>WOXC01006602.1:0-466907 GCA_011680675.1 Gymnobelideus leadbeateri | reverse complement strand
ACCATATAATTATAGGAGTCATGAATCAAAGAATGAGGGTCTTGAATAGGCAGAAAGAAAGGATAGATAATGAAGGGAGTGAGAGAAATTTTGGAAAGGGGCACAAAATGAGATTTATAAAGCTAATGAACAGACTAGTTGATAGAGAAGAAAGGAAGGGGAAATTTACTTGATTAATTGAGAGGAGAAAATAGATGGGTGGATGAAGAATTATATAACCCAAGGAAAAGGAATAGAAAATGGAACTTATAAGCTAAACTATGAAGGGAAAGGGATAATAAATGGGAGAATGGAAACAGGTATGAAGGGAAGAGAACCAGTGGAAACAAGACCACCTTAAAAATGATTAAGGTACTGAAAGAGCATAGTTTTATGTTTATAGCAGAAGAGAGAAAAATCATAATTCAACCCCCCAATATTAGAGACTAATATTAGGAAATTATAAACATAACTTTTGTAACTTTAAATGTGAATGGATTAAATAGTCCAATAAAATGAAAAAGAGTAACAGATTGGCTAAGAAAAAAGTCTCTGCAACCTGTTGCTTGCAATAAACACATTTTAAAAACAAAGACACACAAAATAATACTGAAGGAATAGAAAACAAAACAAAAACAAAATTTACTATGCAGCAAGTGAATCCAAGAAAGCAGGGATAAACAAGGAAATTATATTATGCTTAAAAGCAACTATAAACAACAAACTAATATTAGCAATAAACTTTTATACCTAAAATGTCTTGGCATCCAAATTCATAAAAGGAACGTTATCTGAGCTACAAGGAGACACAGTTAACACAAGAGGGACCAGAGATTTCAATATCCCAGTTCTGGATAAATCTAAAAGAAAAATAAAGGGAATATATAGAACTTAATAAATTACTGGAGAAACCAGAGTAATAAAAAATAACTTATGGAATCTTCTAAATGGCACAGAGAAATAATATGAATATTTCTCCAGCACCACATGTAAATTTTATAAAAATTGACCATGGTTGTAACATAGGAGTCATCCTAAACTCCTCACTGTCTTTCTCATATATAATCTCTTGCCAAGATCTGTCAATCTCACCTTTGCAATAGCTCTCAAATACGTCCCCTTCTCTCCTCTGACATTATCATTATGGATGCAGGCCCTCATCACCTTGTGTCTAAACTTCCATAATAACCTGCTGGTGGATCTGCCTGCCTCAAGTCTCCCCCTTCCAATCTATCCTCCATTCAATTACCAAACTGATCTTCCTAAAGAAGATCACTTCCCTATTTAATAAAATCCAGTGGCTCCATATCACCCTCAGAATCAAATAAAAAATCCTCAGTTTGGGATTCAAAGCCCTCTTTGACCTAGCCTCTTCTCTTTAAAAATATAATAAAAAGCATTTGCCTAACACAAAAAGCAAGCACCATATGCAATAGAAATATTCAATAGAACCTTTTCTGATAAATATAGGAGTGAAGGAAGGATTCCCACTTTCCCCAATTTTGTGTGGTTTTGGAAATGCTAACAACAGCAATGAGACAAGAGAAAGAAGGGTAAAAACAGGTAAAAAGGAGATAAAATTATCCCTACTTGCTGACAATATGAGAGTTAATTGGAAAATCCTAGAGAATTAGCAAAGATCCTGAGTAAATTAATAGCTATAGCAAAGTTATAGGCTACAAAATAAATCCTTAAAAACTAACAGCATGCCTATATATAATAATAATAACAAAACACAAGAAGTAATAATAAGAAGACTGTGTCAATATAATAAAAAGGATAATACTACTAAAATATTTTCACTTTTAATCCTATACCAATCAAATGGCCAAATAGATCTTGATAAAATAATAACAAAATTCATTTGGAAAAACAAAAGATCTAGACTATCAAAGGAAATGATGGAAAGAAGTAAAGATGGAGGAGAAATAGCCCTTTCAGACCTTAAACTTTATCACAAAACAGCAGTCATCAAAACTCTTTGGCATTAAAAAATAGAGAATTGTGGAGTTGTGAAGGGTCCCAACCATTCTGGAGAGCAATTTGGAGCTATGCCCAAAGGACTATAAAACTGTGCACACCCTCTGAGCCAGCAAACACTACTAGGTCTGTATCCCAAAGAGATCATAAAAATGGGAAAAGGACCCACATGTACAAGCATGTTTATAACAGCTCTTTTTGTGGGGGTCAAGAATTGGAAATTGAGGGGATACCCATCAATTGGGGAATGGCTGAACAAGTTGTCTTATATGAATGTAATAGAATTCTATTATTCCATATGAGCAGGATGCTTTCAGAAAAAACTGGGCAGACTTACATGAACTGATGCTGAGTGAAGTGAGCAGAATCAGAATATCGTACATTGTGTGATGTAACAGTAACAGCAACATTATGTGATGACCAACTTTGATAGACTTAGCTCTTCTCAGCAATGCAATGATCTAAAACAATTCCAAAAGACTCACCATGGAAAATGCTATCTATGTCCAGCCAGAAAAAGAAACATGGGGGCGGCTAGGTGGCGCAGTGAGTAAGAGCGCCAGCCCTGGAGTCGGGATGACCCAGGATCGGTCCTGGCCTCAGAAAATGAGCACCCACACATAAATAATGACTGGTTGTATAACCTTGAGCAAGTTACTTAACCCCAATTGCTTTAAAAAAAAAGAAAAAAGAAAAAAAACATGGAGAGTAAATGAGATCGAAGCATTCTATTTTTTCTTTTGTTGTTATTCTTTCTCATGGTTTTTCCCTTTGGTTTTGATTCTTTTTTATAATGTGACTAATGTGGAAATATGTTTAATATGACAATATCAGATTGTGTGCTGTGTTGGGGAGGTGAGAGAGGAAGTAGGGAGAAAAATTCAGAACCCAAAATCTTCTTAAAGTGAATGTTGAAAACTAAAAATAAATAAATAAAATTTAAAAAATAAAAATAGAGAGCTGAATCAATGGAGTAGATTAGACCAGGGAGAATCAGAAACAACAGAACTCAATAACTTGTTTTGAAAAAAATGGAAAAAAGAAATTAACTAGAAAAACTCCTTATTTAATACTATCTGCTGGGGAAAAATATTAGAAAGCAGTGTGGCAGAAATTGGGCTTAGACCAACACCTTATACCCCATTCCACAGTACATTCTAAATGGATATGCGACCTTAATATTAAAGATCATACTATAAAACAATTAAAAGAGAAACAAATCTTATGCCTCTCACAACTATGGGCAAGTGATGTATTCTTAACCAAAGTAGAGATAGAGGCAGTTACAAAAGATAAGATAGATAATGTTGGATACTTGAAATGGAAAAGTTTCCCCACAGACAAAATTAATGTACCTAGGATAAGCAGGAAGTAGTCTAATGGGAAGTTTCTTTGATAAAGGTTTGGTATCCAAGACATAGAATATAAATAGTGCGTGCGTGCGAGCATGTGTGCATGTGTGTGTGTACATTGTGTGGCATGGGAGACACTGGCACAGGATCACCATGGCATGCCCTCATTAGAGAAGGTACTTTGCTCTATGAGCAAAGCAGAATTAAAGTAGCTCAAAAGAAGTGGGAGATGCACAACTTTAGAGAATCTACCTCAAATGTTCACACAAACTGTGACCAACCCATGGTAGGACATTCCAGGCTCATACTGGTCTGATTAACCACAGTCGGACACACTGTATCTTGACTCTAACATAGTGATGTCATTTTGATCTTTGAAAATGAAGGACAACAGCCATATGTATACGTATATATACATATACATATATAATTACATCCATATACATATATACACATAAGTTGTTTACATGTCTTGGATACAAAAAAATATACAGCCCTTCTATATAATAATAACAAAACTCCAGAAACAATAAAAGAAAGGGAAATCCCATTCTAAATAAATAGAAAAGGCATAAACTATCTGCGAATCAACCTACCAAAGTCCACAAAGGACTTGTATAAATTACATTCCAAGTATTCCTGACAGAAATAGACATCTTAAAAAGCTGGAGGAGATATACAGGCACTGGGGTATGGAGATCCATCTTGCCCTACCGGAAAGTTGGAAAGTTGGAGGGGAGATGGGGGAAGATATAGGAGAGAGCAGATTGGGGGAGGGGGTATACAGTGGGATCGCTGTTTTGGGGTGGTGGGTAAGGGAAAGACAGGGAGAACATTTGTAACTCAAAATCTTGTGGAAATGAATGATATAAACTAAAAATAAACACAAAATTTAATTTAAAAAAATAAGTGTTAAAATGTCTTTACATAGAATTGGTTAAAAAAAAAAAAGAAAAAAAGCTGGAGGAATATTTAGTGCTCATGGCTAGGCTGTATATATATAAACATATGTGTGTATATGAAGGCTATAGGCATTCCTCAAATAGATAAGTGGTCAAAGGATATGAACAAGCATTTCTCTAAAGATAAATTGTGAAGTATTCACAACCACATGAAAGAATGCTCCAAAGGGCATCTAGGTGACACAGTGAATAGAGCATGAGCCCAGGAGTCAGGAGGACCTGAGTTCAAATTCGACCTCAGAAACTTAACACAAGTCACTTAACCCCAACTGCCCTGCCTTCCCCCCTCCAAAAAGAATGCTCCAAATCACTCATAAGAAAAATGCACATTAACACAATATCCAGGTTTCATTTCACACTCAGCAAATTGACAAAAAAATGGCAACAGTCAATGTTGGAGTGATTGTGGGAAGATAGACACACTAATGCATTGTTGGTAGAGCTGTGAAATGGTACAACCATTTTGGAAAGCAATTTGGAATTATGTTAATAAAGTGACTAAAACATCTATACCCTTTGAACTCTGAGACTCCTGAGCCTATACCCCAAGAAAACCATCAATAAGAAGAAATTTCCCATAGACTCCAAAATATTTGTAGCTGCACTTTTTTTGTGATAGTCTAGAATAGGAAATAAAGTGCATGACCATTAATCAGGAAATGGCTAAACATGTACGTACCAAATCATTGTTAATTTTCCCAGAGCACTGAGTGGTTGTGACTTTCCCAGAGTCAGTAGTCAAAATGTGTCAGAAGTAGGACTTGAACTCAGGCCCTCCTGACTCCTAGACCAGCTCTCCCATTCCTCCCCCAGCCCTCTGCCTTTCTGTTACATTTCTTCATAAACAATGAGTTAGTTGGTGAGTTCTTTGTGCATTCACAACTATCTCTTCAGATATCCCATTTCCCCCTCTTCATTGAAATTGTTGTCCTCAGAATTTCATTCCATCCTGCACTGACTTCCCCTGTAGAGTTTTAATCTGTGGGATCTTGTCTCCTTTCCCCTGGATATCTTCTTTCTCACAATCTAGAGTGTATCTGGACACAGATTTTTTTCTCTTCTATTCTATTACAAACTCTTGCTTGCCAGGATTCCTAGCATTTCCCTCCTACCCATGTTGGGGGGCTAATGTAGAGCATTATTTGGGGATGGTGAGTGGAGAAGTAACCAAAACAAAGCCAGATATTGTTTCCCAAATCTGACAGGGTGTGTGTGTGGTGGGGTCATATTATGCCTTAGGATTGGAAGCCTTTGAGGCACAGAGCCAGTGAGGCCAAGCTAACTGCTCTCAGTTAACGGAGCATCTGTGCCAGGCCCAGTACAGAGCATCCTACGAGCCTAAGCTATGGCTATACCATACAGAACAGATTTCAATGCAATATGCATTTATTAAGTACCTACTGTGTACTCTATGAGGGGAATACAAAGATGAAAAAAATAATAACAGTACCTGCCCTTAAAGTACATACAATTTAATAGGAGAAACTGACACAATTTAAGTGGAAAAAAACCACTGAGTTTGAAGTCAGAAGACCTGCATTTGAATCTTAGTTTTTTCACTGTATGACCTTGGGCAAGTCACAGCCTTTGAGTCTTGGTTTGGCAAAATTTAGGTGATGGTGGGGTTTGCCCAAATGTTCTTTAAGGACCCTTCAAGTTCAAAACATTCTGTGAGACTGAACATCATAAATCAACCCTTTCCTGAAGACTCTTGTTGTCTGGCCTGCGTTGTGACTCAGACCTGGTTTCCTAGCTTGGAACTCTGGGAAGTTAGTTCCCCCAACTCTGAGTTGGTTGTACTTTCCAGGTGGTTTGGCTTTGGATTATTTTAGGTTTTCTTAGCTTGGGTTTCCAGGTAGGAAGCTGCAAAGCCCCACAGGACAGGGCTTGTATGGGTCTGTATTTGAATGGAAGCTCCCCTTGGGGGTGGGGGGGGTCTGAACAGGGAGAAGGCAAGGAACTAGGATTCTTATGGCTCACACGAGTGATCAGGTGTGAGCTGCTTTCTGAGGCTTCCTGTTTCTTTTTTGAGTTGAGGACTCAAATCCTAGAATCTGGTTAATGAATGGGGGCATCCAGGCTGGGGCTGCACTTACTGATAGTGGCAGTGAGTATTGGCTCTGGGTCTGGGGAGTGGTATTGGGGTGGGGCCAGGGGGAAGGCACAGGGCGTTGAGGTATCTGAATTTGGATGAAGTCCACTTTCCCCTGACTGTTATGGAATCCATAAAGTATTTATTGAAGATAAAGGCCTTGCCTGAGAAGGATGTAGGTTCCTCATACCAGGGCCTGGTCCCTAAGCCCTTCGCACTAGGAGGACCACATGCCTCTGTTTTTCCTCTCTGTCTCCAGAAAAGCAAAGACAGCACCCTATTTCCCTTCCGGAAATGGTTTGTTCCTTCATTGGGCGGGAGAAGTTTTTTGTTTTTTGCGGCTTTTTTTTTTTGAGAGAGCACGCAAGGTGGTTGGTGGTTGGCAGCTGGGTGAGGGGGAAGGCCTGTGGCTAGGGGCCCGAAAGGAGGAGCCTTTACTGAGGGGGTGCTGAACCCTGTCTCCTCCCAGCCAGAGGGGCCAGGGAACCCCAGCCAAGGAGGGGTGCGGCACCCTGAGGCACAGGCGAGAGCTTAAGCACACCCTGGTTTTGGAATGAGGAAGGACCTCCCCATTGGGTGACAGCCAGGGGCAGGCCTGTGGTTGAGACTTCTTCCTTTGCATGTCTGCTGCCTAAGGGACACTTGTCTCCGACTTGGAGTTTATTCCTCCACATCGAGAAGAAAGGGGAATTGGGACGGTTGGTTCTTACCTCTCCTTGTCTTGTCTGTCAACCTGCTTGGCTGGGTCTGGAGCTTGGTGCTGTCCTCCTCTTCCTCTTCTTCTCCCTACCTCCTGAGCTGAAGTATGAGCTAAGACTTATAGGGGACCAGGCAGGAGAGGGCACAGAAGAGATCAAATCCCTTTTCCCTTGTTCTCTATCACTTATTTCTGGACCCAGCAGAATCAGGAGCTGTACCAAAGAGCTCTGGGGACTTTGGGGAGAGTTGGGAAAAGTAGGATCTTCCTGCTAGGAAATCTGCTCGTGGGGATCCAGGACACTCAACATGCTGCCTTAGCCCCTGTGACGGCTCCAAGCCTCTGTGTCCAGGGCCATGGCCCGTTCCCTCAGCTGGCACTGCTGTCCCTGGTGCCTGACAGAGGATGAGAAGATGGCCTTAAGGATTGACCAGGAAATCAATAAGATACTCATGGAACAGAAGAAGAGGGACCGAGGAGAACTGAAGCTGCTATTGTTGGGTGAGTGTCTCTATCTGCCCAGTCCATCCCAGCGTCAGAGGGGCATTTGACCCAGGGGGAGGATTGACCTTCAAGGGAACTGAGGAACCACTCATTGTGAGGAGGGACCTTAGAGATCATGTATTCATTTAAGAAAGGCCTAGTGAGAGGAAGGGAATGGCCCAAAGTCCTATGGAGAGAAGAGCCCAGTCTCCTGATTGCCAGCAAATAAGGTGATAGCTATGAAATGGTGTGTTTGAAAGAATCAAGTATCAGTCTCAGGGTGTTGGTAAGGCCATGAGTCATTCCTGCCTTGATAATCTCCAGATTTGGGCCTCTTTCCTACTAGGTTGTCTGGCTTTCGTCTCCCTGATTCCCTTATTTCTGGGAGATTCAAGTTTCATTCCCCTCAAAGACTCAGGGAAGAGAGTCTCTGGGAGTCAGTCATACAGTACAGTGGGGACAGAAGTAAATGAATTGAGATCGGTATGGAAACTTAGAGGTCATTTTGCAGATGAGGAAACTGAGACCAGAGAGGGTAGAAGACCTTCCTAAGGTCACACCTGTTAAGGTAGGAAGAGGCAGCATGAGGATTTAAACTCAGGTCCTCAGAGTTCGAATCCCATGAACGGGTAGACCTTGATGCCCTGAAGGGCCCTGTCATCAACCTGTCAGACCAGGCTGGTCCTGTTCCTCAGGATAACCCTGTGTACTTCTCCTGCTCCCCATTCTGCCTTCCCCACCCCCAGGCCAGCTAGGCCTTGCACCTTGGAGGCTGCTGGGATGGGGGGGGGGTCTCCATTTGTGTTTATATCAGCATGGCTTTTGTTCATTTCTATGAAGACGTGGGGGATTTCTTCCATTGTTATTTCCTCAAAGTTGTCCTTTCTTAATAACTGTTTTCTCTTTTCCTTCTCACCCTAGGCTGGAGCTGTAGGGGTAAGGGTCAAAAAGATGGGGGTGGGTCAGATATGGGGAGGGCCAGAACGGATCCTTAAAAATACTCACTTATATGTGAGGTCAGTGGGAGGTGGTGACCGCAGTCTTTACTTCTTAACTTAATTCCCACAACTTCCCCCCTTCCTTCTCTCCCCTCCATTGAGAGAGCTTCTGCCCCCTCCCTTGCTTTCCCAGGGTCCTGGAAAGATCCTACTTCTTTGCCTCCTGGAGGGATCTCCCTGGAGTAAGCTCAGACCAAACTCTGCCTCATTTTTCTGTCTTATTTCAAATCATATGGTTCTGTGGGGACCCAGGCTTGGGGGCTGGGGACCTATAATCAAAGAATCACACACACACACACACACACACACACACACACACACACACACACACACTATCAAAACTAAAAGACTGACTCGTCCTTCCAACTTTGACTTTCCGTATTTTGTGTTCTCTCCAGTTTTGATGTTATATGGTTCCAGGGACCCATCCAGGCCTGAGGTTCTGTGATCTCTAGTCATGCCTGTTAGGACTTAAGGACCCTTCCCAGAAAAGAAGCTGATACAGGAAGGCCTCTAAACACCAAGTCTTGGGACGTTTTTTCCTGGTCACACAGGATTATACATTTTTAGTCCTACTTTCTAGATGAATCTTCCTCCTTCGCCATCCAAACCAGAGCCCATGTGGTCACAGAGGAAGCAGGCCCTTCCTGTCTGAGCTCCAGGTGCCTCCTCAGCTCAACAGACATTCCCTGAGGTCTCTGGTGTGTTGGGCCCTGGACTGAGTGAGGACAGAGATGGATGAGATATGGCCTCTGCTCTCCTGGAGTGTGTAGTCTAGAAAGGGGATAAAATAGGGCCCAAATAATAGATAGTAGGATAGGATAAAGGCCATATGAGAGGGGAAATCTGTATTCTGAGGACTGAGAAGAGGGAATAATCATTAGGGGATGGGAGGGCAGTGAGTCAAGGGAGTCTGGAGGAAGCAGTGTGCATGTTGGGCCTTGTTGGATGGATAGGATTTTAACAGGCAGAGATAATATAGGGTAGTCCACGTAAATAGAAGGAATGCCAAGGATAGGGAAAGTCTGGGACAAGGATGAGGAACCTGTGGCCTCAAGGCCACATGTGACCCTCTAGGTCCCCAAGCGTGGCCCTTTGACTGAATCCAAACGTCACAGAACAAATCTCCTTAATAAAAGGATGATAAAAGACTCCAGGATGGGTTTGGGAAAGAATGTATCATCTAATTTTGACAGATGTGAAGGGAATTATGATTTCCATATTAATCGATATTATATGTGTAATGAATATATGAACAATTTAGATTTCTTAGAGCTGCCTCTTCTGTCTTGGGAGTCAGAAGTTTACAGTGCAGCTTGGGAAACCACTCAAGCCCTAGAAATAGCTGTTTCATAATCCCCCTCCCCACTTACTGGTGATTTATGTACATAAGCTGTGCCTTTACTCCAGTTTAGGGAGCATTCCTCAGTCTGAAAGTCATTAACTAAACTATTGCTTGTTTCCCAGCACTGTCTCTGGCCCGCTTTGTGTGGCTTCAGGTGTTCACAGGTTAGAGACCAGTCCTGTCTGGAGATACAGTAAAATCCTGTTAACACAGAGCATCAAGAATATAAAGGGGAACAGGGGAAATTATCTGGAAAAATTGGTTGGAGATTGTTTGTGGAAGGCCTTGAATGCCAGAGTGAGTTGGATTTTCTGCTGGGGTCAGAAGATGTCCAGAGGTTTTTGAACAGGAGAGAAGTATCAGAGGTAGAGTTTGGGGGAAAATGTGAAGGTTGGGTTAGAGTCGGGGAAGACTGGAAGTTCAGACATAAAGGATGAAGCATGTGGTCTCAGAGCACGTGGCCCAGGATGTCAGAACCAGAAAGAATCTCCAGATCATAAAATATTAGGGCTGGAAGGAAGAGATGAAATACACAACTGATTGGTTAAGAACTGAGTACTCACAGTGCTGGTACTCAGACCCACTGAATACTTTGTACATTTGTTTAGGGAATGAAGGAAATGGGGGTGTTTGACCTGAAGAACTGAAGGCCCAGGGGGAACATGTAGCTGGCTTCCAGGACTTGAAGGACTGTGTCCTGGAAGAAGATCTGACTCATTCTGTTCAGCCCCAGAGGGCAACACTTTTGCAGACAGGCAGATTTTTATCCCATGTTTGCAAAAATTTCCTACTAGTGGGAGCTGTCTCAGCTGCCCAGAGAGGCAACATGTTTCCCATTGCTGGAGATTTTCCAACAAAAGTGACCCCCTTCTGGGGACAGGTTGAGCTAAAAGATCCCCCCAAACCCTCTTCATATTCTGAGATTCTGCTATCCAATTCAACCTTAGAACAGAGAACATTGGGAGCAGGAAGGAGACTGTATTCAGTCAATGTATGACTCAGGGCTCCCCCATCACTGCCTCACTCTCCTGCTTCCTGCCCTCTCCTCCCAGCTCTCCACCCATTTCCTCATTTGTGGCCTGCAACTTTTCCCTTCCTTGTGGTCCATCCACCCCTTCCCCTTTCGCTCTCCTTCCAATGGGGGGCCCTAAGGAAAAGCCAAAGGTGGTCTGGTAGTCTTTCTGCTACTTCAGGGTCAATGCTCTCCCCGTCCTATTCTAAGACTTGATTCTACCCTCCACTGCCAAATTCCAGGCATGTACCCTTGGAGCCTGTGAAATGGGGAGAATTTGTCCAGTCTAGTCTGCAGAAGGAAGTTGGAAGTCAATGAGATCATACCCAAGGAGGTTTTGAGGAGGGATGTAGGGGATGAGTCACAGAGTCTGAAGGAACCTTAGAATTTAAGATACTTTTTATTAAAAGCATACTATATGTGTTGCACATATAGTATGTTTACAATGAATTACATAGTATACCATATATTATAAACATGAGAGTCTGCCAAGTGTAGTGGACAGAGAGTTGGCCTCAAAACCAGAAAGGCTTTGATTTGAATCCTACCTTTGACTGCTCCTGGCTATGTGACCCTGGACAAGTCCCTTAGCTTTTCAGGGGTCTAGGTGAGTCTCTGGGATTATAAAATGTGGAGGAGCCAATTACCTTTTGGTAGAGTGATTTTCTTCCCCAGGGAGTTCCCTATATCAATAAAATGCCAGATGCAATTCTTATCCCTTTTCCCAAAAGAATATAAACTTTGACAGTGGAGCCTCTTTTCAATGGTCGAGGCAAGAATTCGTCCACCCTTTCTCGACCTCATTGACCTTCTGTGAATCTTCCATAAGACACTCTGCCATCAATACACTGGGGCCATGTCTCTGACACAGTGTAGGTACCAAGAGAACAAGATGGCTGGCTGTCAGTTGCCAGTTTCAATAAATACAAATTTTTTAAAAATGAAGAACAACCCCTACTCCCAATCCCTCAAGGTCCTCAAAACATCTTTTCCTTTAAAAAATGAAAGAACAGGACATTAAAAAAAAAGAATAGTAATTGGAGCTTTGTTTGATCTGTGTTTATTGAGCATTGTTTCTGTTTCTGTGGTCAGAATCAATGAGTATATTCTGCCAGCTCTGATTTCTTTTATCTGCATCACTTTTGGGTTTCTTTCCAAATTTCAGTATATTCTTCATCTTTGTTATGTTTTTTAAAAAGACTGCAGTTTGGTCATTCCCCAATTCAATTTAGTTCCATTCAACAAACACTTATTAAATGCCTACTATGCACCAGGCATTCCACTAAGGGCTTGTTGAATTGTATCTAACAGATCGTGACCCCATTTGGAGTTTTCTTGGCACAGATACTGGAGAAGTTTGCCATTTCCTTCTCCAGTTCATTTTACAAATGAGGAAACCGAGGCAAACAGAGTTAAGTGACTTGCCCAGGATCACACAATTAGAAAGTAGCTAAGACCGGATTTGAACTCAGAAAGACAATATACTCAAAATTGTCTTGTTTTATCTGAGTAATCCTCTCTATCAATTAATTCATCATTAAATCATCTAAAACTGAAAGGTAATTTCTTCATTGCTCCTCTAATTTCTTTGTCATGTGACCTTTTAATAATTAGATCACATATCCATTTAGAGCTTGTCTTGTGTGTGAGGTGTTGGTCTAAAACTACTTTCTGCCAGACTGCCATCCATGTTTCCCATTCATTTTTATTAAATAGTGAGCCCTTTCCCAGGAACTAGGGTCTTTGGGTTTATCAAACACGATGAAACAGTGTTCTCCTGAATGTTGTGTGTCAAATCTGTTCTACTTATAAATCTCTTTCTCTTTTTTAATCAATACCAAAAACATTTTAATGATTATTGCTTTGAAGTATGGTTTGATATCCGATCTTGATAGACCCCCTTCCCTTCCATTTTTTTTTTTCATTATTATCCTTGAGACTCTTGACCTTTTTGTTCCTCCATATAAATGTCATTATTATTTTTTCTGACTCTATAACATATTGTTTTGGGAGTTTGTTACAACACTAAATAAATCAGTTTAGGTAGTATTGTCACTCATATTGGTTTGACCTGTTGTTCAGTCACATCTGACTCTACATGGGGTTTTCTTGGCAAAGATACTGAAGTGATTAGCCACTTCCTTCTCCAGTGTGTCCCCATTTTACAGATGAGGAATTGAGGCAAATAGGGGTTAAATAACTTGGCCAGGGTCACATAGCTAGCAAGAATCTGAGGCCAGATTTGAACTCAGATCCTCCTGACTCCAGGCCCAGGGCACCTCCTAGCTGCCCTACCTGTTATCTTGACCTACCCATTAGCAATTACTATTTCTCCAGTTATTTAGGTCTGTCTTTATTTCTGTAGAGTACTTTATAGTTGAGTTCACATAGTCACTGGGTGAATCTTGCTAGAAACATTCTTTTGTTAGAAACATTCTATTTTCTAGCTTCTGTAATTATTCTGAATAGAATTTCTCTTTCTAGCTCTTCTTGCTGTATTTTGTTGGTTATATATAAGAATGATGACTCTTTATGTGGCTGTTTTATATCCTGTGATTTTACTGAAGTTATTATTTTAATTAATTTTTTTGTTGACTCTGTAGGGTTTTCTGAGTCTACCATCATCTCATCTTCAGAAAATGACTATTTTGTCTTCTCTCTACTTATGCTTATTTCTCTAATTTATTTTTCACATCTAATTGCATTTCCAACCCTGTGTTAAACAGTAGTGGTAATAATAGGCATCATTCCCTTACCCTTGATCTTGTTGGAAGGGCCTCTTAACTTTTTATTATATGTAATACTTATTCTTGGATTTAGATAAATACTATTTACTGTATTAGGGAAAAGTTCATTTATTTCTATGATATTTTAGAGTTTTCTGTAGAAACAAGTATTGAAGGGCGGCTAGGTGGTGCAGTGAGTAAGAGTGCCGGCCTTGGAGTTGGGATGACCCAAGATCGAATCCGGCCTCAGAAAATGAGCACCCACACATAAATAATGACTAGCCGTGTAACCTTGAGCAAGTTACTTAACCCTAATTGCTTTAAGAAAAAAATTAAAAAAAAAGAAACAAGTATTGGATTTTGTCATATAATTATCAATACCTATGATTTGTCAACCATTTTTGCTATTTATATTATTAATATGGTTTATTATATGTACATCTTCCTTATTTAGAACCACCATTTCATTCCTGACATAAACCTAACCTCATCATAGTGTATTTTAAATGTGTTGTTATAGCCTATTTGCTAATATTTTATTTAAAATTTTTGCATCAATATCCATCAGGGATATTGATCTATAGTTTTCTTTGCTTTATTTTTCTCTGACTTGGGTATCAAGATCGTCTTTGTATTATAGAAAGAGATTAAAAGGTGTCTTCTTATAATTGCAAACAGTTTATGTTGAATTAAAATCAATTTTTCTTTGAATGTTTGATAGAATTCAATCATGAGTCCATTGGGTACTAGAGATTTTTTTTCCTTTGAAAGCCCATTTATATCTTGTTCAGTTTATTTTTCACATATTGGGTTATGTAAGCTAGCTCTTCCTTTTTTTAAAAAAAAATCCAAGTGTCTTATATTTTTGTAAGTATTTATCTATTGCCCCAAAGTTATCAGTTTTCTTAACATATAATTGGACAAATTGGTCTGTGATAATTTCCTTGATTTCCTCTTTCCTTGTTGCAAGTTCCCCTTTTTCATTTTTGATATAAACAATTTGGTTTTCTTCTCTTTTTAAAAAAATTGGGTTAGCTAACTATTGATCTCTTTAAAACCAAAAAAACCAGCTCCAAAATCAGTTTTGTTCATTAATCCAATGGTCTTTTTGTTTTTATTTTATTAATCTCTTCTTTAATTTTCAGAATCTCTACTTTGCTATTTAGTTGGAGATTTTTTATTTGTTGTTATTCAAATTTTTGAAAAATTAACAATTTGTTCTCTCTTTTATTGATTAAAGCATTTAGAAATATATTTCCCCTGAGAACTGCTTTATATACAGCCCATAAATTTTAGTATGTTGTCTCCTTACTGTCATTTTTTAAATGAAATTTTCTGTTTGTTCTTTGACATAGATATAATTTGTTCTTTGACCCACCAGTTTTTTAGAATTATGTTATCTAATTTCCAATTACTTTTAAAATTCTTTCTTTAATGTCCTTTTATTAATATCCAGTTCCATACTATATGTATGTATGTATATAAATAAGGAAAGTGAAGTCCAGAATGGGGAAGACTTATCTAAGATATAAAATTGAGGGGAGGCTTGGCCAATTAACAGTCCATCGGAAGGTGATCTAGGGGGTTAAATACTATAAGCTCAATGAGTTAGCAAATGTCTGGAAAGGTAGGTTGAGACCAGGTTATAAAGGCTAAACCAAATGCTAAACCAAAGAGGTTATTTTTGACTGGATTATTAGAGTTTACAGAATAAGATAATGATATGGTTAAACATGGGCTTTAGGAAAATCACTTTGGCAGGAAGATAAGTTGGAGAGGTGAGAGAGTCAGGAAGACTGGCATGGTCCTAGTGAGAGGTGATGAGGGCCTAGTGATTTTGTGAGAAGGGGAAGGATAGTAGAAAAGGTAAGACTTGGCAACTAATTGGATATAGATTTGGGGTAGGGGATGTGTGAGGAGGAAATGTGTGGACAGTGAGAATATAGCATCCAAGAAAACCAGTTCAATCACATGGGGTCACATCAGGGAGGCAGCAATCACTCCACTCCCTGCCCTACTCAGTTTGCATCTCAAGTACTGAATTCAGTTCTGAGTGCCAAAGGACACAAATAATCTGGAGAATGTTCCCAAGTAAGAAACCAGGATGGTGAAGAACCTTGAATTTATGCCGTGAGAAGATGAGTTAAGGGAGCTAAGGATGTTCTGCCTGGAGAAGGTGTGTGATAACTGCCTTCAGGTATTTAAAGGGCTATGATATTCTGGATGAGAGATTGGATAGATTCTGCTTGACCCTAGAGGCCAGATCTAGGCAGGATGGGTAGAAACTTCAAATAAGCAAATTGAAGACTGATCATAGGAGAGATATCTTATCAATTGAGGAAAGACTCCATTCCCTGGAGGGCTTGGAGCACAGATTGGATGACCCCTTGTTGGCTATGTTGTAAAAGGGATTCCTTTTTAGATGTGTGTGGGGTGGTCACTGAGGTCTCTTTCCCCTTTGAGACTGATTCTGTGAAGGTCAAGTGGAGTCAGGGCTGGACCCCAAGTGGGAGTCTCATGACTGGCCAGTTCTGAGCCCTGTCCACTGCAATAAACCTGTTCAAGTAAGGCTTTATTGTCAATATCTGCCCAGGAGTTTCCCCCCCGCCCCGGGGAGGATATGCTCTTGAAGTTCTAGGAGCCCCTGTGTGGGGCCTGGGATGGAGTGCAAGGGGAGAGCTGGGGGGTATTCCTGACCCTGATCTGGCCTCTCACCCACAGGTACCGGGGAGAGTGGAAAAAGCACCTTCATTAAACAAATGCGGATCATCCACGGGGCAGGCTACTCGGAGGAAGACCGCAAGGGCTTCACATCCCTGGTCTATCAGAACATCTTCACCTCTATGCAGGCCATGATTGAGGCCATGGACACCCTTCACATCCCCTATAGCTGCCCTGAGAGCAGGGTGAGCCCAGCAAGGAGGAACCAAGGGTGGTCTGGGGTCAATGGGAGAGGGGATAGTTGCTATACCCTGTGGCCGCTCCAGCCCATGGTCATCTCTCTTTCCTCACATCCACCCCACCCCTATTCCCAGGGGCCCAAAGGATGAGAGGACCACAGGCTTAGGGCTAGAGGGAGCCTTAGAGGACCCTTTGTTGGACAGGTGGGGAAACAGATAAAGAAGGGAGAGAGATTTGCCCAAGGTTACCCACCTCAGGACCATCTCCTGAAGTATGTGTGGGGGCCATCTTGGTGCAGTGGGTTTGAAGTTAGAGGCTCTGGGTTTTAATTTTATTTTACCCCTTAATACTTGAGTGACTTTGGGCAAGGTATTCAATCTCCTTAGGCCTCAGTTTTTTATCTATAAAATTGGAGAGTTAGACTAAAAACCCAAAGTTCCCCATGGTATAAACCTGTATTCCTGTAGTTTTCTGATCTGATTATGAAAAGATGAAAACATATGAGGTGTGATATGGGTGAGCTGGAGGCAAGCTACAGAAGAAATTATTTTGGAAACCCAAGACCTGACATCTCTCCTCTCTTAGAGGTGCCCTTCTGGCTTGACTTGGGCTGATAGCCCTGAGGACCCCATGACCTCTGACTTCTTGACCGTTTTACCTCCTAGCAACACGCTAACCTGATTCTGAGCACGGATGCCTACAAAGTGACGACCTTTGAGAAACCCCAGGCCCACGCCATTAAGTGTCTGTGGAAAGATGCTGGCATCAGAACCTGCTACGACCGCCGTCGAGAGTTCCATCTGCTGGACTCAGCTGTGTAGTGAGTGCAGGGCAGATGTGTAGTCTGGTGGGTTTGATTGTGTGTGTGTTTGTGTGGGGCTGCCTGGAAGAAATTCAGCCTCTGGGTCATTGTGTTACCAGGCTTTCCCCAGGTTCTGGAGTGAAGACTGAGCCTTGGAAGTCTCTGGGCCACATCCATGGGAGGGATGCTGGATGGAGCCCCCAGAGACTCAGCTCAGGAGCCTAGGGAACCCCCAGTGGGGACCAGGAATCCAGAAATCCATAGCTATCCCATAGTCATCTCTACACAAACGTGTGTGTGTGTGTGTTCTCTAACATAACCACACAACTTTGGGTGTTGTGGGGTAATGCATCACAAATTGAACAATACATGCCCCCAGGATGTCTGGATCTAGAAATATTAGGTACATGTGTATGCATGTGGGGAGAATGAGGGGGAGGGTCTATGTGTTAGAGGGTGTGGGCACAGGGTACATTTGTGCGTGAAAGAAAGGATACATCTGTGGGCAACGTGTGTGTCTGAAGAGACAGAGAAAATGTCTATTAGTAGTGTGTTTGTGATGTATATGTATGTGAATATATTGTCCCATCACTTTGTGGAAGCCTGTAGGTATGGGGCTTCATGTGTGATGAGTGTAGCTGGGTCCATCTGATGTGTTTCTGATTGTCTCAGCTGAGTGTGGTATGTTTCTTTAAGCATAGTTGGGAGTAGGGGGTGTCCGTGTATGAAGATAGAGTTTGTGAGAACTCTGGCAGAGCATGGACTCTCCAGCCATCCATCCATTCTGTTGGATGCCTTTGTTGCTTCATGTATCCCTGTGGGCTCCCCAGCCTCATTTCCTCTCCTTTTTGGAGAAGGGCACACACCTACACCAGCTACACCTGACACCAACACTTCTCAGCATCCACTGGGGGCAAGCTCTTAGTGAAGGCTTTGCACACACGCCCCCTTGAAAATAAATAGCCAGTTACTTTCTGTGAAACTGCCACTCTAGGTCAATAAGCTCTTATGGAGCCTCTGTATAGACACAGCCCTGGTCCAGGCACTGTGGGATGGGGGCAGGCAGGAGAAAGGGGCAGTGATTGTCTGGCCCCTCGACCCTGCAGAGTGCAGATGGTGGGGCCTGTAGGGACCCAGAGAAGGAAAGGAACACTGTAGTCCTAGAAAGCTTCCTGGTGGAGGTGGGGTAGCGGATGCCATTTTGTGGTGGCCATAGAAAGGCTGGCTTCTGCTTTCTGGGAGGGTAGGCCCCAGGACCCAGAGGGTTAAGGGGGTCAGAGCCAAGGCTCAGGGCCAGGTCTGGGTTTGCAGTTACCTGTCCAACTTGGAGCGTATCACAGAAGAAAGCTACATCCCCACAGCCCAGGACGTTCTGAGGAGCCGCATGCCGACGACTGGCATTAATGAATACTGCTTCTCTGTTCAGAAGACCAACCTGAGGTGAGCCCCCCAGAGCTGCCCCTCCCCAATCCCGACTCACTGGATTCAGCCTGGACCTCCTGACCCCTTCCTCCCATCAACCTTGGCTTCTCTAGGATCTCCTGCCCGGCTTATGGATACAGCATGTAGCCAGCAGGCCTGCATGTCCTGTGTGACTCTGGGCACAATAGGCCCAGTCCCCTCCACTTGTAAGATGGTTGGGGATGGGTTGTACTAACATGGCTCACCTTGGCTATGGGACCATCTCCTACCTGTTCTTCTAGTTCCTGGGGCTCTCTCCCTCCTCTATTTCTGGGTGTTTACTTATTGTGTATGTGTCAGGTACCCCACTAGAACTTAGGGGGAACCAGTGGAAAGGGAAGAAGCTGAGGTCAAAGACTTTCCCCTTTACCACCTATGTGACCTTGGGTGAGCCATATCACTCCTCAGCCCCTCAGTTTCTTCATCTGTAAAATGAGAAGGTTGGACTAGATTTGGTCAGTCTTTCAGCATTTACTGAGCAGCTACTATGTGCCAGGCAACATTTACTAAGCACCTACTATGTGCCAGGCAACATTTACTAAGCACCTACTATGTGCCACTTATCATTTACTAAGCATCTACTATGTGCCAGGCAATATTTACTAAGCACCTATTATGTGCCTGTTATCATTTACTAAGCACCTGCTATGTGCCAGGCATCATTTACTAAGCACCTGCTATGTGCCAGGCATCATTTACTAAGCACCTACTATGTGCCAGGCAATATTTACTAAGCACCTACTATGTGCCAGGCATCATTTACTAAGCACCTATTATGTGCCGGGCAACATTTACTAAGCACCATACTACACTCTGGGGATACAAAGAAAGGTACAAGACAGTCCTTGCTCTCAAGAAGCTCACAGTCTAATGGGAGAGACATTATGTAGACAACTATGCAGAAACAAGATGTATCCATGAGAAATTGGAAATAATCAATAAAGAAGGTACTAGCATTCAGAGGAATTGGGAAAGAAGGTGGCACCAGAAGGGAGTCCTAGAGCTGACCTCCAACAGCCTTCTAGCTCCTGAGCTATGATCTGATGAGGGCAAGGGATGTTCCCTGTTTGGTTTTGTATCCTCAGTGCCTAGAGCAGTACCTGCCCTGAACATAGTAAGGTGTACTGAATAATCATTGAATTGGATTTTCTCTTCCTACGCTGATATTCTGGGTTCTAAGGGCCTTCCCAGCTCTGGCATCCTGTGTCCTAATGGCCCTCCTGGTCCTAACATCCTTTGTCCTAAGAGCCCTCTCGGCTCTGACATTCGGGGTTCTTCCCATCCCTCACATTCTGGGTTCTAAGGCCCTTCCCAACTTTGACATTCTGGGCCTCTCTAAGGCCTTTCCCACCTCTGACATTGTGTGTTTTAAGGGCCCTCCTACCTCTGACATTCCATAAGGTCCTTCCCTTTCAATGTTTTATGGTCTCTTCTAGTTCACGTGACTAATTCTCTAGCATACTTTTCCATATTCACTAGGCTTTTTGGTCGGCCCTAGAGAGCCAACTCAGACACCTATAGGGAGAGAGTTGGAGACCTGGGAAGCTGTGGTAGGTGGGTCCTAGTACCCTACATTTTTCCCTCCCTGGGCTCTGAAGTTTTCTGAGACTGTACCTCCTAGGGAAGGCCCCTGGGAAATAACCTGTCCATGGGGGTTAGGGGAAATGACGTAGACCCCACTATCAGTGACCCACATTTCTGAGAACAGAGAACAGGAAGAAGACCTGTATGCTCAGCTCTGTTGTGGTGGTTAGTGGGGTGGGGGCAGGGTGAAGGTGCTGCCAGGAGCCTGGCCAGACCTTTTCCTAGGGGGAGGTGACTCCTCTGCTGGAGGTTAGGGCTGGGGACTGTCCAGGGGCTGGGCATGGGGATGGACAGCTCAAGGCTATTGACACTTTCTGGCTATTAACTCAGAAGAGTGGCCCCAGTATCCTTCTCCCCATGGCTAGCCCAGAAAAATGACTGCTTTTTCCTCTGTCCATATGCTCTTTCCTTCTAAATGTGAAAAGTTGAAGGACCCTTAGAAATAATAATAGTAATGAATAACAGCTTACATTTATAAGGTTTGTAACCTTTGTATTATCTCATTCTATCCTTATGACACCCTGGGAGGGAGGAGCTATTATTGTTCCCATTTTATAGATGATAGAACTGAGACTGATGGAGGTCAACTTGCCCAGGGTCACACATCCAGTAAGTGTCTGAGACTGGATTTGAGCTCAGGTCTTCCTGACTCTTCCTCTAGTGTTTATATACTGAGCCGTGTAGCTGCCAATGAGCCAATCCCTTCACTTTATAGATGGGGAAACTGAGGCTCAGAAAGACAAGCCAACTTGTTCTAGGTCTCATGGCAAGTGATGAGCAGGACAAGACACAGAACACAATGCTTTTGATTCCTGGTCCACCTCAGTTCTAAAAACAGCTAGAAAGACCTTAGAGCATAGAATGTGAGAGCTGGGAGGGCCCTTAGAACCCAGACTGTCAATGTAGGGAGGGCCCTTAGACCACAGGATGTCAGAGCTGGGAGGGCCCTTAGAACACAGGATGTCAGAGCTGGGGGGGGGCCTTAGAACAGGGAATGTCAGAGCTGGGAGGGCCCTTAGGACACAGGATGTCAGAGCTGGGAGGGCCCTTAGAACACAGGATGTCAGAGCTGGGGGGGCCTTAGAACAGGGAATGTCAGAGCTGGGAGGGCCCTTAGAACACAGGATGTCAGAGCTGGGAGGGCCCTTAGAACACAGGATGTCAGAGCTGGGCAGGCTCTTAGAACACAGGATGTCAGAGCTGGGAGGACCCTTAGGACACAGGATGTCAGAACTGGGAGGGCCCTTAGGACACAGGATGTCAGAGCTTGGCAGGCTCTTAGAACACAGGATGTCAGAGCTGGGAGGACCCTTAGGACACAGAATGTCAGAGCTGGGAGGGCCCTTAGGACACAGGATGTCAGAGCTGGGAGGGCCCTTAGGACACAGAATGTCAGAGCTGGGAGGGCCCTTAGGACACAAGATGTCAGAGCTGGGAGGGCCCTTAGAACACAGGATGTCAGAGCTGGGAGGGCCCTTAGAACACAGGATGTCAGAGCTGGGAGGGCCCTTAGAACAGGGAATGTCAGAGCTGGGAGGGCCCTTAGGACACAGGATGTCAGAGCTGGGAGGGCCCTTAGAACACAGGATGTCAGAGCTGGGGGGGCCTTAGAACAGGGAATGTCAGAGCTGGGAGGGCCCTTAGAACACAGGATGTCAGAGCTGGGAGGGCCCTTAGAACACAGGATGTCAGAGCTGGGCAGGCTCTTAGAACACAGGATGTCAGAGCTGGGAGGACCCTTAGGACACAGGATGTCAGAACTGGGAGGGCCCTTAGGACACAGGATGTCAGAGCTTGGCAGGCTCTTAGAACACAGGATGTCAGAGCTGGGAGGACCCTTAGGACACAGAATGTCAGAGCTGGGAGGGCCCTTAGGACACAGGATGTCAGAGCTGGGAGGGCCCTTAGGACACAGAATGTCAGAGCTGGGAGGGCCCTTAGGACACAGATGTCAGAGCTGGGAGGGCCCTTAGAATAGAGAAGGTCAAAGCTGGGAGGGCCCTTAGAACACAGCATGTCAGAGCTGGGAGGGCCCTTAGAACACAGGATGTCAGAGCTGGGAGGGCTCTTAGGACACAGGATGTCAGAGCTGGGAGGACCCTTAGAAATTTTTTAGAGTAACCCTTTCTTTTTACACTTGAGGAAACTGAGTCCCAGAGAGGTGAATTTACTTGTCCAAGGTCATCTATCAATTTGGTGGCAAATCTAGTCCTGTGCCCCGCTACTTCTTGATCTCATTCCCTGTCTCTCTCTAAGACCTCTGCGTCTGTACAATTGGGGCAGAGGGTGGTGTCTTGGGGAGCCTTGGCATTTAATTGATCCTGGATGTGTGCATGAAAGGTCAGTTCTGTGTGCAACGACTCCCTCCCAGAGCCTACCCTACCTTAGTGCAGGCGCCAGTGGGGTCTGTTTGGTTGGCACAGGATTGTGGATGTGGGCGGCCAGAAGTCTGAACGGAAGAAGTGGATTCACTGTTTTGAAAATGTCATTGCGCTCATCTACCTGGCCTCCCTGAGCGAATACGACCAGTGTCTGGAGGAGAACAACCAGGAGGTCAGTCTAACAACTAGCATTGATTGGGGTTCAGTCATTTTCAGTAGTGCCTGACTCTGACCTCTTTTAGGGTTTTCTTGGTGGAAAAATGGGAGTGGTTTGCCATTTCCTTCTCTAGTTAATTTTACAGATGAGGAAACTGAGACTAGCAGTGTTAAGTGGCTTGCTCAGGGTCACACAGTTAGGAAGTATCTGATGCTGGATTCAAATTCAGGTATTCCTAACATCAGGTCCGGCACTTTATCCACTGAGCCATCCAGCTACCCCTAGAAAGAGCCTACTAGGCTTTAAAGGCTGGGGATACAAAGAAAGACAAAACACAGTGCCTGCCCTCAAGGAGTTTACTGTAAACAGTGAATACAAAACAAGATGGAGGGGGTAGTCCCAGAGGGAAGGCATCAAGATTAAGGAGACTGAGGGAATGTCTTTCGCCTTGAGCTGAGGCCTGGAGTGAGTAAGGGAAGTCAGGAGAGTGTGCCAGGCATGGGGGAGGGAGCTGAGAGATAATGTAGAGCATGGAAGGGAGTAAGGGCTAAGAAGACTGGAAGGGTGGGAGCCAGTCAAGCTATAAAGGGCTTTAGAAGTCCAACAGAGGATTTAAAATCCTGAAGATCATAGGGAGCCATGGGAGTCGATTGACTGGGGGCATAACCTGGTCAGGTCTGTGGGTTAGGCAGCCCAATGGGCAGCCATGTAGAGGATGGACTGGAATGGGGAGAGGCTGGAGGAAGGGAGACCAGGCAGGTGTGAGGGATGAGGAGAAAAGGGAGGAGAGGAGGGAGGTCATGGTGGTGCCTGGGAGCATCCTCTGTCCCCCAGGGAGGGGCCTGCCTGTATACTCATGCCCATCCAGGAGACATTCACTTACAGAGACACACAGCTCCAGGTGGGTCCTTGACGCTGTCATCAGCCTTACACACAGATATGTCCCGCTCCCAGAAGGTGATCTGTCACTCACAGAGGCACAGCCAGCCTTGCTTCCATCCAGATTCACAGCCTACTTGGACATGCTTCCATGTGTTGTCAGGCACACACAATCAGGCAGACTCACAAGCACACCAGTCTCTCACATAGAGAGCCAGCCACAGTCACTTGAAGACAGCCACACTCTGTCACTCAAACACTCCTCAGCATCCCAGAATCTCAGAGCTGGAAGGGACCTCGGGTCTCATCTGGTCTAAACCAGACCTCGACAAGACTCCCTCTCTGTAACACCTCCTAACAAGTGGTCAGCCAGTCCTTTTTATTTTTTGTGAGGCAATTGGGGTTAAGTGACTTGCCCAGGTTCACACAGCTAGTAAGTGTGTCAAGTGTCTGAAGCTGGATTTGAACTTAGGTCCTCCTGACTCCAGGGCTGGTGCTCTGTTCACTGTGCCACTTAGCTGTCCCCATCCAGTCTTTTCTTGAAGATAGAAAAGCTGGGTATAGACCTATGATTTTATCAACGTAAGAAACTTTGCTGCTCCCCCAACACACACACAAACATACATATACACACATGTACACACACACATATATACATATACACACACACAAACACACACACCTCTTAGATCTGAATGATTGAGATTGAAAATTAAGAGAATCCAGGACTAGACCTGCCCTTGGACATTTTTATGACCTTGGATAGGTCCCCTCCCTCTTTGGACCTCAGTTTCCTCGTGTATCAAATAAAAGTGTTGGATGGGAAGGTTTCCAAGGTCTTCTAAGGTCTTGTGGTAGTTGTTTCCCAGTATGGAAATGGCCTCTCCTAATGTTGACCCCATCATTTATTTGTGTCTTAGAGACACAAGCTGAGGAGCTGAGAAGTTAATGGCTTACCTCCAGTCGGTGGGTATGTCACAGTCAGAACTCGAACCCAGGGCTTGTTGGCTCCAAGGCTAGACCTCATTCACTCTGCCATGGCTCTTATTTACCTAACATGACATAATTGTAGTTCACACTTATCTAGTACTTTGAGGTTTTCAGCAAGTTCTGCATGCCTTATCTCATCTGACTCTCATAATAAGACTCCCAAGAGAATTTCCTTCATTTGACAGATGAGGAAATTGAAAGCCAGAAAAGTGATTTGATTTGTTCAGGGTTATCTACCTGGTGATCGATAGAAGTAGGACTGGAACACAGTACACTGTGGACTACACCAGTGGTCTCTAAAGTGGGGGCTGTAGACTAACCCTAGACAGACTATAGCTTGATCCCCAGGGTGCATCCCTTGAATCAGCTGATGGGAGGGTAGGGAGTTGCATCCCAACCTCTCCCTCTTTCCATAGCCAGTTGTGTGTTCCCTTCCCTTCCCTTCCCTTCCTCCAGTCCTCCAGGCTGGCAGCTTCAGAGTCATTCTTGACTGCTTCTATTCTTTTGTGCTGCATATCCAACCAGCTGACAGATCTTGCCCTTCCTGGCCTCATCGCCTTCTGCCTGGACCATTACAGTGGCTCCCTGATTGCTCTCCCTGCCTCAAGGCTCTCCCCCTCTTCAATTCAGACTCTATACAGGTGCCAAGGTGTAGACCTGACCCAGTCATCCATTCCCCTTCTCTAGTGGCTTCCTGCTAACTCTAGTATCAAACATGATTTTATCTTATTTCATTGTCTGTGATATTTATTTCTGGATAAATTTTATAATGTGCATAATTATTAGTACAGTATCACATGCATGAATTTATACATAGGTGAATAGCAGGGTGCATGCCCCCAACATTTTTGCTGTTAGAGATACGTGATCAAATGATTCTGGAGACCACTACCCTACACTATGTTTTGTACATCTACACTGAAGTCTCTCTCCATAGCCTAGAGGGGACCCTGGGCTCCAGACGGCCATGCCAGCAGGGCACAAGGTCTAGCAGGTTTTACTAATCTGGGAAGGCTTTGAGCATGAACCCAGAGACAGACTTACTGTCACTAAATTTAGAGAAACTTATGTCTGTGTCCAGGTTGGCTGATGGATTAAGAAATAGCCCTGGACTCTGGCAACTCTTCAAGACCACATCTGAAGTCTTATAGGGGTCTACATAGGATCTGTGCTGGTGACCAGTGGGACTGGAAGGCCTGGAAGTATAGAGGAATAATCCCGTGCACAGATACAATCAGAAACACACTGTGTGCACAGGTGTAGTCCCCCATACCCCAAGACATACGAGTACTTACTTGTACAGGGACAGACACCCTTATCACACAGCTACTAACAAATATTGTCCCCTGCTTTGGTCAGAATGTCAATTCCTTGAGGGCAGGGGCCATTTTTCATTTTGCCTTGCACATAGTAGGTTCTTGATAAAAAGCTTAACCCCATTAGACCAATCAGATCCAATCAATGTTGATCAAAGGGAAAAAAAGACATTGGTAAAATGGAGGATCATAGGGTAATAGGTGTAGATAGGAAGGGACCTCAAAGGCTATTGAGTCCAATCCCCTCATCCTATATATGAGGAAACTAAGGACCATGGAAGCCAAGTGACTTGCCCAAAGTTTCTCTGGCAGCAATCATCAGAAATAAGATTCGAACACAGGTTCTCTAACTCCAGGGTTGGATGCGTCCAAAGGGGGGTAACCAGGATGGGGAAGGGAATAGAGACCATTTCATTCCTGGTGATTGGAATTTGAAATAAGTGAAGCTATTATCTAGAGGTGTGGGGGAAAACGAACACTGTCTTCAACTATTTGAAGGGTTGTCATGGGGAAGAAGGACTGCCATCAATTGGCCAATCTACAAATATTTATTAAGCATCTACTATGACCCAGATGTTTCGCTAAGTTTTGGGAATACCAAAGCCAAAGATGACAATCCCTGTCCTCAGAGAGCTAACATTCCATTGAGAGAAACAACACATATACATACACATTTATTTGTTGCTGTTGAATTCTTTCTGTCATGTTCAATTCTTCATGATTGAGTTTGAGGTCTTCTTGGCAGAGATGCCAGAGTGGTTTGTCATCTCCTTCTCTAGCTCATTTTACAGATGAGGAAAGTGAGACAAACAGAGTCGAGTGACTTGCCCAGGGTCACCCAGCTAGTAAGTGTTTGAGGCCAGATTTGAACTCATGATATTAGTTTTCCTGATTCCAAACCCAATGCTCTATCCACTGTATCACCTAGCTGCACATAGACAAGTTCATACAAAATGTAAATAAAGGGTAATCTTTTTTTGGACAGAGGAGGTACTAAAAACTTGGAGGACTAGTCACCTCCCTGTTACTGGCAATCTTTAAGTGAAGACAGTCAGCCACTTGTTGGGTATGTTAGAAGGTATACAGTCCAACCCTTTCATTTTTACAAAGGAAAAAACTGAGACCCAGAGACTAGTCTAAGGTCCCACAAGTAGCAAATGATAGAGCCAGGGGCTTTCTGTTCGGGTACTGGTTGGAGATTATCTTTTTATATTTAATAACCATTTCCTCTTGATACCTTTCCCTCCCTAGAACCGGATGAAAGAGAGTCTGGCTCTGTTTGGCACCATCCTGGAGCTGCCCTGGTTTAAGAACACCTCTGTCATCCTCTTCCTTAACAAGACAGACATCCTGGAGGAGAAGATCCCCACCTCCCACCTGGCCACCTATTTCCCCCTTTTCCCTGGTGAGTGATTCTGCATCTTGGCCCTGAGGGATCCTGGGCTTTTCTCCAGGAGGCCCTGTTTGCCATTCTGCACACCGGAGGGATGCAGGGAGATCCTGGCTGTGTGTTGTTCTCATCTTCACTTGGGATGTGGCCCAGCTTTATCTGCATTTGGTCCATGTTCTTTTCACACAGTCTCAGAGCTAGAAGGCATATTAGGGATAACCGAATCTGCCTCCTTCAGTTTACAGACAGATGGGGAATATGAAGCCTAGAGATGGGAAACAGCTTCCCTGAGGTATCGCCAGTGGTTGGAAGCAAAATACCTAGAACCCTGGCCTCTTGCCTTTATACCAGGGTACCTGGACCCCTATCCTGCCTGCTCCCTCTCAGGACAGGACAGGTAGGTTTCCTCTATAAACACGCACTGAACTGTCTGTCTCTCTTCTCTTTGGGCCTCGTCGTCCTTTCTGTAAACGGGGAGGATTGGATTCAATCCCTTTGCTGTTTTTTAGCTCTAAAATCCTAGGATTTCCTTTACTTACATGAACTGATGCCTAGTGCAGTGAACAGAGCCAGGAGAACTCTGTACTTTGCTCCTGGCTTACCCCCACCCGGGGAAGGGCTGTGAAGGCAGCTCCCCACTCCACCCCCCTGAGGAGCACACATCCTGTCCCCTTCCCAGCCAGGCTCTCTGGCTCTCTGGTTCCCGATTTGAGGAAGCTAGACCCCAGACAGGAAGGGGACCTAACTGGCCAGACTCCAGCCCCAGCTGGGGAGCATGGGTGGTTGGTCCCACTTCCTCTTTTGCTCTGGGGTGGCTTGAGCATGGCTCATGGAGACCCCAAGATACTCCTCCGGCCACCATATTCGGGCATGCTTTTTACCGAGCCTTTCCTCCCCCTCACCAGGCCCCAAGCAGGATGCAGAAGCGGCTAAGCAGTTCATCTTAGATATGTACACCGGGATATACACTGGCTCTGGGGAGGCCAAAGGCTCGCCAAGGAAGAACTCCCGCTCGAGGCGCCTTTTCAGCCACTACACCTGCGCCACAGACACCCACAACATCCGGAAGGTCTTCAGGGATGTCCGGGACTCAGTGCTTGCCCGCTACCTAGATGAGATCAACCTGCTATGACTTGTGCCCCCGGGGAGGCCAGAGAGGAGGCTGGGCTCCCCACAGGCTGCACTTTAGAGGGCCCTGGAGAGGGGGAGCCTCCTTTCCCCTCCAGGACTGCTCTCAACCCTCCTGATAGTCCCTTGCCTCGCTTGCTCTGAAGCTGGTTCTAAGCCAGTCAGGACTTGCCACCTTGGGTTTCTTAGAAGGGGATGTGGGTGGTTGGGTTTAAATGACCTTAGAACATCGAAGCAGGCAAAGAGAAGGTGCATAGGGGATGTGTGAAGTTGCTTAGAGTTAGAGCTAAAAAGGTTCTTGGAATAGAAAATATCTAGACTAGGAGGGCCCTTAGGATGTCAGGGCTGGGAGGGCCCTTAGAGCACAGGATGTCAGGGCTGGGGGGGTCCTCAGAGCATAGGATGTCAGGGCTGGGGGGGCCCTCAGAGCACAGGATGTCAGGGCTGGGGGGGCCCTTAGAACCCAGGGTGTCAGGGCTGGGGGGCCCTTAGAACCCAGGGTGTCAGGGCTGGGAGGGCCCTTAGAGCCCAGGGTGTCAGAGCTGGGAGGGCCCTTAGAATCCAGAATGTCAGGGCTGGGAGGGACCTTAGAGCACAGGATGTCAGGGCTGGGGGGGCCCTTAGAATCCAGAATGTCAGAGCTGGGAGGGACCTTAGAGCACAGGATGTCAGGGCTGGGGGGGCCCTTAGAATCCAGAATGTCAGGGCTGGGAGGGACCTTAGAGCACAGGATGTCAGGGCTGGGGGGGGGCCCTTAGAATCCAGAATGTCAGAGCTGGGAGGGCCCTTAGAACCCAGGATGTCAGGGCTGGGAGGGCCCTTAGAACCCAGGATGTCAGGGCTGGGCGGGCCCTTAGAACCCAGGATGTCAGAGCTGGGAGGGCCCTTGGAACATAGCTGGAAATTTCCTCATTTTACAGATGGGAAAATTGAGTCCAAAGGAAGGGCTTCAGCCATCTCCCCACAGCACTATTCCATGTCACCTCCTGCATCTTGGGTCTTTCAGTAATCTCGGGTCCTGAAGGAGGGTGGCCCAGCCCTGAAGTGGCCTTTGCAGCCCTGGGCACCACAGGGGGCTTTCCCAGATGGAGGTAGTCCATCCTACTGGGGAGCAGAAGGATTGGAGATCACTAGTGGGTTACTCTGGGCATTTATCCTTATTCCTATGTTGGGTGACAACTCCTCGTTAAGCCTCCCATTCCCTCTACCCCCTTCTCCTCTATTTATTTCCTGATCTCCTGTGAGCCCCACAGGGGGAAGGCATTAAAGACATGTATATGTATTCCAGCAGAGAAGGGACTTGCTTCTCTTTTATCCCCTGGGGCCCTGCTTTATGGGGTGCCAGTCTATGTTGACGTAGGGGTCTCATGAAGAAGAGGTTGTGATCCAGGCTGCCAAGGTCCTGGTGGCCTTCTTCCAGGGCATCTTCTGCATTATCTCCTGAGTTCTGAGGGAGGGCCATATCAAGGGGCCTCCGCAGCTCCCCATTCTCTAGCTGGAGGTTGACGTGGGGTAAAAGTTGGGATTTGGGGGAAGCTATGTGGCTCAGTGAATAGAGCACCAGCCCTGGAGTCAGGAAGACCTGAGTTCAAATCCAACCTCAGACACGTAACACTTACTAGCCATGTGACCTTGGGCAAGTCACTTAACCCCAATTGCCCTTCCTTCCCCCACTCTGAAAAGCAAAAAAAAAAAAAAAAGAGTTGGGATTCAGCAACCTGAAACCCACAGCTCAGGTTAGGCAGAGGCCATGGCCAGAGAACCAGAAGCCCTTAGAGAACAGGTAATTCAGCTCTTCAGTGTTGTTGTTATTGATTTTTATTTTTTATATTTATTTTATTGAGGCATTTTTTCCTTCCATACCAGTCATTTCCAGACCTCTCCCTCCCTATTTTTTTCTTTTATTTAATAAAAGAGGAAGGAGAAGTGACTTGCCCAGGGTCACACATTGAGTTAGTGTCAGAGCTGGGACTTGGAAATCCAATTTGACTTTCTGTTCTTTCTGCCCTAGCTGCCTTTTAATGGGTCCAGTTCTCCAAGGACTGCCCCTATGCTTAGGCCATGTTATGGGCACCTGAAAGCATGACTAGAATTGTAGTCTTTTAGAGATCTAGGCTAAAAAGCTAATTTTATGAAGGTCACCAAAGTCTCAAGAAAGGTAGATATTTGCCCAAGGTCCCACATTGAACCAATGACACAATCAGGGTTAAAACATCATTAAATTAGGAAATACCTTAAAAAGGGACCTCAGAAGTCATTTAGTTCAGTTTTCAGTTGGGGAACCAGCCCCAAAGAGGTTGGGAGATTTGCCCAAGTTTATGCCACCAGTGAGCCACAATCCCATGTGTCTGAATGCCCCACTTCACCACATGGTCTCTCCAGGATGCAGGGACTGGGGGGAGATTGGGGTATGTACTTAGGGGTGACCATCAAGGGAACTGAAGGAGCTACAGTCCCTTGATGAAGGGAATCCAGGGACTAGGCCCTTCTAAGGCCTGCTGAGGCACTCATGGGGGGCTTGTTTCCATGGCAACTATATTCCACTTCTCTGTGGTCCTGAACCAGGGTATCTGTGTATAGATGAGCTGAGAACTGTGGGAATGGCAAAGAGTCACTGCTTTTATTCTTTATAGGGCTTTGGGTTAGGGCTCTGGACAGTGATGGAGAATGGGTTCAGGCAATCAGACTGAGTGGGGGTCTCTTTGGGCCTGAGCACAGGGTCTCCCATGTCTGTGACTGGGATATGGAAATTGTTTCTGAAGATGATGCTGATCACCTCCTCTTAGTCTCTGGCTTCCTCTGACAGACAGCCCCAAAGCTTTTCAGCACTGGTGAAGGGGTGATGCCATGGCTGTCCTCCCCCCCATCACCTCCAAGGACCCCCGTCCCTACTCCTTAGCTTCCCCAGAAAACCAATCAGGGATCCTTCTGTTCCCAACCTAGGTCCCCACTCAGAGAAAGCAGCCCCTATAGTCACCCTGCAGGGCCTGGTAGCCAGGAATGAGAATTCTTGTCTCCCTTGCCCCATGTCTCCAGTTCCTCTGGCCCCACTCTCCTGGCCTCTAGAATTAGCAGCCCCTCACTAGAGCCCCTGATGAGTTAGACAACCCAGACAAGAATTTATTTTCAGAAGTTCCAGTGCACCTCTGAGAGTGCAGCCACAAGGGTAGGCAGTACACTTTAGGAAGGATGTTGACAAGCTAAGGCATATTTGACACCCATGGAAGACAGTGAAGATGATAAAGAGGTCAATTCCTACAAGGACTTATTGAATGAGCTAGAGAGGCTTCATTTGGGCAAGAGAAGCTGGGATTGGGGTGAGCTCTCTTTCTGATACTGAAGGGCTAACTCCTGAAAGATACAAATGCATTCTGGTGTCCCCAAAAGGGAGACCGATGAGCTTTGCAAAAAATCCTTCAGAAAACCAATAGAACCAAGCCAACCAACTTTGTGCCAAGGCAGTGTGTGCACAGTGCTGGATTTCACCGGCTAAGGTAGATTTGGGCTAGCTGGGGGAGGAAGCTTTACCACTTAGAGCTGCCCCAGAATGGAGAAGGCTCCTTAGGGAGGGAAGGATCATGCTTTCTTATGTTTCCAATGACCAAGAACACACAGCGCCATATGCTCAGATCCTTGGAAGGCACAAAGCCTGAGCCCAAGGACCTGAGGACTGGAGAAGGAAATGGCAAACCACTTGAGTATCTTTACCAAGAAAACCCCATCTAGGGTCACAGAGTTGGACACACTGAATAACAGCAAAGGACTTGAGGTGTCCAGGGTCTGGACAGCAAGAGCATGAATGTGTGTGAGGGGAAGTGTAGAGAGATGCAGAATTTGGGTGCCCCACCAAGAGGACCCAGTAATAGAGGGGCAGCTCATGAGGATGAAAAAGAAAAAGTTAAGACAGCCCTCAGCAGACCCAGATTCAGGAGGGCAGGCCGAAAATCTCATTTGAGCCCCAGTGTGTTCCTTCCTACTCCTCTGAAGCCCTGTACCCTGGCACCACCAGACCCTCCTTCCCCTCCAAGACCCTTCTTTCATCCCCATTCTCCTCATTAGTTCAAAGGAAGCTTCCTAAAGGATCATGGGGTATGGGACAGTATAAGGACAGGAGGATCCAAAAACTTAAAGGCTGGAAAAACCCTTTTAGAATAGAGAATGTCAGAGACATTTCAGATGTTAGAACATGGGATGTCAGAGCCAGGAGAAAATAAGTGAATGAAAAAATGAAAAAGCATTTATAAACCACCCACTGTGTGCCAGGTATAGTGCTGAATGCTGGGGATACCAAAAAATGTAAAATCAGTCTTTTCCTTTAAGGAAATGGGGGAGGGGAAGTCAACACATAATTAACTAGGCATACACACACACATATACACGTGTATGTATATATGCCTATGTGTATATTTATAAGACACATACATAGAAGCTATATATATACACATATACACAGTCTCTCTCTAGATATATAGATATGCATATCTTCATACACATACTCTCTGTGAGTCTAGACCTCTAGTCTATGTATATAGATCTATATTGATAGAGTGTGTATATGTATAGATATATCTATATAGATATAGAGCTACCTCTCTCTCTAGATAGAAAGCTATATATCTAGAGAGAACCCTCCATCCCTCTCATGACTCTTAGGTACCTCCTTGTGCACTGAATGTGTTGTGCAGTATGTTGGAGAAAGAGAAGGAGAGCCGGTGTGGTGCCTGCCTAGGGAGCTTGCTGGGCTCACCCAGCAGACCAGCTCTATCTAGCACCTCCCTCCCAGGGATGCTGAGAGGACCAAATGAGATCATATCTCTATCTCTAAAGGGCCTCGCTTATTTAGCGCAGGGCTCACTTGCTGCACAGCTGGAGTTTATTAAATGCTTGTTCCCTTCCCCATTGGGTAGGCTAAGTAGAAAGCACAATAAAAATTAATCAGAACACAAGAAAGGAATGTATGAAGTTCTCTTGCAGGGTGTTTTTTCTTTGCTTTACTTTGTTTTTTGGGTAATTTTAATCCCCTCTGCCAGTGCAGATCAACAACTGCCCTCCAAATTGCAGTTTTAAAGTTTTGCCCAGAACATGGAGAAGTTAGCCCGAGATCACATAGCAGGTATGCTTTAAAAGCAGGACTTGAACCCAGATTCTAGCACATAAGCTCTTTTATGGAGTTTTCTACATCATCTTATAACTTTTAGATACCACACCCTGAGGAAGAGTGATTTTTTTTCCCTCTCCCCATCTCACATTGAGGGATTCTGAGGGCAAGGTTGGGTCTCCCCCTGAGATGAAGGCCTCTTGAAGTTCTGGGGTCCTGTCTCCCTTATCCCACTGGTTTAGTCCTAGCTTGTCTTCCTCCTTTTGTGGTCATTCATGGTTCTTCCCACAGGGGGCGGTGGGCTCCCATCATAGTTAAACTGTTAGGCAATGAGCTCTCCCTTTCTGCAATCTTGGTGTCCTTTTTCAACCTGTGAATTGTTGGTGTATCAACCACTGTCCTGCCTCCTTCACCTCATCAGAATTAAACAATGGTAGAATGTCAGAGCTGGGAGGACCCTCAGAACCCAGGATGTCAGAGCTGGGAGGACCCTTAAGAATAAAGGATGTCAGGGCTGGGAGGGCCCTTAGGACACAGAATGTCAGAGCTGGGGAGGGGGGGCCCTTAGGACACAGAGTATCAGAGCTGGGAGGGTCCTTAGAACAGAGAATGTCAGATCTGGGAGGGCGCTTAGAACATGGAATGTCAGAGCTCAGAGGGCCCTTAGAGCATGGAGTGTCAGAGCTCAGAGGGCAGTGTCTAAGCTGACAGAGCCCTTAGACCATAGAATGCAAGGTTTGGAAGGTCTTAGGCCAGAGAAGATAGAATGTCAAAAGGGAAGAATTTTCCCCATCCAACATTCCCCTCATTTCCTGGCCAGGTCATGTCCAGCCCCTAGATGCATCTATCTTCTGCTTTTCAGCATATGTGTATGTCCAATACACAATATGTATGCATGTATATGTATACAATGTCATCTGTATATCTTTTTCTGTGTTGTTCCTTTTTGTTAATGTCTACACAGGTGCTGGTTTCTTGTGTATGTTTATTGTCAGTGGTGTGTGTGTGTGTGTGTGTGTGTGTGTGTGTGTGTGTGTGTGTAAATGTCAGTACTGCCTGTGTACTAATTCCCCTTCTGTGGCTTCCAGGAATGGAGGTTCCAGACTCACTATCTGGGCTGCCCTTTGACCAGAGCCCTTCCTTGGACAGAGTGAGTTAAGCAGGGCAGCTGTGGCTGAATTATGGCCAAGGGCCTCCATTCTTTAAGATGCCCAAGGCATATCCCCTTCCTCCCTCTTTCCTTTGAGAAAGGACTGCATACCTGCTGGGAGCATGGAGAGGACCAGCTTCCCTTGATATCTAAGCACCTTAGCCTTACTTGGGCTCCTTCCCCTGCCAGGCCAGGGCCTGACCTGCTTTGGTCCCCATCTGGGAGGCTTCCTGGGGGCCACCGAGGGCTCCTTGGTTGCTACTCCTCCACCACAGCTGGGGTGGAGGCCCTGCTGGGGCCCTGGCCCCTCCCGGCCCCTCCCTGCCCCTCCGCCTCACCCTTGGGGGCACTGCTTTGCTGCATAACAGGAAATTTCACACAACAGGAAACCCTGGCCTAGTCTTCTTTTCTGTTCAAGACAGGCAGGGCACTCCACCCTGCTCCTGCCTAGACACTAAGGTCTGTCTTTGCCTGAGTGGGCCTAGTTTCCTTGTGGCCCCTGGTTTGCTCCTAGGCTGGGTGATGAACCTCTCCTTCTGCCACCACCTGGTGGACCTTGAGCACCCGGACCTCATCCTGCAGCATTACAATCACACGGGACGCCTGGAATTTCGGGGACCACCTGAAGAGGGCCTAGGCTGGCTTCGCACCCTCTTTGTGGCCATCAGCTGTCTAATCATCATGGAGAACCTGCTGGTCCTGGTGGCCATCATCACCCACATGCGCTCTCGCCGCTGGGTCTACTACTGTATTGTCAACATCACCCTGAGTGACCTCCTCACAGGCGTGGCCTACCTGGCCAACATCGTCCTGTCTGGCAGAATGACTTTCCGCCTGAGACCCACATACTGGTTCGTGCGGGAGGGGCTGCTCTTCATGGCCCTAGCCGCGTCCACTTTCAGCCTCCTCTTCATGGCTGTGGAGCGCTTTGCCACCATGATGCGGCCCATGGTGGTCCGCGCCACCAGAAAGACACTCCATTTGTGCAGCTTCATTGGCCTCTGCTGGCTCCTGGCATTGCTTCTGGGTCTGTTGCCTTTGCTGGGCTGGAACTGTACCTGCGACTTCTCCAATTGCTCCAACCTTCTGCCCCTTTATTCCAAGTGGTACATCCTCTTCTGTGTGGTCATCTTCAGTCTGATCCTGGCCTCCATCATGATGCTCTATGGTGCCATCTTCCGCTTGGTCCGAGCCAATGGGCAGAAGGTCCCGCGAGGCCAGGCCCACTGCAAGGCCCAGCGGCTCCTGCAGATGGTGCTGATGATCCTGGTGGCCTTCCTTGTCTGCTGGGGGCCGCTCTTTGGGCTACTGTTGGCCGACATCTTTGGCACTGCCGCCTGGGCCCAGGAGTACCTGCGGGGCATGGATTGGATCTTGACCCTGGCAGTGCTCAACTCGGCCATCAACCCTCTCATCTACTCCCTCCGAAGCCAGGAGGTGTGCCGGGCCGTGTTGGGATTCCTGTGCTCTGGCTGCCTGAGCCTGGGTTTTCGAGGGCCTGGGGACTGCCTGGTCCGAGCCATGGAGACTCATTCCGTCTCTTCCACTGAAAGCTCCCTCCGGCCCCGGGACAGCCTTCGGACCTCCCGCTCTCTCAGCTTCCGGATGCGTGAGCCTCTGTCCAGCATATCCAGTGTACGAAGTGTCTGAGGCTGCTGGAATCCCCTGCCCCCAGCCTCCAGGCCCAAACCCCTCCTCTTTTGCTCTTGCCTTCTGACCATGGCCCCCTAAGGGAGGGCAGGTTTGGGGTGGGGCTTTGTGCCCTTTGCTGCATAAACTATTGATTGAGGTGCCAGGAATTGTCCCCCCTTGCCTAGTTTCCTGCAAGGGGTTTTGGGCAATGATCTGGGGTAGGGGTCCTGGGCTTGAGGCCAAAGCCCTTATGTCTTGGGTAAAGAGGATGTTACACCATAGAGCCAGCAGCCCCAATGGGCACTGGCAGGATGCCCAGGGCAAAGATCTTCTACCTCTGGGTCTGAGGGAGTGGCTGGGGCTCTTTGCCTGTAGCAGCCTCCCCCTCCACACTCCTATGGACACCCTACCTCTCTGTTCTGGTTGACCAGGAAGGGTAAGATTTTTAGGATGACCCCAGCCTCATTTTGCTTTGGGTCAGGATTGCTAAGGAGTCCATGCAATGTTGAGGCTGCTGGGCCAGGCAGAGTGGGCAGCTTGCAGACTGATGATTTGTTTTAGTGGGGACAGTGCCGAGAAGGGAGGGGGGGCCACAGCCTTCCATTAAACTGGACAGGGAGCCCAGTGTACATGGGCTCTGGAGAATGGATTAAATGTAATGTAGTGGAATTTAAATTGGAAATGTGTGGGCAGGTAGGGGGATTAGTTCTGGGGGCATATCTGTGCTGTTGTATGTGAACAAGACACTAGACATTTGTCTATGTGTGTAGATCTCAGTCAGAGTCACCAGAGCTCCCTGACATGACAGCACATAGAGAGGTCATCTTGTCCATCCCCTTGTCTCTAAGGCCCTTAAAGTGTCTCTGATGAAAGAGACTGCTCACCCCTCTGTTTTTAGAAATCTCTAGGGAAGGAGATTGTAGTCTTCCTATCATCCAAAGGTCTAAAGGTGGGCACAGGTATATTAGGACATGGGTATGTGTGTTAGTTCACTTCAATGAACTTTATAGAATCACAGAGTTCAGAACTCAGTGGACCTCAGAGATGCATCAGTGTAGGTGATCATGACCTGGGGCTTGTGAACCTGTTGGGTGTGGTTTTTAAAAATTGTTGATAACTGCATTTCAACATAATTGGTTATCCTCCATAATCCTACATCTTCTGCTTTATGCATTTAAAGACATGATTCTGAGAAAGGGTCCATAGGCTTCACCAGGCTGCCTCCTCAAGGGGTCAGATACACAAAGAGAGGTTAAGAATTACTTATCTAGTCCAATTCTTTTATTTTACAGATGTGGAAACTGAGGCCCAGAGAAAAAAAGAGCTTATCTGTAACAGAGACAGGAAATACACACACACACACACACTATATATATATATATATATATATATATATATATATATATAAACATATAATATATATCTGTATGTATATCTATAGAACATATATGTGTATATACAAACACATATAATGTATTAGAATGTGATTGTGTGTATGGGGAGAGGTTTGAGGGAGGAATTGAGTGAGAGCCCTCCAAATAACCGTTGATGTTAGTGTTTGGGTTTTTTTTTAACCCTTTGCAGGCTCCTCCTCTCACTTCTCTTCATCACCCCTCCCCCTCTCTAGTTCTGAGGGATTCATCTGAAAGTTCCCAGTCCCTGAGTGCCTTGGCCTGAGACCATTTAAAAAGGTCATTCTCTCCATCTCCCAGTCTCTGAGGCTCGTGCCTTCCCTCTTCCCCTCCCCATGTGCCCCTCCCTTCTTCTCGCACTTACATGTTATTTTTCACAAATTAAAGAGGAACTGTTAGCCAGTGTCTGGTCACTATGGGAAGGTAGCTGCCATTTTCTGAGATGTGGGGTGTAAGGCCCCATCCATAACCATTCTGGGTGGGCAGTGGGCAACTGAGGCAGTCAGGGCTGGGAGATGGAAAGGGCAGGGTCCTGAGCCCTGGGACAGGCCTCTCTGAGCCCAGATGTCAGCAGAGGTCCCTTTCTCTGTGCCCTGGGGACCCGCAGTAGCCTTTCACCTCTTTTGACTTGTGTTCCCACAGCCTCTCTCCTTTTTTCCACATTCCTCAGGCTGACTCATTTTTGCATTTTCCTAGAACAATGGAAGGAGGCTTGGGTTGGCAGTCTAGGAGACTTGGGCTCTAGTTTCAGCTCAGACAGTAGCTTGCTATACCATCTTGGGCAAATCTCAGTATCCTCCTCTATTAAATGAGAAGATTGTACCTATAAGACCTAGCTCCCAGCACTGACACTCCCATGTTCTAAGGGCCCTCCCAATTCTGACATTCCATGTTCTAAGGGCCTGCCCAGTGTCTGATATTCCATGTTCTAAGGGCCCTCCCAGTGCTCTGATATTCCATATCCTAAGGGCCCTCCCAGTGTTCCAACATTCCATGTTCTAAGGGCACTCCCAGGGCTCACCTTCTATGTTATAAGACCCCTCTTAGCTCTGACATTTTAAGGTCTCTTCTAGCTCTGGCATTTTTTTTTTCAAAGGTTTTTTCCCAGCTTGATGTCCTGTGGTCCTAGGTTCTAGGCATAGTATGTATGAAAAAGAATTCAGATGGCAGACTGGAATGCCATCACTGGAGGTCTTCAAACAGGCTAGAGGATCATTTGTCAGGAATATTGCAGAAGGGACAAAAGTGTCCCAGAAGTCCCTTCCAACTGAGAGTATCTGATCCCTTCCTAGGAAGAAACTAGCCCTAGGTAATAGTCAATAAACATGTTCTGATAATGACAACGGATGAGGACTCATTCTTGATTTTGACCTCCAGGCCACCTTTGGGGTAGGCCCAGACCTGACTCAGAAGCCCCCAAAACATCCCCTTCCCTTTCTCTCTCTCTTCCCCCACACCCATTATTGCCTTGGAAACAGGAAGCCTAGGGCTGGTGCTGGATGTGGGAGGGTATGAAGTGATGACCGTTGAGGAGGAAATGGCTAACACCCCAATCGTGGTACTGAGATGAGTCTTGCTGAAAGAGATACCAGACACAAGAGAGTTGTCTGAGATGGTATTGGTCACAAATGTGAAGGGAGGCCCTGGTCCCCTCCTTGGTTGGGAGATAGCTGTGGTTCTTTGAGGAAAACATGGAAAAGTGTTGGGTGTTCTTAAGGGTTAGTACTCTAGAGTTCTCAGTGGAGGTTCCATTGGAACCCCTCAAGCCCAACCCAATCCATTGGCCCCTTCTGGAGGAATTACAGGAGGACATGGTGTCATCAGAGGGAGGACCCATGCAAATGGGATCTGAGCTTCCTCTACTGGACGTTAAGCTCCACAAAAGCAAGACTTTAGGACTTTAGAGTTGAAAAGACCTTGAGATCCCTTTGACATATCACAAGGTCATATATTTAGAGATGTAAGGGATAAATCCAGTGAAGAAACAGAGTTCCAGAAGGGGTGTGTCACTCCCCCACAGGTTTCAAACTCAGATCTTCTGACTAAATTCAAGAGTCAGTTTACCGCCCCACAATACTATCGAAATTTGTTACCCCCTGCAGTGTCCAACACAGGGTGCCATATAAAGGAAACCTTTTTTCCCCAAAATATTTTATTTTTTTGTAAATTTTCAATGAACAAACACTTATTTTCTCTCCTTCCTACTCCCCCACCTCATTTAAAAGAAAAAGGAAAACAAAATTCTTGTTCAAGCAACACAAATTACAACATTATATAAGGATGATTTATTTGGTGGAGGATCTTAATAAATGGTTGTTTAATGGCTTAGATGGATGGTGGGGATGGATGGATGGATGGGCAGATGGATAATGATGGATGGGGAATGAGTGGATGGATGGAAGGGGGAATGGATAAATAGATGGGTGGATGGGGGATGGATGAATAATTAGATGAAGGGATGGAAAAAGTAGGCAGCATGATGTAATGGAAAGCTTACTGGGTTTAAATATGAGGGTCTATTACTTACTATCCCTGTGACCCTGAGTAAATCCCTTAGTCTTGCCACTGGACTCCAGTGACTTGGAGGAGAAAGTGAGGTTGATGACTGGGCAGCTCTGCCTCACTTAAACCCAATTCACTTACAAGTCAAGACATCACCCTTATGATGTCATTGGTCCTCTTCAAGAATGAAGGATGAACAACAATGACAATGACCCCTAGGGGCCTCAGTTTCTTCATTTATAGAATGAAGTGGTTGGTTGTTCTGAATCTCAATTTGGAATTATTCAAGAAAAGAGATTTGATCATCCATACCTGTTGACCCAGTATTCTAATTATTGGGCATATACCCCTAAGGAAGTCAAAGATGGAAATGAAGATCCAACTTATTATGCTAAATATTTATATCAATTTCCTTTGTGGTAGTAAAGACTGGATAGCTAAGTGGAGGTCCATCAAAATTGGGGAACAGCTCAAAAAAGATGGCATATGAATGGATGAATATTGTCTGGCAAGAAATGACGAATCTAAAGAATTCAAAGAAATGTGATAATAGTTTGAATAATAGCTGGCATTTACCTAGTGCTTCAAGGTTTGCAAGGCACTTTACTACATATTTTATTGTCTTTGACAATATATCAGAAGATTTATATGAACTGATGCAGAGTGTAATAGAAGAATGAAGAAAACAGTAGACTCATCGGCTATCACAATATAAATGAAAAGATTATTAAAGGAAGCTGACTTCTGAGTAAATGAAAAAATAAGGAAGGTCCCTAAGAACAAATAATAAGACATATCTTCTATCTCACAGCAGAGAGGTGGGGGACTACTGGGATGGAATATTGTTTACATTGCCTGATTCAGTCTCTGAATTGGGTATCTTAGCTTAATTGTTTCTTTGTCACAAGGATGGGTTCTTTTAGTGGGGGAGGGGAAGATGGAATGATAGTGATGCACAGACAAAATTCATTAAAACAAAACAATAAAATGAGAGGATTGGACAAGATAATCCCTAAAGTCCCCAAGAACTTTAAATTTAAGCTACTATGAAAACAGGGTCATTGGTCAGAGTTTCCCAACCTGTGGACCTGGAGGGCCAGCATTTGGAGGGACTTTGCAATAAGCGAAACTGTCAGACAATGGAACAGACCTCTTCCAGGTGGAGTGAGCTCCCAGTCTTTGAGCAGAGACTAGATGTTATTTTTTTTTGTTTTTTGTTTTTTTGCTCTTTGGAGGGCTGTTGGGGTTAAGTGACTTGCCCAAGGTCACACGGCTAGTTTTGTGTTAAGTGTCTGATGCTGAATTTGAACTCAGGTCCTCCTGACTCCAGGGCTGGTGCTCTATTCATTGCGCCACTTAGCCTCCTGAGACTGGATATTTTAAAGGAGATTCATGCTTTTCTTTGGGGATATTCTAGCTGACTTTTGAGAAGCCTCTCAACTCTGGGAAAATTCTAGAATTTTCATGTTCTTTTTAGCAGAAGGGCCAACCTAGGGGTCCTGTTCTCTCTCTCTCTCTCTCTCTCTCTCTCTCTCTCTCTCTCTCTCTCTCTCTCTCTCTGCTTTTTGGAGTGGGGGAAGGTAGGGCAATTGGGGTCAAATCACTTGCCCAAGGTCACAGACTAGTAAGTGTTAAGTGTCTGAGGCCAGATTTGAACTGAGGTCCTCCTGACTCCAGGGCTGGTGCTCTATTTCCTGCACCACCTAGCTGCCCTCGTCCTGTTCTCTTGTTTCTCTGAGATCAAATGAGATAATATTTGTGGAAAATGCTTAGCATGGTGCCTGACACACAGTAGGTGCCCTATCAATGCTTATTCCCTTCCCTCCCCTCTTTGGAGTGAGACCATCTATCTAAGCCCTTCATTTTACAGATAAGGAAACTGAGACCTACTCAGAAGACAGCAGAAAAGGACATTGCCCATTGTTACACACAGCTGGCAAATGGCACGGTGGTGGGGGTGGCGGTGGTAATCGCCAGGATAAAGGATAAAATATAAAACCCTCTGTTCGACTTATAAAGCCTCAATTTTCCTGGCTTCTCATACATTATACCCTGTAAGCATGATATAGTGGCATTCACCAACTTGATATTGATTGAACTAGACCCTTCAGCTCTGGGCTTTGGGCATTTTCATTGTCTGTCCCCCTTGACTGGAATGTTTTTCCCTCCTCACCCACCTCTGATCTTCCTTGGTTTTAGTAAAATCTCAGCTAAAGCCCTGCCTTCTACAGGAAGCCTTTCCCCATCCTAAATTTGGAAGGTCAGTGCCTTCCCTCTGTTGAGGACTCACCAGTTGACCTGTATATGTCTTGTATGCCCAGAATCGACTGCATGTTGTCTCTTCCTTTAGACAGTGAGTTCTTTGAAGGAAGGGATTGCCTTTTGCCTTTCTCTGTATCCCTTGTGTTAACACAAGGCCTGGAGCCTAGAAGGCATTTAATAAATGCTTGTTCACAGACTGTGCTTTCCTTCCCTCAACCCAGTTCCCCTCTTGGCTGGGCCTTTCCTTCCCTGGTGAATAAATGAATCAATTTATGGCACAATGGAAAGAATGAATGATTTGGAATCAGAGGGTCCAGGTTCAAATCAAGCTACATCAAGCTGTGAATTATGCTTCAGTTTCCTCATATGTTAGTGAGGAGATTGGATGAGATGAGATCCCTTTCATCTCTTAAATCAATGATCCTTGAATTTGTCTGCAACTTCAAACCATGAAAAGTGAGGGTGAGGGGGGTCAGACGTGGGGGTCTTTAAAAGAGGCTGGATGGTCACATGCTTGGAATCTATTGAAATGATTCCTTCTCAGGTATGCTTTGGGTTAGATATCCTCAGGGGAGTCTCTCTATATCAATTATCTTGGAATCTCCTTTAGTGCCTAGGTACTCACTTATTAGGTGGACTTTGGACCAATCAGAAGGTATTTATTAATTGTCTACTATGTGCTAGGCACTATATTAGGTCCTCAAAAACTTTATATTTAATAATAATATCATTATTATATGACACACAATAATTATTATAGCTTAATTTATATAGCACTTTAAGGTTTGCAAAACACTTTCTATATCTCATTCAATCCTTGTAACAACCCTGTGGGGGAGGTGTTATACCCATTTTATAGTTAAGGAAAACTGAGGTAAGTGTTATTATATCTATCTTATAATTGAGGAAACTGAGGCAGGTGTTATTATTATACCTGTTTATAGTTGAGGAAACTAAGGCAGATAGAAGTTAAGTGGCTTACCCAGGTTCACACAGCTAGGAAATATTTGAGACTAGATTTGAACTCAAGTCATCCAGTGTGATATTTCCTATACCACCTAGATGCCTCAATGAAGGGAATATAGTATGTTCATAATAAGCTCATAAAGGATGTATGAAGAATAAACAGAGAAAGATTATAGCAAGAGGAGAGGGCCAAGGACAGAGTCATGGAGCACACCCTGATGTGGAGGTTGGAGCACATGTAATGAACCTGCTAAGGAGATTGAAAAGAAGGGACTGGACCACCACAGAGCACAGGCACAGAAACTGAGGGAGAAGAGGGAATCCAGAGGAGCGGAGGGAGGGCTGCCTGCTGTGTCAGATGCAGCTGAGAGGTTAAGATGGGGACCAGATAGTGAAGAACTGAGAAATGAGTGGTAGGACAGGAAAGTGAATGTGGGGACTGGTGGCAGCTTGTTGTTTCTTTTTTTAGTAATTTGACAGTGGGAGGGAAAAGAGGTATGAGATACCTTCAGGAGGGGTTAGTGTTAAGCCAAGGTCTTTAAGGATGGGGGAGGGCAAAATTTGGTCATATTTCTAAGGGGTAGAAAATAGTGGGTATGGATATATATATATACACATATACATATATATGTACACATATACATATATATATATATACACACACATATATATGTGTATGTATGTATTAATGTATAGATAGGAACCAGGAAGTTTCCTGGTATAGGGAACAAGGAAGCTCCCTTTACTCATGCAAGTTGGCACCTTCTTTGAAACTTATAGTCAGAGGGTGGCCAAGGTCTCTGAGAGATTAACCAGAGTTACCCAGCTGGTATTTGTGAGAGGTGAGACTTTCTGGTTCTGAGACTGGCTCTAATAACCTTCCATAGTGATGAAAAGGAGATGGACACTTAGGGAGGGAAAAGGAGATTGAAGGAAAGGACAAAAAAATTCTCAGAGGAATTGAGGAGGATGAAATCAAAGCAGGGATATGCTGGTAAATATTTAATGACAGACTCCTCTCCCAAAAAAATGTACACAGGAAATACTTTTTAAGTGTAATTTGCATCATTAACATTTTCTTAATCACTTTTTTATGTCTAATCTGTCAAAAAAAAGTCAAGCCTTGATTTGTAGCATTTGGCCATTTCCAAAGTGAAAATGCTCACACTCAATGTTTAACCATTGGGTCTTAGGAGTCAATATAAACTAGCTCCAACTCACCCCTGGACCAAAGCAAGAGGTTGGCACTGGCAAGAAGGATGGCTGTCTGTTTCTTCAAGACTGGAGCACAAGAGAAGAGAATGAGTGTGGGATAGTATTGAGGGGATTGGGAGAAGCTCCATGGCTTCAGTTTTTTCAGCAAAGTAAGTTATGTGGTCCTCTAATGAGGGCTGGGATAGTACAGAAGGTTTGGGGAAAAGAAAAAAGGTTTGGAAAAACCACTGTGGGGAGTGGAAGGGAGAGTCAATCAAGGAAGATGAAAAGGGTTGGTTGTTGGTCAGTGAGTCAGATAACATCTCTTTGTAGTGAATCATTGTATTGGCTCCTCTCTTGGCATCCACCAGTAAGAGAGCAGAAGTAGGGTCTAGATGATTGGGGTAATACAAGGCTAAAGACAGGAAAGGGATGAGGGGGGACAAGGAACTTGAGGGTGGAAAACAATGTAATGTTGAACCAGATGACTAAAGAGTATAGATTTTGGAGAGAGGAAGGTGAGCCCATTGAGCTGGCAATGATCTGGAGAATCAGAGAGGGGCTGAACAACTGGAGATGAGGAAGAAAACTAGAATGAGACACCAAGAGAAACTGGAGGCACCATGGGATAGTGACCAGAGCATTTGACTTGGGGTCAGCCTTATTATGGCTTCTGAATATCTTTGGTACTATGATAGAATTGGTTTACTGGTTTTGGGATTCGGTTTTCTGGTGTCTAAATAGATGCTTCAGTTCTGTCTGGAGAGTTTGGTATATTTTGCAATCAAATGTCATGCAATATTTATAGTCATGGTCTTTATCATGATCATGGGTGCTGTAAATATTGTATTGGTGCTACATGATGCACATGATGACCTCTAATGTTCCTTCCAGCTTTAAATTCAAGATCCTATGATAGGTGAATTATGGTCACATAGTGGAGAACTTGGTCTCTGTCAATGGTATGTCAATAAATGTTTAATAACCAGCTCTCTGGGGGGGAAAATGGCTCCAGTCAGTACAAGCTGACTCCAGCACACCCCTGTCCCTATCCTGCCTTCCCCACCTCTAAATCAAAAGAAGGTACCTGAATACCTCCTTATTTGATCACTTTGTGGTTACATCCTGGGGGCAAACCAACTCCATCATAATAAGTCAGATAGTGGAATTTCAGAGTTAGGATTTAGGAAGGAGGAGTGCTTGTGGATGCTGATTGAGATCAAAGGTATATGACCTTCCCTGTATGAAGCTGAGGTGAAAAATGAAACGACAGGATTTTCTACTGGATCCTGGAAGTAACAGAGTCACCAGAGTTTACTGAGCAGTGGGGGGAGACACGTTCAGATCTGCACTTCAGGATATCCATTTAATAGCTGAGTGAGAAGGGACTTGAGATGGGGAGACCAACCAGGGTTTTGAGGGGACATTTATAGAGTAAAGACACAATGTAATAAGGCCTACTTGTGTCCTTCAAAACTGCTTTATGATGAGATTTAAACCTCGACCTCCCTGGTCTAGCTGTGCATATCTGTAATCCAGTTATGGGGGAATCTGAGCCTGATGGATCTTTTGAGCTCTGGAGTTCTCAGATGTCGTGGTTTATACCAAACGGGTGTCTATACACTGATTCTGGCATGAACACGATGAACCTCCAAGAGTGGAGGGCCACCAAGTTGCCTAAGGAGGAATGAATTTGCCCAGGTCAAAAATGGAGTAGTTCTGGGTTATGAGTAAACCCTGTACTTCCAACCTTGGTGAGATAGGGAGAACAGATATTAAAGAAAATGTCTCAACTTTCTGGGCTGATTGGTTACTTGGTTGCTTGTTGTCCTTCCCACAATGACATCACTATACCAGCGTCAAGTTTCAATGTGTCCAACTGTGGCTGATCAGACCGATAGGAGCTCTAAATGTTCTATCACAGGTCGAGCACAAATAGTCCATATGTGAACATTTGGGGTGGATTCTCTAAATTTGCACATCCTGTGTTTTCTTTGAGCCGTCTCAGTTCTGCTTTGCTCATAGAGCACAGCACTGCCTCTGATATGGGCATGCCATGCCGAGAGGTCCTGTGCCAGTGTCTCCCATGTCACACAATCAATTCCAAAGTTCTTGAGAGAGACCTTGAGTGTCCTTGTATTGCTTCTTCTGACCACCTTGTGAATGCTTGCCCTGTGTGAGTTCTCCATAAAATAGTCTTATTGGCAAGCCTATGTTTTGCATTCAAATAATGCAGCCAGCCCATCAGAGTTGCGCTGTCTGTAATAGAGTCTGAATGCTTGGCAGTTTGGTTTGAGTAAGGACCTCAGTGTCTGGTACCTTCTCCTGCCAGGTGATCTTCAGAATCTTCCTAAGACAATTCAAATGGAAGCGATTCAGCTTCCTGGCATGGCGCTGGTAGACTGTCCAGGTTTCATAATTATACAACAATGAGGTCAGCACCATGGCTCTGTAGACCTTCAGTTTGGTAGTCAGTCTAATTACCTCTTCTCTCCCATACTTTCCTGAGCCCTCAAACAGTGAGCTAGCTCTGGCAATGCATGTGTCAACCCCATCTCCTATATGTACAACCCTGGAAAGTACACTGCCAAGGGAAGTGAACTTATCCACAGCATTCAAAACTTCTCCATTTGCTGTAACCAATGGTTCCAAGAATGGATGCTGTGATGCTGGCTGGTAGAGCACCTGTATTTTCTTGGTGTTCATTGTTAGGCCAAGATTAGCAAAAACAGCAGAGAATTGATCCATACTTTGTTGCATCTCAGCTTCAGAGGCTGCACTGAGTGCACAATCATCTGCAAACAGAAAGTCATGCACCAACACTCCTCCCCTCCCACTTTGGTCTTGGCTTGTAGCCTTTTCAAGTTGAAGAATTTACCATCAGTGAGGTAGATGCCCTTACTCATCCTCATTGAAGGCATTTGACAACATGGCTGAAAACATCTTGCTAAAAAGCACGGAAGCAAGCACACAGCCTTGTTTCACTCCATTGGTAAGTGGGAAGGCACAAGAGCATTGTCCATTACCTAGAACCTGGGCAGGCATGCTGTCATGAAATTGATGTACAATGCTGACACACTTCTATGGGCAACCACATTTTGACATAAGTTTCCATAAACTCTCACAACTAATAGTGTCAAAGGCCTTGGTCAGCTCTACAAACATTGTGTACAGGCCTCTGTTCTGCTCCTGGCACTTCTCCTGGAGTTGTGGGGCAGCAAACACCATATTGACTGTTCCTTGGCCCTTTCTGAAGCCACACTGGCTCTCAGGCAGATGACCGTCTTCCAGGTGAAGGATCAGCCTATTAAGGAGGACTCTGGCAAGAATCCTGCCAGTAATGACTAAGAGAGAGACCTCCAAATTCCTGGAACCATACAACTGAAGTTATATTGGTTCTGAATTGTGTTTTAAGTCTTTTCTGTCAATGCATGCTTCTGAGTGTTTAATTCTTAATATTTCTTTTGTGTGGAGGAAATAAATACCTGTCCCATACCTGATTCATATGGTATGTCGAGTACCTTTTTACTACTACCTTTGGAAAGATCCTAGGCATGTGCTAAAACATAAACTTAGGGAATTTTTTTTCCTAGCTTGCTGGAGTGGGGGACTAAATGAACGAGAGTGTGAGAAAAGGGAGCCTTCTGCTAGAGATCACACTTCTCCATACTCCATGCCTGAGTCCAGAGAACATGAAATTCTTAAATGTAAAGGGAATGGGAGCAATGCCCTACCAGGGGTGGGGAACCTTCAGCCTTGAGATCACAGGTGGTCCTTGGGTATGGCCTTTTGATTGAGTCCAAGTTTTACAGAACAAACCTTTTTACTAAGGGGTTTTGTTTTGTGAAGTTTGGATTTAGTCACAGGGCTGCACTTGAGGACTTAGAGGGTCACACCTATGGCCTTGAGGCCACGGGTTCCCCACCTCTGCAAGCCCTTGAGTCCCACTACTGTTTATATGGTAGAAATGAATCAACTAGGCTCATTGGTCATTGGCTCCCCCTGGTGGCCATTATTGTTGAGTCTCCAGACAGCTCATCAGAGCCTGTCCTAGAGACGGTAGGCCTGTTAAAAGGGTGGTTCTTAACTGGAACTTTGCAAGAACATTGCCTCTTTGAGTTTCATGGCTTACCAGTGTTGGACAGATCTAGCAGAGAGGTTGTTGGGTCGGGAATCTTATGTGTTTGATTGTCCCAGAGACCCTTTTAGCTTCCTGTGGATGCCCCAAGGCTCTGTCCTTGGCCTTCTCTGTCTGTATTGTTGCTCTTAGCCAAATCATTGGTCACTGTGCTTCCCACCTTCCCAGTCATCTTACCCCTTGCTCCCCTCTGAGCCCCTTATGATCCAGTGACTCTGCCCTCCTGGCCAATTCTCAAGCCCATGATACTCCATTTTCCAAGTCTGTGCCTTTTCACTGGCTGTCCTGGAAGTTCCTCCCCCCTCACCTTTGCCTTCTGAGATTATGTCTAGTTTTTCTTATCTACATCTTGTATGTTCATAGTGTTTGTCTGTTGTCTCCCTCATTAGAATGTGGGCTCTCTGAGGCCAGGGACCATGTTTTCGACTTTCTTTCTGTCCTCAGCATTTACCAAAAGGCCTTGCACATTTCTTGTTTAGTTTTTTCAGTCCTGTCCAACTCTCCCTGACCCCTTTTGGGGTTTTCTTGGCAAAGATACTGGAGTGGTTTGCCATTCCTTCTTCAGCTCATTTTACAGATCAGGAAACTGAGGCAGAGGGTAAAGTGACTTGCCAGGGTCACACAGCTAGTAAGTGTCTGAGGCTGCATTTGAAATCAGGTCTTCTTCACTCCAGGCCCAGCACTTGATCCACTGTGCCACCTGACCGCCCCCACAAGGCCTTGAACACAGTAAGGGCTTCATAAATGCTTGTTGACTTGTCTTAAATGCCTAGCTTCTCTCCTTAGTCCCAGCCCCAATTCTGTGTGACATGAAGAGTCTCTTTCCCCACTCTGTGGACAAGCTCACGTCTGTAAAATGGGAGCCAGCCATTGCTGTCCCTGTGGGTCTTCCCCATCATTATGACTAAAAAGCCTGCGGATTTCTGACACGTCTCCCAAAGGATTCCCCAAGGCCCCATTTTGTTCTTCATTCTTCCTCTTCTCTCTCTTTTTTTCTGTGAATATATATTGCACTACTAATATCTGCTAAACTACAAGTCCTTAATCTCCTTCCATTACCCACCAGGGAATTTCAGATGCAGGGCCCATCTCTCCAGACAAGAGGGCCACTCTGGTTGCTTTGTCCCCAGGCCTCCCTTCTCTTGGATACCTTTTAGAATCTTTGGCTTTCTTCATGATTCAGCTCAAATGCCACCTTCTTCAGGAAGTCTTTCCTAGCCTCCCCACTTGCTAGAGCCTTTCACTCTAAGCTTACTTTCCATGTGCTTTAAAACAATATTTTTTAAATGACTACTACATGCCAGGCAATGTGCTAAACATTGGGGATACAGAAAGAGAAAAAAGACAGCCCCTGTACTCAAGGAGCTTACAGTCCAATGAGGGAGACAACAAACAAACAAATACATACCAACCAAGTTTGAGACAGGATGAAAGGGAGGTAATTAACAGAGGGAAGGCGCTGGAATTAAGAGGAGTTAGGGGAGACTTCCTGTGGAAGGTGGGATTTTAGTTGGGACTTAGAGGCAGACAGGAAGGTCAGTGGTTAGAGTGAAGGAGGCACCAGGGACAGCGAGAGAGAATGCATGGATCAGAGAGATGAAGGGTCCTGTTCATGGAACAGCCAGGAGGGTAGTGTCATCGGATTAAAGAGGAGGAAGGCATGAGAAGAACTAGAAAGGTGGGGAGAACAGGTGCTAGGTTAGAAAGGGCTTTGAAGGCCAAACACAGCATTTTATGTTTGATCCTGGAGGCAATAGGAAACCAATGGCATTTATTGAGTGGGGTGTGTGTGTATGCGTGTGTGTGTGTGTGTGTGTGTGTGTGTGTGTGTGTGTGTGTGTTTGATGTGATCAAACCTATGCTTTAGGAAAATCCCTTTGGTGGCTGATTGGAGGGATGGACCAGAATGGGGAGAGACTTGAGGCAGGCAGACCTTATAGCAGCTATTGCAGTAATCTAGGCATGAGACGATGAAGGTCTGCACTAGAGGGGTGGCAACTTCAGAGGAGAGAAGGGGGAATCTTTTTTTTTCCATCTTTTTGGAGGGGGGAAGACGGGGCAGTTGGGATTAAGTGACTTGCCCAAGGTCACACGGCTAGTAAGTGTTAAGCCTCTGAGGCCGGATTTGAACTCAGGTCCTCCTGACTCCAGGACCAGTGTCCTATTCACTGCGCCACCTACCTGCCCCCAAGAAGGGGGCATCTTTGAGAAATGCTGCACAGGTGAAATGCACAAGTCTTGGCAACAGCTTGGATGGGGGGGTGAGAGATAGTAGGGAGCTGAGGCTGACTTCTAGGCTATGAGCCTGAGGGGCTAGGATGGTGCCAGCTTCACAGTAATAAGAAGTAAAGAAGGGAGGGGGGTCTAGGGTGAAAGACAATGAGACCTGTTTTGTATGTATTGAGTTTAAGTTGTCTTCTGGACATTTTAGTTTGAGTTGTCTGAAAGGCAGTTGAAGATGAGAAATTAGAGGTCAGCAGAGAGGTTGGGGCAGGGTAGGTAAATTTGAAAATCATCAATGTAGAGCTGGTAGTTAAATCTATGGGAGCTGATGAGATAGCCAAGTGAAGGTGTATAGAGGGAGAGGAGAACAGGGCCCAGAACAGAACCCAGAGGAATACCTGCGATTAGAGGGTGTGAGTTGGAGGAGGATCCAGCAAAGGAGACAGAGAAGGAGTGGTCACAGAGGTAGAAGGAGAACCAGGAGAGAGTAGTATCCCAAAGATGCAGAGAAAAGAGAGTATTGAGGAGGAGAGGCTGATCCACAGTGTCAAAGGCTGCTGAGAGGTTGAGGAGGATGAGGATGGAGAAAAAGTCATTGGCTTTGGTAACTAAGAGAACACTGGTAATTTTGGAGGGGATTTTGGTGGAATTATGAGATCTGAAGTCAGATCCTAAGGAATTAATAAGAGAGTGAGAGAAGAGGTTTTGCCCAAGGTCACATGGCTAGGTTTCTGTTTGTGTGTGCATTAAGTGTCTGAGGCTGGATCTGAACTCAGGTCCTTCTGACTCCAGGGCCGATGCTCTACTCACTGTGCCACCTCGCTGCCCCGGAAGAGGTCTTTTTAATGAGCTTACCTGGTTCCATGTTGTCCTTTCCAATTAGAATTAGTCCTGGAGACTCCTCTTATACCTGCTTGTTTTTCATATTTAAATATTTTTTTGCCTTTCTTTTTATTCTCAGCATTTTGAATAATACCTGCAACACATTAAACACTTTATACACGCTTGTTGAAAGCTCCAAAGGGGTAACTGATTTAGACATAAAGACATCATAAAGGAGCATGGAAGAAATTACCCCTCAGATTTATGGATAGAGGGAGAATTCATAACTAAGAGTTAGAGAGGTTCACAGGTGAAACGGGAAATTTTAATTGCATAAAACAAAAACAAAAAAACCAATTCAGCTAAAGTTAGAAGAAAAGCAGATAAGCTGGGAAAAAAAATCTTTGAAACAAGTTTCTCTGATAAAGGTCTTATTTCTAAGATATATAAGGAATTGAGTCAAATTTCTAAGAGTAAGAGCCATTCCCTCATTGAAAAACAGTCAAAGCACATGAACAGGAAGTTTGCAGAGGAAGAAATCCAACTTACAAATAGCCATATTAAAAAGTCCCCCAAATCGCTAATAATTAGAGAAGTATAAATTGAAACAACTCTGAAGTATCACCCTGAACCCATCAAATTGGTAAAGCTGACAAAGGAAAATGACAAATGCTGAAAAGACTGTGGGAAAATAAGTATAATGAACTATATTAGTGGAATTATAAACTAGTTCAGCCATTTTGGAAAGCAATTTGGAACTATGCCCCCAAAGCTATTAATCTATGCATACCCTCAGATTTATTAATTCTACTAGTAGATCTATCCCTCAAAGAGACAAAAAAAAAAAAAGAGGAAAGGGACACATCTGTACAAAATTATTGATAGCAGCTCTTTTTGTAGTGGCAAAGAATTGGAAACTGAGGGGATGCCCATCATTTGGAAAATGGCTGAATAAATTGTGGCACATGAAAGTAATACTATTGTGATGTAAGAAATGATCAAGGGGACAATTTCAGAGAAATCTGGGAAGACTTGTATGAACGGATGCAGAGTGAAGTTAGCAGAACCAGGAGAACAACTTATACAATAATAATGATATTGTAAAGATATACAACTCTGAAAGACTTAGGACCTCAGATCAGGGTAAGGGCCAATGATGACCTATGATAAAACATGCTTCCCACCTCCCTCGAGAGGAACTGACTTAAAGTGTATGCAGATGGAGGCATTTTTTGCATACATGGACAGAGAGGAATTTGCTTTGCTTGATTGTACACATTTATACAGGTTTTAATTTTCTGGCTTTCTCATTTGCAGTTGGGTGGAAATGAAAAGGAAAGAATGTGGATATGAAAATAAAAAAATTTTTTTTAAAGTTTGTTGACTCACTGACTCAAGAACAGGCAGTGAAGTATAAATAAAGTGCTTTCTAGTCTTTTCTAGCAGGAGGGTCCTTTTTAAATATCAAAAATTTTTTGAGGACTGATAGTAACGTGATAGTAATACTGCTAGTATCTGTTAATTGAGATAATTCAGGATGAAGAAATTCATTAATGCTTTCAAATGAATTTGTATTTTGTTCATCAAAACACTGAGCATAGCTGGAGACAGGAAGATCTGGGTTCAAGTCTTGCTTCTCATTCATGGTAGTTGGGTGACCCTGTACAAGTCACTCAACTTTTCAGTGCCCCAGGCAACTGTGTAGGACAACATGTATAGGAATTGCCAATTTGTATCATTGGAGGGAATTTTTTTTTTTCATGCTGGGAGTAGCCATTCCGGTGAATTTGAGGGTCTGGACCTGCCCCCATTCCCGTTCTCCAAACCTACTTCCAGTTTGATGCAAGACATCTCATACATCTAAAAACAGTAACTTAACATTTCTTCAGCATGAAGAATGCACCTTTGCTCACTGAATAATTTGCCCCAAATTCCATGGCTCCCTAGTGATCAGGGGACATAGGCCCGAGCCCCAGATGAGCCCCTTTCGAGTTGGGCAGCCACAGACAAATCTAAACACCACTTGTTCTTCCTGCCTCTCAAGGTTGTCATGAAGATAGCACCTTGTTAACTGCAAAAGGAAGCCAAAAAAAAATTATTATAGGACCTGAGATTTAGGGAATGGAAGGATGAAACAAGCATTTATTAAATGCCTACTGTGTGTCACTGCTTTGCAAATATTATCTAATTTGATCCTTAAAATAACTCTGGGAGGTAGGTGATGTTATTTTACAGTTGCAGAAACTGAGGCAGGAAGAGGCCAAGTGGCTTGCGCTGGGTCAAGGAAGCTTGGAAGTGTCTAAGGTTGCATTTGAACTCAGATCTTTCCTGGACTGCAAGCCCTGTGCTCTATCCACTTTGTCATCTTGCTGCCTCATCTGGGTCAACCCTCTCATTTTGCAGGTGAGGAAACTGAGGTCCGCAGAGATCATGCGATTTGCCCGAGGTCACACATTTGAGCAGCAGGGCTGAGTCAAACCCAAGCGCCACGTGGGTGCTGGCTTCCAAGCGCCTCTTCCCCAAATCCTGAAATTAACGTTTTAAACTCCACGTGCTCATGGGGCTGGGTGACCCAGCCACCTTGGCCAAGGAGACTACATCTCCCGACTGCGTTTGCGTCCGTCTGTGAACGCTTCGCCCCTCCCAACGGCCGCCGTTGGCCCAGAGGACTACGACTCCCATGAGGCTGAGCGCGCCCTGAGAACGCGTTCTTTCCCCAGTGCCGCTAGGACTCCATTTCCCAGGAGGCAGAGCGGCGGCGGCGGCGGCGGGGGTGTACGCGGCGCTGCCTGAAGGACCCCGGGGCTGTCCATGCCGCTGGGCTGCCGGCGGACCAGTAGTCTGAGCTTCGGGAGCTCGAGCTCGACTCTGAGCTGCAGCCGCCGTCCGTGTCCCTGCCGGAGCCCCGCCGACCGCGGGCTGCCCCTTCCCGGCCGCCAGGATGCTGGAGGAGGCGGGCGAGGTGCTGGAGAACATGCTGAAGGCCTCGTGCCTGCCCCTCAGCTTCATCGTCTTCCTGCCCGCCGTGCTGCTGCTCGTGGCGCCGCCGCTGCCCACCGCCGACGCGGCGCACGAGTTCACCGTCTACCGCATGCAGCAGTACGACCTGCAGGGCCAGGCTTACGGTGCGTCCTCCCCTGCCGCCGCCCCGGCCCGCCCGGCTCGCGCTGCGGCCCCTCCCCCCGGCGCGACCCCGTGTGTGAGAGTGTGTGTGAGACAATGTGTGTGACAATGTGTGTGCGCCCCGCCCCAGCCCGACCCGCAGTGCTCGAGCTTGGGCCGGGAGGGTGGGGGGCTGGGGGGGGGCGGCCCTCCCCTTCTCTCTCTCCCCTCCCCCAGCCCAGCCTGCACGCTCCCGCTCCTTCCGGACAGAGCCCCAGCTGGACCGACCGTTTGGAGTGGGAGCCCCCCCCCCGCCCCCACGCCTGAGTCTGGGGGCCAGCCCCGCCCATAGCTCCAGGGGTGGGGGCTCCGTGCCCACGAGCTCCGCCGTGGCATCCCAGGCTGACCGGCCCGGCCCCTGCACCCTCAGCCTTGCCTTTGAGTGGCCTTGTTGTGGAGCCCCCTCCCCAAGCCCCGCTCTTGGGGGGCTGTCTTCTGCAGCCACCCTGCCTGGCCCCCCTGAGCTCAGAGCATTCCCGGAGACCCTGGCCGCGTCACCTCCTGCCCCCATTCCTGCCTTGGAAGCCCCCCTGTGGGTCAGCCCTCCCCCTGACTCCATCCTCCGAAGATGCCCCGGTTTCCGTGGATCTCCTTCCCTCGGGCTCATCCGCCACCTGTTTCTTAGAGTTGGCTTCTTTCCTACAGCCCGGTGGTTTACCTGTCTCCCGAACCCCCCCAAAAATCAGCTTTCCCTTTCCTGCAGACTCTCCCTGTTTTCCTGAAGGTCCCGGCCTTCCTGGAGGCCTCCCCCCCAAGCTGGGCAGCTGCCCTGCCTCAGGAGTTCGGGGTCCTGCCCGCGGACCCGCCTCTGGGGGGAGGGGAAGGCTTGGCAGGTGGCAGTGACAGGAGTCTGATCTGCAGCCCATGTGCACCTAAAGAATGTGTGTGATCGTGTGCTGTGCCGCCTTCCTGCTTCCCAAACGCCCATGGTCTGGAATCTGCACCGAGAGGGAGAGCCAGAGAGCCTGTGTGCTGGGCCACCCAGGAGTCCACCCCTCTGGACTCAGGCTCCAAAGATGGGGCTCAGATTTCTGATGCTGCCCTTTGCTATTTCTTTAACCTTGCACAAGTGTTAAGCCTCAGATTTCTCATGTGTTAAAGAAATCCGGAGGTGGTTAACCCCTGTACTCCCAAGCTGCTACACGTGCAGGGTGTTTTCCTCACAGGATGCCTTAATTTTATAAGTGGTGAGACTGAGGCCCAGTCACACAGCCCTGGTGCAAGCCGTCCAAGCAGCTGCTGGGGAAAAGCATCCCATCAGTGCCATGGCACAACCTTCACCTGATAGCTAACATGGGTGGTGAAGTTCACAGCTCCTGGGCCTCAGTTTCCTCATCTGTAAAATGGAGAGGGTACACTGGATGATTTTCAAGGCCCCTTCTGGCTCTCAGTCCTCCCTTCAGTGTGGACTCTGGGCAGCTGGTTGGCCTGGCCTGGAGTGACTTTTGGGGAACAAGTGTGGAACATGCAGCAGCCCTGGTGGAATGACTCTGGAGCCCCAGGGGCTCTGGGTTCAGTGCCAGCTCTCATGCTTCCTGCCTGGGTGCCCTTGGACAAGTCACTGACCCTCTCCTTCGGCTTGTGAGAGTCCTTGCTACAGTAGGACTCTAAGCCAGGCGCAGTTAAAAGGGCCAACTCCCTCGGGGTTACCTCGAAGATTGGGAGCCCTCTCCCCATGAGCATCAGCTCCTCAGAATCACAGTATCCTTAGGACCATTGGGAGACTTTCTTCCTTCAGCTCCAGGTTGGGTTTTGCCAGCCTTAGGCCCCTGCCATTACCTTGTTTCCTGGCCTGGGAAATGAAGGCTCTGGAGGCCTGAGGAAGAGGCTGTGTGTTTTTCTGGGCTCTGCTTAATTGGGCCCCATGAGAAACTCCATAGCCCCAGCCTGGGAATATCTTTCCCCCCCAGGAAATGGGGTCTTGGGGTTGGATTATGTTTCTTCCCAGGCCTTTTTGTGACCAGGCCTTTTTGCCTGACAGTCTCTCTGCTCTTTCCTCTTTCCTTCTCCCTCTCCCCTTTGTAGGGACTCCTCCCCATAAGTCTGCTTTTCGTCTGCTTTTCGTCTTTTCCCTAATCAGCCTCTTAGCCCCATGACAAGTCCATTCCCTGGAAGGCTCCCGAGTTTGGGCTACAGTTAAATTCAGCAAATCTTCATTAAGTAAGAGCCTCCCATGTGTCTGTAGGGCCTTCCACTGGGTGCTGGGGCAGCCGAAGCTTGTCTGGTCAGTAGGAAGCAGACTCCTTGCGGGCAGCAGGCAGGGATTGTCTTCTGGGCATCCCCAGATGTTTGCTGCCTGACTGCCCCTGTCCTCCTTGTCTTCTGCTGGTCAGATAAGTCCCTTCTTCTGGTGCTGTATGTGTGTGTAACTGGAGGAATTTGGGGTGTGCTCAGGAAAGGCCTCTGGGGGAAGGTGTGTGTGTTTGTCTGAAGCCCCAGGGATAGTGAGTGGTTCCTCTTTCTTGCTCTTCCCTGCTTTTCTGGCTGGGGCCCTCCTATCTTGACTCAGACAAAGGGAAGTAGAGGAAATGTTGAAAGGTGATGATTAGTTCAAAGTGTCTGCCATCCTTGGAGAGGCGAGTGGCCCCAGAAGTCTCATGGGAGAGTGTAAGCCTGGACCTGGTGTGGAGGAAAGAGCACAGCTAGGTTTGGGGGGGCTGGGTTTGGCGTTGGGCCCTGATTCTCTGAGCCTCAGTGGCCTCATGGGTCCTGCACCAGGACTCTCCTGCTCCCTGCCCACTCTGGAGCTGGGGACCTCAGTGAGCAGGTTTGGGCTTCTTGAATGTCTTCTCAAGGTTGATTTCCTTGCTACCTTTCCCCCCATTCACCTCCTACCCATTTCCAGGTCAAATTATATTATCTTGGATATATCTTGGATTTCTGGGGCAGAGTTCAGGGTTCCACCTGAAACTTGATTAGACCTGGAGGGAGGCAGGTGAAATGGGCAGGGCCTGGGGCTGGGCTCTGAGTCAGAAGAACTAGATTTAAATCTATGTCCTGTCTTTCACTGCTCCATGATTTTAGGCAGATCTTTTCCTCTTGCTGGGCTTCAGTTTCCCCCTTCAGACAATGGGATATTTGGACTTGAGCTCTTAAGGGCCCTTGCAGCTAGAAGATTCTGAGATATGAGAAGTGGTCCCAGGATGAGGCGTTTATATGTATATATGTATATATGTATATATGTATATATACGTATATATACGTATATATGTATATATATGTATATATATACATATATGTATATATATGTATATATGTATATATACGTATATATGTATATATGTATATATATACACATATATGTATATATATGTATATATACATATATATGTATGTATATGTGTATATATATATACATATATATAATTTTTTTTAAAGCAATTGGGGTTAAATAACTTGCTCAGGGTTACACGGCTAGTCATTATTTATGTGTGGGTGCTCATTTTCTGAGGCCGGATTTGATCTCGGGTCATCCCAACTCCGAGGCCGGCGCTCTTACTCACTGCGACACCTAGCCGCCCCTTTAGGGCAATTGGGGTTAAGTAACTTGCCCAAGGTCACACGGCTAGGTTTTTGTTTGTGTGGGTTAAGTGTCTGAGGCCGGATCTGAACTCAGGTCCTTCTGACTCCAGGGCCGGCGCTCTACTCACTGCGCCACCTAGCCGCCCCGCGTTTATATTTTTTACCACCCACAAAGTGTCTGGTCTCTGAGGTCCCAAGGAGCTGGTTGAGAAATTTGTTCAGATCTCAGGCCTTTTAAGAATAGCTTGTAAGGAAGATAGTGCTTCCAGGAAAATAAGGGGAGTCAGATGCTGCCATGCTGAGGATTTGGGGTGACTTGGGTTATGACAGTGGTTGTAACCAAAATATGGTAAATAGTTATACTTGTCTATGTGGTTTTTAAAAAAATTATTGCTATTCATCTGTTGAGCAAATACCGTGTTGTTTAAAACCTTGTTTTTGGACTGAACCTGAGAGAACAGTGCAGGGCTGTGGTGGGCTTCGAGGCAGTCGATCACCTTGGATTGGGAGCATTCTCTCAGATGCTGGCTGAATGACCATAGGCAAACTGCCCTTTTATGGCTCACTTTCTCCATATGTAATGGTGATACCTTTCAAAAATTCTCTATTATTACAAATAAGATTTTTCTATTTCTCAACACAAGTAGAAAAAGAAGATTGCATATAAAACTGCAAATCTTGGTGTAATGATTATAGTGAATGATTATTCCCATTTCTGTAGTCCTGTAGGGGCAGTGTGGTTTGGTGGATAGAGAGCTGACTTTAAAACCAGGAAGATCTGGGTTCAGATGCTGATTTGGACACATCCTGACTGTGACTGAGGTGACAGGACTGATCTGCATCCCAGGCAGGTAGAGGGCTAGGCCCTGGGTGGTGTTTGTTGATGGGGGATTTGGACAGTTGTCAGGGCAAGGTGATGTCAGATACCCTCTGCTTCCATTTATCTTTGCTGTCATTGCGCCCAGAACACGGCTAGCTTCCCAGTGAGATCTTGGCAAATCCAGCTGACCGAGTGCTGATAGCCTCTTTCCTCATGAGCTCCTTTGAAAAGCACCACATCAGTTCTTCCCTCTCACCCTCTCCAAGTTCTTGCCATTAATATTTCATAGAATTGTTTTTTCGGGACTACTTTTCTCCAAGTGAAATGTTCCTTCTTGTTGTCCCTGGGGTTTGCTGATGCCTGCTTGTTCTGTCTATTGGGGGGCCAGCTGTTTTCTAATGTCAAAGCTTTGGTTGACTGCAGAGGTTTGTCCCAAACCCAGAGTGGCTGCCAGGGGTTGCCAGCAGCAGCTCATCCAAAGGGGGCTTGACTGAAAACATCATTTCTCCATGTTTGTTCCCTGGGAAGGGAGTGAATAGGTGGCCTTTGGAGGGAGAGAAAATAATAAGGAAGACTCCCTTGTCTATAGCTCAGCACACTTACTGCTTTGCACATGGTAGGCACCTAATGAATGTTCTTAAACTGACTTGTTTTACTACCTCACACCTATCAGAATGGTTAATTTGACAAAACATAAAAATATTGGGTGTTGGAGAAAACTGGGACATCCAATGCAATGTTGGCGGAGTTGTGAACTGATCCAGCCATTCTGGAGAGCAGTTTGGAAAGATGCCCAAAGGGCTATAAAACTCTGCATACCCTTTTATCCAGCAGTACCACACTGCTCGGTCTATGTGCCAAAGATATTTTTTAAAATGGGGTGGGGGGAGGAGAAAGGACCTATTTGTACAAAAATATTTATGTCAGCTTTTTGTGGTGGCTAAGAATTAGAAATTGAAGAAATGCCCATCAGTTGGGGAGTGGCTGAATAAGCTGTGGTAGATGCTTGTAATGGAATATTATTGTGCTATAAGAAGTGACAAGCAGGCTGACTTCAGAAAAACCTGGGAAGACTTAAGTGAACTGATGCACAATGAAGTGAACAGAACCAGGAGAACATTGTATACACTAACAGCAGTCTTCTCTGATAAAGAAGTTAGCTATTCTCAGCAATACAGTGACCTAAGTTTTAGCTGAGTTTGTGTTTTACAGAACAGATCCTTTTATTAAGGGGATTTGTTCTGTGAAGTTTGGATTCAGTCAAAGGACCACACTTGAGGCCCCAGAGGGACCACACATGGCTTTAGGCCACAGGTTCCCCACCCCAATTCCAAAGGACTAATAATGGAGCATACTATCTGCCTCCAGAGAAAGAACTGATATTGATTGCATATAGTCTGAAGCATGTTATTTTTCCTTTTTAATTTTTTCTTTTATTTGAGTTTTCTTAGATAAAATTACTAATATTGAAATGTTTTACATAATTGCACATGTATAACCTATATCTGATTGCTTACTGGCTCAAGGAGGAGAGGAAGGAAGGGATTGAATTTGGAACTCAGAATTTTAAATAAATAAATAAAAATGTTAAAAAGTTGGGAAAAAATTGACTTGTTTTATTGTTTTAAAAGTGTACAAAATTTTCTTCTTCCACAACAGCTCTGGGGGTACTGAGTACAAGTATTACTTCGCTTTTGGAAGAGGAGTGAACTGAGGCTGAGACTTGACTGTGGCCTTATTGCTGCTATTAATGCTGACTTTTTTTTAAAAAATATTTTTATAAGGATTATCTCTCCTTCCTACTGCTCCCCCTTCCCCACAGTTGAATGTTTTTTAAAAAGTCCTCATAACAAGTATCCATAATCTGGTAAAAACAAATTCCCACATTGATCATGTCCAAAAATGTATGTCACATTCTGCATTTTAAAGTCCATCACCCCTTTGGAACAATGTGGGTCTCTCGTTTCATCCAGTTCTCTGGATTAGTGGTTTATTGTTGAGTTGATCAGAATTCTCAAGTATTTGAAGGTTATTTTTCTCTGTAATGTTGTCATTGTGTAAATTGTTCTAGTCCTTTCACTTTGCACCAGTTTGTAGGGATCTTTTCAATTTCCTCTGATACTGTCCTTCATTTCTTTTGGCCCTATTGTCCACTTCATTCATACACCAAATTTGGTTAGCCATCTCCCAATAGGAGAGCACCCTTTTATAAAAGGTGCCGGTTTTTGACTACTCCCCCCCAAAGCTGCTATAAATATTTCTGCATATGTGAGTCCTGTTCCTATTTCTCCGACTTCTTTGGATTGTAGACCTAGTAGTGATTTTTCTGGGTTACAGTGAAGGCAGAGTTGAGTAACCTTGGGCACAGTTCCAAATTGCTTTCCAGAATGGCAGGACTAGTTCACGCCTCTACCAGCAGCATGAGTGTGCCTATTTTCCTGCAGCTCCTCCAGCATTGATCATTTTCTTCTTTTGTCACCTTCATTATTCTGATACTTATGAGGTGGCACCTCAGAGTTGAGCCCTACCTGAGATTTATTTTTTAGCTTTTATTTTTTAGCCCTGAGATTAAAACCCAGGTCTCCTAATTCCCACTTGTATATATCTCTAAAGTGAGTACATGTCTCTGTGAAATTCAGGGGTTTGGGGTGAGTAGTCTCTAAACTCCCTTGCAGCTCTAATGTTTTGTGACTCAGTTGTAACGTTTCAGAGTTTCAAGAGGCATAATTTCTTGGCAATTAGTCATTTCATTAATCATGCTAGCATTTTAATAAAAGAGGTCAGTGGCACTCTGAAATGCAGCTGACTCAGGGTGGCAATCAACTCTGGTTAATAATTAATGAGAGAATGAATATTACGATGAGAAGTGGGCTTACCACTATGAGGGTCTGAGGCTCTTGGACAAAGAGCTTATTCCCTTCCCCCACCCCTCAACCTGAGTAGAACACCCTGTAAGGGTGGGTGGGGTCTGACCAAGATTGACCAGTTAATTCAATCTCATTATCAGTACTGTCCTTCAGGAGACTGAACTTTGAAATGAGAACTACAGGAAAAGGGGGAACTCTGGATCTCCCCAAGTTATTAATAATCATTACTCTGACATTATAATCAGCATTAGGGAGCCTAGGGATTTGGAATTCAGTAGAGGAGACTTAAATGGATAAGGCATTGAAGACTGAGAAACTTTAAAAAGATGGCTTTGGTCTTCCCCATGTGTCTGCTCCCTCTCCCTGGGAGGAGGGAGTGAGAGTGAAGGACAGTGAATGCTATTTAATGGGAGCTACAGCAATGATCACACTTGGCTGGTGTTCAACATTAGCTGGAATGGTTGGTTAACGTCTAGAATAAAAGCACTTAAAAGGCAACCCTACCCTCCTTTGAAGCTGTGAAGAGAACAGCCCTTTCCTGATTGGCCTTGGGAATTAGTAGCAGCTGCCAAGGTTCCATGACACCTCAGATGATTTTATTTTGGCGTTTTTGCTTGTAGTGCACTGTTGCAAATAGACATTTGTGCTGATGGGTACAAACAACTTTGGGTCTGGGTGGTGTTGCATCTGTTTGCAATGCCACTGGCTAGTAGACTGTAATATCCTTGAGGAAGAGATTTTATCCTAATTCACAAATCAGCCATATATTATCAAAACTGGGAGGGCACTTAGAAATCATTAAGTCCAACCATCTTAGTTTTGCCAGTAAGGAAACTGAAACCCAGAGAAGCAGTGGGGCTTGCCCAAGGTCAACAGCAAGTGAAGTTGATGACAGAGTCTGTTGGTTGTTCCATAGACATCTCAAACACACCATGACCCAAATGGAACTTAACCTTTCTCCTCAAACCTCTGAAAGGCATCACTAGTCTTCTACACTTACAGCTATGTACCCTTAGCATTAACCCCAGCTCTTTATATGCCCTCACCCCATGTATCCAATTAGCAGCTAAATCTTTTCTATTTTCTCATCTTTTTCATCCAACCCCCCTTCCCTCTGCTGCAACAGCCACTCGCTCAGTTGAGGCTTTCACCACTTCTCACCTAGATTTTTGCAACAGCTTCTTTGAAGTAGGTCTGACTGCTTCAAGTCTTTCCCCATTACAGCCTATCCCATGCATTGTAACCAAAGTGATTTTCCTTAAGCAGAGATTTGACCCTTTGACTCTGCTATGTCAGGTCCAATGGTTTCTTACTGCTTCTAGGAGAAAATAGGTTGTTAAGTCATTTTTCAGTTGTGTCCGACTCTTTGTGACACTCTTTGGGGTTTTCTTGGCAAAGGTACTGGAGTGGTTTGCCATTTCCTTCTCCAGCTCATTTTACATTTGAGGAAACTGAGGCAAACAGATTAAATGACTTGCCCAGGGTCACACAGCACAGGTTTCACCTATGAAAGTGTCTGAAGTCAGATTTGAATTCATGAAAAGGAGTATTCTTGATTCCAAGCTCACTGCTCTATTCACGGGGCCACCTAACTGCTTGGGCATAAAATATAAACTCTACAGCTTTTAAAACCACATGCAGCTTTTCCCAACTTAAGAGAAAATTTTAATTTTCAATTCCAAGTTTTCTCCCTCCCTCTACCCTTTTTTCTCACTCATTGAGAAGGCAAGAGATATGAAGTCTGTTAGGCATATGAAGTCATGCAAAACATTTCTACATTAGCTGTGTTCTGAAAAAAAAAAAGCAAAAATAGATAAAGAGAAAAAATATTCTTCAGTCTGCACTGAGTCCATCAGTTCTCAGTCTGGAGGTAGATAACATTTTATATCATGAGTCCTTTGGCTTATCGTGTCAATCAGTTACTAAGTCTTTCATTGTTCATCTTGACCTCACCGCTGCTACTATGTACAATGTTCTCCTGATCCTGCTCACTCCACATGCACATCTACCCAAGTGTTCCTGGAACTCTCTTCATCATTTCTTACAGCACAATGCATCCATCTGACCTGACTTTCCAGCTTCATTGGACAGAGTTCCTTTTTTTGGACTCTCTTTTCCAGTCAGACTGGTCTTCCTGGTCCTTGCACAGGGCAGTCTTCTCAGCCCCTGGGCCTTTGTGCAGGCCAGGAGCAGTCCCTCTCTCCCTTTGGGATGCAGTTCTGACGCCATCTTCTGCATGAAGCTTTTCCTGATCCCCAAGGTGTCCCAAATTTCCTTGTATTGAACTGATAGGTACGTGTCTGTATTTATGTAGTATTTATATATTTATAGGTGTCCTTGTTTCTGCCGTGAGGATGCCAGCGCCTTTCAAGTAGGGTCTTGTTTCATTGTTAGTACTTGGTGCATGGCACATTGTGGTGCTACGTTGATTCCTTCGGAGCCAGAACTTGGAACTTCCAGGTGTTCCCACTCAGCTGGTGGGGCCCGGGACACTGGTCGTCTGAGATGCCTGGGACAGGGACAGCTTCTTCAGTGGCTGAGCGTTCCTCTGCTCTCTCCCTTTTCACAGGCACCCGGAATGCAGTGCTCAACACGGAGGCCAGGACGGTGGAGGCGGACGTGCTGAGTCGCCGTTGCGTCATGATGCGGCTTCTGGATTTCTCCTACGAGCAGTACCAGAAGGCTCTCAGGCAGTCGGCTGGGGCCGTGGTCATCATCCTGCCTCGGGCCATGGCGGCTGTGCCACAGGACGTCATTCGGGTGCGTCAGGTTGTCACATGCTGCTGGGGGACCCTGGGCAGCAGGCCCTTTGTGTCCCATGGACCTCAGTCTCTCCAGCTGTAGAACTGGACTGAATGGTGTCCAGATCTCCCAGCAATTCTCTGATTCTGGGCCGTGGGTGTTAGTCCCTCTTCTTGTCATCCTTTATCCCTGGTCTCTCCCCTTCATCCTTATTCCTCCAGGTTTTATATTTCAGTGACTCCATGTGGGTTGTTTCTCTGCTAGTATAGGCAGTCAACAACAAACATTTATTAAGCACTTACTGTGTGCCAGGCACTGTGGTGGGGAGATACATAGAAAGGCAAAAAACAGTCCCTGTTCTCATGTAACTCCCCCTTCCTCTCACAGTCTAAAGGGGGAGTGGGAAAGGCTTGTATAGAAGGTAGGATTTTAGCTGGGACTTGAAGGAAGCCAGGCAGCAGAAACAAGGAAAGAGAGAATTGCAAGTGGGGGAATAGCCAGTGAAGATGCCCAGAGCCAGGAGGTGGAGAGTCTTGTTCTAGGAACAGCCATGAGGTCAGTGTCACCAGGTTGCAGAGTGGGGTATGGGGGAAGGGACCAAATGGAGGGTGACAGGGAGATGGTGCAGTTTATCGAGTAGGAGAGTGACGTGGTTGTCTCTGTGCTTGAGTGGCTGTTGGGAGGACGGGCAGGAGTGGGGGACTTGTGGCGGGCAGCCCCTCGGCAACTTTGGGGTGATGGGGGCCTGCATCAGGGGGTGGCAGTGTCAGAGGAGACAAAGGGTCAGGTGGGAGAGATGCTACTAAGGCCAAATCAACAGGCTTCCACAGCAGATTGGCTTTGGGGGATAGTAGAGAGTGACTCCTCAGCTGTGGGCTGGTGCTAGCAATAGAAGGACAAAAAGGAGACCTGCTATGCACGCAGGGAACTTACGTTCTCCCAGGGGAGATAGCATGGGCACCTGTCAGGCAGTGTGGGGGATCAGGAGAGGCCTCCTGCAGACCAGTGCTTGACCTTCTGTGAGGCAGAGGGGAGAAGGCATGGTGGGGGCAGTTGTGCACGGAACTGAAAGGAGAGGTTTTATGTGGGGTGTGACATCAGCAAGGCTGGTCTGTCATGTGGAAGATGAAGGGAGGTCATCTACAGTAAGGATGGGAAGGCAAGACAGAAGTTTGAGGGGCTGGGATGGTTGCAGTCAGGGAGGGCTTTTTAAGAAGAGAGACTTGAATGTGAACGGAGGCATCAGATAGAAGAAGACAGAGGATGACAAGAGGCCAGAGGGGGATTTGGATAAGAGGTCAGGGCCGGGCACCATGGGCACAGGGAGAGGGTTGCCTCTGACCAGAAGAATGGGCCCTCTTCTCTTGTCTTCAGGTTAGACATTAGTGGCATCCTGGTCTGCCTGCCCTGCTTTGAAGCAGCCATCAGACCAGTACTGCTGCTTCTTTTGGAAAGGGCCAGACCTGCCCTCCTCCCCCATATCAGACCTCCCCTCTTGTTTTCTCTGCCCCGTTAGAGTGTAAGTTCTTGAGGGCAGGTGATTCTATCTCCAGCAGCCAGCACAGTGCCTACTGCAGAGGACGCACTTCATGATGTTTTCATTCATTCACATTTCCCTGTCCTGAGCCTTTGGCAGTGGTCTGCCTGCCTGCATTTCTCAGTTATTGATCAAGATTCTAAGTGCTTCCTGTGTGCCAGGCCCTGTGCTTACAGAGTCTGTTCCCTGGCCCAGAGTCTTCCTCTCTTATACCAGGGCATCAGAATGCACGCTGAAGCTGCCCCAGTTACCCTGACTTCTGATTTCTTTAGTCTCCTTAGGCCCCAGGAGCTACTCCCAAGATTATTTTGAGGATTAAATTGAGATGACCTCTGTCAGGTGAATTGCAAACTTTAAAGGGCGATACAAATGCCACTGTGATGTCTCTGGGTGACATAGTGGAGAGATCACTAGACCTAGCATTGGAAGACCTGAGTGCAAATGTGGCCTCAGACACAAGCTAGCCCTGTGACCTTGGGCAAGTCACTTAACCTCTGTTTGCCTCAGTTTCCTCCTCTGTAAAATGGGGATAATAACACCTACCTTCCAAGATGGTTGTGAGGGTCATATGGCCTGTAAAGCACTTTGCAAACGTTTAGTCGGTATATAAATGTTGGTTCTTGTCATTACTAATTATTATTATTATTATTTTGCTTTTTGGAGGGCAGTTGGGGTTAAGTGACTTGACCAAGGTCACAGGGCTAGGTTTGTCTTAAGTGTCTGAGGTCAGATTTGAACTCAGGTCCTCCTGACTCCAGGGCTGGTGCTCTATTCACTGTGCCACCTAGCCGCCCCTTACTAATTAATATTGTTAACAGTAGTAATGCCCCAACCCTACATGGGCATAGTCACACCCTACTCTCACTGTCTGCCACATGTGATCAAGAGATCCCTAATGTCTTTTTCTACCCTTACCTCCCATGAGGTTGTGACTTTCTGAAGAGGCCCTGTGGTGTTCTAGGTGTTGCAGAGAGGAGTGTGGGTGTGACCTTGTCTCTGGGGACGCTCCTCTTCCATTTGGGCTCCTTGCTGGGTGGAGGATGAGTCTGGCAAGGATCCTTCTCCCTGGGTTTGCTCATTAGGGATTCTTGTTCCAGAAGGGCCTGAAGGCACTAGCTGATGACAGCATTTATATCTGAGTAATCTTCATGGGGCAGACTGCTATTCTGGGACAGTTGTACTGTTTCTTGCCTTTCTTTGTATTCCCAACACTAAGCACAGAGCCTGGCACATAGTCGGTGCTTAATAATTGCATGTAGATTTGTTAGAAGATTACTCAGATATAAATGAAAATGAAATGGCCGCTCTGCCCCCTTAGCACCACTTCTCATTTCCTCCTTCCTCATGTCCCCCCTGAAGTCTGGAGGCAGCTTAGGGCACCTCTGCAGCTTCTACCCGACTCTTAACCTACCTTACCATTCACTGGACTTGGAAGCTGTCGGATGGGGTCCATTCTGAGCCCAGGCTTTCCTTTCTTTCCCTAGCAATTCATGGAGATTGAGCCTGAGATGCTGGCCATGGAGACCATCGTCCCCGTCTACTTTGCAGTGGAGGATGAGGCCTTGCTTTCCATCTATGAGCAGACCCAGGCTGCCTCAGCCTCCCAGGGCTCCGCATCTGCAGCAGAAGGTAGGGTCTGGGGGTGGGCCGGCAGTGGCTCCAGTGTCCCAGAGTCTCTGTCAAGGGCATTGATTGTGGGGAGGGTTGGGGGTGGCTGCTCTCAGTTCGGGGGGTAATTGGACATGTTCTCATCCCATTTTCCCCCCTCCATAACTCAGCAACAGATCAGCGTTTCCTCTCTAGCTGGGAAGAATTGTTGGGATAACTGACTCCTGAAAACAAAACAGCATTTTAATTTATTTTTTATGATTTTGTTGAACATTTTTTGAAAAAGGCTACACCCATTTATTTTCTCCATTTAAACAATTCCGGTTTTATTGATGGCTTTTGCTTTTTTGCATTACTCACTTTGGCATCTCCTCAGCCTTCCCCCATATACACTCACTGAACTTTCCTGGTGACACAGGCCCACTTACGCCGAGCCACCCAGACTGCTGCCTGCAGCCTTCTACAGCTGGCCCGGCCTGCCCCACCTCCCAGAGGAGAGGGGCTGCCCAGGCTTCTGGAGAGAAGCAGGGCCCTCGGGTTCTCCTGCGTCCTCCTCTCACCCTCACTTCTTTTCCAGAATCCAGATTGCTCATGCCAGTCATGCTGTATTCAGCAGGTTTTGGTGCTTTTCTCATGTACTATATGGTAGTCATTGTGGATTGGGTTTTCCTGGTTCTGTTTGCTCCCCCGGGCTCCCCGCCCCCCAAATCAGTTCTTTTGGTGTCTCTTATGACACAGCTATATGATCATATTCCATTCTGTTCCTAGACCCCTTAGTTCAGCGGTTCCCAGTCAGTGGGCCCCTTTGGGCTGCCCCCAAATGTGCAGAGGCAGCATTTTTAAATAAGTCTCTTTCTGGCGTCTCCCATCTCTATCTAATTAAATGGTAAAAGTTGTGGGCGGACAGTGTAGTCTTTGTACTGGAACTGTGTGCCAGGATCCTGGATCATTCGCTAGGTCTCAGCCCCAAAATGAGGATAACACTTGTGCCACATTTACAGAGAGAGGGGTTCGTGGGGGGAGAGGGCAAGGAAGGGCCAGCCCATTGGTGGGGCTGGTTCTGCTTTGAGAGGCTTGGATTGGGACTGCTGTGCTTTCCTGGAGGGAGCTGGGAGGAGTGGGGCCTGAGCTCTGTGCCTCTTGTCTCTCCAGTTCTCCTGCACACAGCCACTGCCAACGGCTTCCAGATGGTCACTAGTGGGGCCCAGAGCAAAGCAGTGAGTGACTGGCTCATCACCAGTGTGGAGGTGAGTGCCCTGGACTGGACCTCCGAGCCAGCCCCAGTGAGCTGGAGACATTGCCTTAGTCTGTGCTGAATTTACTGGTGAGCAAGAGTAGAAATAAGAAAACTTCCTTTTTAAGAATGTATTTTACTGCTTTCATGATGCCCATGTGTCCTGGTGTACTTCTGCGCCCCCCCGGGAGCCATCCCGTAGAAGGACGAAAAGAAGAAACTGATCACGCCGAAATGACGCAGAACGACTGGTCAGGACCGCTGGAAGCCCTTGGCGCTCTCTGCTGTGTCTCCAGCCCTTCCCACCTCTTTGGAGGTGGCAGCGGTGGCCTGCAGGTGGCTTTCAGTCTTCTGCACCTGGCGTATCCATCCACAGCTCTTTAATTGCCAAAGGAATTGCCCCTCGCCAGCATCGACTTTGGGGCCCATCTTGGCTGCGGTGTGTGTGGTAAATGCACAGTTTGATGGATGAAGATATAAGTGCTGCACATGTCCTAGTCTAATAGATTAATGCCTGGATTCACCGAGGCCACAGGTGTGCCGAGAACACTTGGTCTCCTGTATCCTTCCTCCACCCTGATGCTCACCTCCCCTTCTGGTGTCCCCAGCCATGCCTTAGCCCAGGGTGAAGCTCTGACAAGCTCTGCCCCATTGGGAGGGCCTTTGGTGCCAGCCTGATGACGGAGCCCTTTAAGTTAGAAGCTGCAGGAACAGCTTCTAGCGTTCTGCCTGGGGGAGTTGGGCAGAATTGTGGTTGGAGAGACTGGACTGCCTTGTTTATACTTGAGCCTGTTAGGTGGCTGTGCAGTGGGCACTGCTCCTTAGGTGTGCGGCAGCGCGTCTGCTGACCAAGGCTTTCTGATCCTGTGCCCCTGGATAGAGTCCCAAGAGTGCCAGTCCAGTCCCTGCTGTCTCTGACCTTACATCCAGCCTGTTCACTTACCTGTGGAATGAGGGGGGGTATAGAGTTCAGAGTTCTTAACCTGGGGTCCAGGAACTGGGCTCTGTAATATGCTGATGCCTTCCCGTACTTGGCTTCCTTGCGATCCTGCATTTCATTAGTGCAGTTAACAGCTTGAGTCAGAGGAGAGCTCCATTCACTAGGCGACTGTGCTGGTGTCTGGGTCACAGTGAAGGGTCTCTCACTCTGCCTCTTGTCGCTCTGCAGCATGGACCCTGTGATTCTTCCCCAGCGGCAGGGAGAACTGACTGGAGCCCCTCCCCTGCTGCCCCCCCTGCCGCTTTGCCTGGAGGAGGCGTCTGGGCCCAGGTGCATCCTGGCCCTCCACACCAGGAACATTTGGCTTCGTCCTCTTTCTGTGCTCTGGCCACAGGGACTGCCTGTCTCTTGTAGCCAGATGGCTTTGGGTTAGCGACTCCAGAGAGGCTGACCTGTAGTGGATAGAGTGTGGGTATGGGGATGGTGCGGGTCTGTGCCCCAACTCGGGCACATCACCTCTGAGCCTTGGTTTTCTCATGTGTAAAACAGCTGGCAGTGCCAACCTCGGGCATTGTGGGGGAGTTTCAGGCCCTGTATCAGTGTCAGCTGTCGCTTATTAGTGACCTATAGCAGAAGCATCCATGAGTAATTGAGTTGCCTGTCTTACAGGAGGGTCTGAAGGGGGCCGAGGTGAACTCCTGCCCTCCTAGAGCTTACCTATAGCTCTGTTGGGAAGGGGGATATTGGGGGGGGGGGGGCGTGTCCACCTGCTGGGGATGTCAGGCAGTGGGCAGTGTGTCCTGTGAATGGTGCAGGCTCCAAATGCTGAGGGAGTTCCTAGGAGGGAGTGCTGCCTTGTACTTCTGGGGATCAGGGAAGGCCTCCTGGGAGAGGTGACCCCCAATCAGAGAAGAGGATTCTGGGCTGGCTTAGTGCCTGTCCAGCCTAGAGTCAGGTCTGGGGCAGTGGGTCATTGTGGGGGAGTGGTAGGAAGTAAGTCTGGACACGCAGACTGGGCCAGGGTGAGGGCCCCGAGTGCTGATGTTGCCCCATCAGGCTGGCATTGACTCGGCTCACCCTCCATCTCCGGCCTGGCTCTTTACTGCTGACCCCCATGAGCCTGGGAGCTCTGTATCCCCTGAGCTCAGCCCAGTTCCTGGGAACACTTCATGAACGCTGGCTGACTGACTTATGCGAGTGGATTTCCTTGATCCTCACAATGGCCTCATGGGGTACACGGTTGGAGAAGAGTCACCATTTTGATTAAAGCTGAGGCCCCACAGAAGTGAAGCCCAAAGTCACAGTAAATGGCAGAGCTGAGACTTGACCCCAGGTCTGCTGCTCCAGACAGCTATTAGGGAATGAAGCTTTAGTATAAGAGTGGTGTAGGAGGGCCACAGCAGGCCTTTTGCCAGGCCTTGGCTTGCCTGCTTCCCTCCCTAAGAGGTCAGGAATTGTCCAAGGCCGTTAGGCAGCACTGTAGTGCACATAGGGCGCTGGACCTGGCATCAGGAAGCCCTAGATTCAAATCCTGCCTGAGGCGCTGTGACCATGGGTGTGTCTCTTAACCTCTGCCTCATTTTCCTCAATTGTTAAATAGGGTAATAATTATACCTGTGATTGTGCTGGGATCAAGTGAGAGAATATTTGTAGAGTGCTTAGCGTAGAGCCTGGTACACAGTAGGTACTTACTAAGTGCTGAGCTTGAGCTGCTTCTGAGAAGAAGCAGAGTTTGGGACACAAGGCCTCTGGCCAGGCACGTGGGCTGTCTGCGTGTGAGTGGTGCCTCGCCTCTTGGGTCCTTTTTCCCCACTTCTGATGGTGGTTTTCTTCACAGGGCCGGCTGACGGGATTGGGTGGTGAGGACCTTCCCACCATTGTCATCGTGGCTCACTATGACTCCTTTGGGGTGGCCCCTGTAAGTGTTCCCTCTGATGTCCTCCCCGTCCTTGGTCCTTTCCCTTCAGGAAGGGCTGGGGTGGGAGGGGAGGGCTTCAGGTGACTTCTGTCTGGAAGGCTGCTCAGAGTCAAACCTAAGGCGGCTGCTTTGTTCTAGTGGCTTTCTCATGGAGCCGACTCCAATGGCAGCGGGATTTCTGTGCTCCTGGAGCTGGCCAGGCTCTTCTCGAGGCTGTACACCTACAAACGCACCCACGCGGGGTAAGTGCCTGAGGCCACCTCTTAGGGAGCACGGGGGCTTTGCCCTATCTGCTGCCTGTAAATCCTGGGGGCTGATAGCTGCTGGAGAGCTGGGGTGGGGCCCAGCCAAGGTGACTTAAGAGCCCCTTTTCCCTCCTCTCACACCTTCTTTCTGTGACTTTGCCTTCCTCCTCGCCCCTCTTCTCTTCCTGCCTTCTCCCCTGCTTCTCTCCCTCTTCTCCCTGTCTTCCTGGATGCGCCCACTGTCCTGATCCTAGCCCCCCCTTTTTTTTTTGCCATTGGGTCTCGTCTTTCCATACCCAGACCTAGAATCGTGTGTTCTCAGTGCTGGAAGGGTCCTTGCAGCTCAACTAGTCCAAGCTTGCTCCCATGTAGCAGTCTCCATGGCAACCTCCTTGACAGGTGGTCAGTGAATGCTTGAATGCTTTCAGGGGCTGAAACTTCCCTCCTTGCAAGAGCATCTGTAGGACTGCTTGTTATCTGGCAGCCTCTTTGTTAGGTGGGCTTCCTAGGCTTGAGCTGGATTGGACCTCCCTGTATTTTCTCCTCTGGTTTGTGCTTGCTCTGTTCTTGGGGGTTACCTAGAGCAAAGGCCTGTGATTGATCATTGAGGTCGGAGCGACCAAACGCCTTATTTTACGGATGAGGAAACTGAGGCCCAGAAAAAGGGGGAGACTTGCCTCCAGGGTCACATCACAGAGTCAGTGATGGCTGGGATTGAACCTAGATCCTCTCACTTCAGATCCAGTGTGTTCTTTCCACTGTGCCAAGCTGATTACGTTCTCCCCTAAAAAGGCTTTTCTCAAACTTTATTCATGCATTTCCTTCCTTTCTTCATCAGCATGTGTTCTTCCTGAATTAGAGTGCTGTCCTAATGCCTAGTGTTGACATGTATGTGATATAGAAGCTATGAGAGTTCTTAAAGCATAGAATCTCAGAGCTGGGAGGGCCCTCAGAACACAGGATGTCAGAGCTGGGAGGGCCCTCAGAGCACAGGATGTCAGGGCTGGGAGGGCCCTTAGAACCCAGGATGTCAGGGCTGGGAGGGCCCTTAGAACACAGGGTGTCAGGGCTGGGAGGGCCCTCAGAACACAGGATGTCAGGGCTGGGAGGCCCCTCAGAACACAGGATGTCAGAGCTGGAAGGGCCCTCAGAACACAGGATGTCAGAGCTTGGAGGGCCCTCAGAACACAGGATGTCAGGGCTGGGAGGGCCCTTAGAACACAGGATGTCAGGGCTGGGAGGCCCCTCAGAACACAGGATGTCAGGGCTGGGAGGGCTCTTAGAACACAGGGTGTTAGAATTGGGAGGGCCCTTAGAATCCAGGATGTCAGAGATGGGGGGGCCCTTAGAACACGGGATGTCAGAGCTGGGAGGGTCCTTAGAACCCAGGATGTCAGAGCTGGAAGGGCCTTAGAGCACAGGATGTCAGAGTTGGGAGGGCTCTTAGGACATAGAATGTCAGAGTTAGGAGGGCCCTGAGAGTGGTTTTTGGTTTTGTGTCCTTGGCATCGAGCCTTCCATGGAACTTTCTCAGTGTTTGTTGAATTGAATTGATGAAAGAGATGCCAGTGTTGTTCATAGACTAGCTGTGCTGGGCACTCAGAGATCCCTATTTCCCCAGCAGCATAAAGGGCCCATCCATGTGTTTTCCACTTTCACTGACTTTCCTAGTGTCTGAATCTTGGGTAAACACTTTAGCACAAAATGCATAATAGTAGAGGAAAACCTTGCATTGGGAACCAGTCACTGTGGGTACCAGAATCAGGTCTTCTATTAACTCACTTCATAACCTTTAAGTCATTTTCTCTCTGAGACTCAGTTTTTCCATCTGTAAAATGGGGTTGGCTTAGATTACTTCTAAGGTTCCTCTTAGTTGTGACATTTTGTGTTCTAAGGGCACCTTCAGTGCTGGCATTCCATGTTCTAAGGGCCCTCTCAGCTCTGACACTCTAATCCAACAATTCTGTTTCCCTCCTGGCAGGTACAACCTGCTGTTTTTTGCCTCTGGTGGGGGCAAATTTAACTATCAGGGCACTAAGCGGTGGCTAGAAGACAACCTGGACCACACAGGTGAGTCAGGGGCTGCTGCTGGGTGGCCAAGGAAGGGGAAAGACTGGAGGAGGGGCTGGGAGACCGCAGCCAGGTGAGCAGGGGCTAGATGCCTTGCAGTACCTTGCTGGTCTCCCATTTGCCCCCTTGCTCAGTGGACTGACTTGGCTGTACCTTGTCACCTGCCTCCACCCTCTTTCAGACTCCAGCTTGCTTCAGGACAATGTGGCCTTCGTCCTCTGCCTCGACACCCTGGGCCGAGGGAATGGCCTGCACCTGCATGTGTCAAAGCCTCCCAAGGAGGGGACCCTGCAGTACGCTTTCCTTCGAGAGCTGGAGATGGTAACGGTCTGGGATGGGAGCATGGAAGACCATGCCTGAGGGTGGGCAGGGTCCCACATCCCTCTTTGGTTCTGCTCAAGGGACAGATGCCTGATGTGTCCCAATAGGACCAGCCCAAGAGCCTAGCAGAAGCTGGCTAGTGCCCTTCCCCTCCCCATTTCCCTTGCCAGAGCTGAGGGTCAGAGTCTGGGCCAGGGTGCCCCTGCTGGCCATCCAGCTGAAAGTCCAGAGCTCGGCAGCCAGGCTGGCCACTGGCTCCTGGCCCTTCTCCGGCCAAGCAGAGCGCGGTCTCTGTGCAGGTGGCTGCCAGCCAGTTCCCAGAGGTGAGCTTTTCTATGGTGCACAAGAAAATCAACCTGGCAGAAGACATGCTGGCCTGGGAACATGAGCGCTTTGCCATCCGCCGACTCCCGGCCTTCACAGTCTCCCACCTGGAGAGCCATCGAGATGGGCTTCGAAATAGCATCATGGACGTCCGGTAAGTGGCCTAGGGCCAGCTGTCTCCTCTCCTCCTTCCCTCTCCAAGCATTTCTCTGGTGGAGCCTCTCGTTTGCCCTCAGTCCGGCCCTGTTTGGACACCCCAGGCCCTCTATATCTAATATTGAACCTGTGAAACAGGAGGGCTTTTCTGTCCCAAACCCTGTTCTCTTCCTCCCACAAACGCATGTCTAGTCCCTGCAGTGCTGGTGCTGGGGCCTCGGGGACATAGAAATGTGTGCTCTGTCTCGTAGTGTTGGTAGTCTAATAAAGGGAGATGACACACACACACAGATAACTCCTGTACTTCAGTGGGACCTGGGATCCTTGGCCTCCTGTGAATTTTCCACAAGGAGCCTCTCCATCCAGTGAGCTGGGAGTCTTCCCTGGGTGTCTTGCTGTGTGGTGGCCTGGATGTCTCTCATTTCTGCTTTTTGATCAGCCCACCTTTGTTTCTCGGTCATCCATCTCTGACATCCCTGATGCTGTTGCTTCTAGTAACCAGATGCCTCTGATGAACCTGGAGTTTTTAATTCTCTACAGAGGGTGATTTTTCATGACACAGCAATACAGTGGTATTAGAAGAATACTAAAGTTTAAAATACAGGCTTTTGTTTCAAAGCAAACCCTGGGGACCTTAACTATGGGGGGCATTTTCCCAAAGGCAGTCTGGCTTGCTTTCCTGCTGGGCTGTCTCATCTATTCCTCCAGATGTACATACAGCCTGGGCAGCAGGAATTCAGCACCCACTTAGTTTTCCCTCTGCAGATGGTTCAGCCAGGTATTTCTGAGGGAGTCTCAGTCTTTTGGGAGGATCTACCACGATTGAGGGCAAACATGGGAGCATCTGGAAGCCCTCACCATTGCTAAGGAATTCCCCTGCCCCCAGTTTGGACTCTGATGGACAACCTCCAGGACAGCAGCAAATGTTTTTAGGGAGCACACTCAGTCCCTTGTCCATCTTGTTTGTTAATGCCTTTCAAGGTTGGATCTTGACATGTTCATAGGAGATGCCTACTTGGGGGAGAACTTGCCAGACAGTGTTTTGCTCTTATGAACTAAATTTTTTCTAAGTCAGCAAACAGTAACCAGGGTTGGATCTTTTGGTCAGTTGTGTGACCGCAGAGACCTGTGAAGCTATAGAATAGGGCCTGGAGGCCAGCACCTTCTCTGCAGGGCAGAGCCTTGAAGAGAGTTGTGCGGGGCACTGTGGCTCTCCCAGGGTCCCACAACCAGTTAGGCTCAGAGTCTGAACTCCACCCAGGTCCTCTGACTTCAGGCCACCTTTCTCCTCCCTCCACCATGTGTCTTGGCATTGAAGAGGCTGCTGGCTGCTAACTCTGATGCACATAGAGATTCATTTTCGTGAAAGTTTTGAAGAGGTGGGAATGTAGTAGATGGGTACTTTCTCAGCCAGCCTTTTGTGGTCAAATGCACTGGGCTTCCCTGCCTCCCACCCCCAGGCCTCGGTCTCTTTCCCTCTTTGGGCTGTGTGTCCCCTCCAGCACATGCCCACTGCACACACCTAGTCTTCCCATGTTTAATTTCTTGAGCACCTTTGCTGCTGCTGCCGCCTCATGCTGGTGTTAGGATTCGGACGTGTGCGAGTTTCAGTGTCTTTCCCCCTTCGTGCCTTTTATTTATCCCTCAGCGTCCCTCAGCCTGTCCGGTCTCTGCTCAGGCCTCCTTTAGATGTGTCCTCCATGAGTCTTAGAGGAGACGCTGCTTGTTTTCTTCTGCTCTCGTCCTCTGTTATAGACCCGCATTGGCCTTGACCGCCATCTCTCTTCGGTCGGCAAAGAGATGGACTGTTTTTGGCTGCAATGGCGCCTGCGTGCTTGTTGTGTGGGTGACTTTGGCTTTCAGGTTGGTTAGTGCACGTCTGTCCTTTTATTTATTTCCCATTTCTCTGTGTCAATAGCTTGTTTAAATAGGTCAGGTCAGATGCCTCGTCTGCTTGTCTTCTTGTCTTTATTCTTCACTTTTGGTGTTTGGCCTTTGTTCTCACAAGTTGGTGGCCAAGACCACTGATTTGGAAATAACTCACTTTAGAATCTGTTTGTTTGTTTGTTTGTTTTTTAAGCAATTGGGGTTAAGTAACTTGCTCAAGGTTACACGGCTAGTCATTTATGTGTGGGTGCTCATTTTCTGAGGCCGGATTCGATCTCGGGTCATCCCAACTCCAAGGCCGGCGCTCTTACTCACTGAGCCACCTAGCCGCCTCTTTTAGGGCAATTGGGGTTAAGTAACTTGCCCAAGGTCACACAGCTAGGTTTTTTTGTTTGTGTGGGTTAAATGTCTGAGGCCGGATCCGAACTCAGGTCCTTCTGACTCCAGGGCCCGCGCTCTACTCACTGCGCCACCTAGCCGCCCCACACTTTAGAATCTGAATGTTTCCTGGCTTTGTTTTTATTTCAGAGATTTGTCCATTTTTGAGAGCTAGACATTCAACAGAACTGTTTCAGTTGTAATATGGTTTTTAATTTAAAAAAATTTTAAAATACAATTTTATTAGTATCTTTTGTTTTTACATCACTTGCATTTTTCACTGTGTCCTTCTTCCTCCCCTCCCCCCCCTTCCAGGGAGCCATCTCTTTTAATAAAGAACAGAAAAAGGGGTACAGGAAGAATGAGATTTATGCACAGCTAGCCAGCATGTCAGAAGGCCAGTGCTGCACACCATGGTTCATGCCCTTGATGCAACACATCTGTGAAGAAGCGGGAGTTGGGGGAAGGGCATCTTGTCACATCTTGTCTTTGAGGTCAGGCTTAGTTTCATTTTTTTGTGGCTAGTTGGTGTTTGTCCTGTCCAGTGCCACCTGCCTTCCTACTTAGAGAAAATATTCTTGCCAGGTAGGGTTCTCAGTATTGTTTACAAGCCTTTGGCATCTTTGGTTTCTTACTCCTGAAACAGGTTTTCCAACATAATCTTTCACTGCTTCTCACCCCCTCCACCTTTGCATTGAAGTCACTGAGTATCAGGGAAAGAGCACTGGTTCTGAAATCAGAATCCTTTGGTTCAAATCCTGTCTCTCATCCCCTCTTTATGATCTTAGCAAGATCATTTAACCTTCTTGGGCCTCAGTTTCCTCATCTGTAAAAAGAAGGTTGGACTTGATGGCCTCCCAGGTCCCTTGCAGATGTGGAACGTGTTCTTGTGTTCATCAAAGCATGTGTTGATTTTATTCAGAAAACTTAGAATTTCTGTGCCACTCTGTGTGTCACCTGTGGTTAATTATCTTCATAGTAATCTTTTTGCCTGGGCCTGATATTATGAGGACTGATTACCAAGATCAGATAACCAGCCATCCCTTGAAATGAAATTTCTTTTGCCTCTGGCTGTGAGATAACATCTAGCTCCTTTGGTTCCTTTATCTGCCTTTCCTAGGAGAACCTTCCAGCCCCCAGTTAGCTCCTGCATCCTTCTGTCTTCTGGCTTCATTCATGGGGAGAATGTCAAGGCTGTGATAGGATTTAGTTCTTCTTGTAACCAGAGGTCAACTACTTAGCATGCCAATAGCCTTGTTAGTATTCGTGGTAGACAGTTTAAAAACTGTGATTCGCTGCTGGAGTGGAAGAGGGGCTTCATGGGACCAAGAATCCTTTTGTCTGTTACATGGGGTACAATGTCTGCATAATCATCCCTCCAGGACTGACCTGCTGGTCATAAGCCTCTCTGTACTTTGGCCAGTTCTTGGAAAACAGGCTGTTGCTGGGAGCTTTCCCTAAGCATTTCCAGCTAGATAGAACCTGCCTTCAGGAATCCAAGGTAATCTCCACTCCATGTGAGGCCTGTAATAGTCCAATAGATTAGACCATGGAGTTGGGCTTTGTAGTGCTGGCCTGAAGCCTGTGCTACTGGGGAGGCTGAGGCTGGTGGGTCACCTGAGCTCAGGAGTTCTACATTATAGGGAGGCTAAAAAGGGGATGAGTCTTGAAAGATCACCAGCTGGACCGCCTAAGGAACTGACTTAGGTCAGACATGGGGTGTCTTAGAGCCTCCTTGATGATCAGTCTTGGGATCTGGCCTGGGAGCGATTGCTGGGCCAGAGAGGGGGACCTAGTCTCAAAAGGAAAAAGCAATAGAATATGGAGTACATAAGAAGGATAAAAGGGACAATGAAGGACTTGTGATTTCATTGGTGTAGATATGTCCTAGGTGAGGAAATTCCTCTTCCCCATGCAAGTCAGTGCCTCCTTTGCTATTTATACAGTTAAAAGTGGTCACATTATTTGGAAAGGTATGGCATATTTGCATTGGTCTGGAATCAGTGAACATTTTTGTGTGATTATACTTTCAAATGGTGTGAATTCGAATATGTGCAATCATTCCAAAGTATTCATTATCTTAGTTGTATTCATGGAGAGTTACAGAGAATCCTGAGAGGTGCCCTCGGGAGTTACTTGGGATCACACAGCCAACATACACTTGAGCCTTGCTTCTAACGACTGTGGAATCACATGATCAGATGAGAAAGGGATCTGGGAGGCCTTTTGGAAAAGGTGGCACTTGACACCTTCTGATCTTAGCAGAAGTTAAGTTTTCTCATCTGTCCTGGGAGGGGGTTGATTGAGATGACCTCTGAGGCTCCTTCCAGGCCTAGGTCTAGAATCCTGCCTGGGGAGCATTGATGTCCCTGTAGGCTTGCCAGAGGCATTCTCACATTGTGCAACCAGCTGTCACACCTCTCCCTTACCCCCAGGCTGTGGCAGCCCACCCAGAAGATCAGTATAGATCAGTATAGAGTGTCCTGCTGTCCCTGCTGGGAAACTGTGATAGAAACAAGCCATGTTCCTACATTTACCCAGAGACATGTGGGCACACAGGAAGGGGTCTTGGCATTGATGTCCCCAATCTGTACAGTGATCTCATTTGGCAGTGTCCCCTGTGCCTCCATTCCCTCTCTTGGAATGGCTGTTGGCAAGCCCTCTGATTTCTTGACAGGACCTATATAAGATAGAAGGGTTTAGTAAAATGCACATCTCTGTGTGTGGGTGTAGGGATCAGAGGCAAGGCAGGATCCTCATTTTAGGGCTAGAGGGAACCCTAGAGGCCAGTAAACATTTGTGTTTACTCTTTTTCCCTCCTGTCCCCTGGGGTTAGATCAAGAAACCAAGGCCCAGAGAGATGAAGCATTTTGCCCAGTTATAAAGGTAGTGAGTGACAAGATAGGACTCCCCCAGACTACAAAACTATCACTGAATGGAATTGAATAATATTTTTCCTGTATTGGAGATGTCTGTAATTGCTTTGAGTTTTGAGCTTGGTGAAAGGTAAGATGGGGTTCTGGGGCAGAAGCCCTTCTTCTATGGGGTGATTTAGTTACTTCCCTGCAAATGATGTGGATCCTTCACCTGGGTAGGAGACTGGCTTATTTGGATAACTGGGGTAGGTATAGTGGGTTTAATTGTGCCCAGCAGTGTATCAAGCTGACCCAGCCCTGGGCAGGTTTGGAAGACCAGTGCTGACTTGAATCTCTACATGTGCCAGTGATGTCATTCTATCTTGTATTCTCCAGCAGATTGCCCTCCCTACCCCAACCCCACTATCTAACTTACCTTTCAGAAACCCACACTTGCTTCATCTAACCCCTTTAACTATTGTCCTATATCTCTTCTCTAATACAAGCCCCCTACAAAGATCTGGAAAATGTATCAGACCAAGTCCTCATTGGGAAATCCAAGGGGAAGAAGTCACATTATGTCATATTTCTAGCCCAGGTCAGTATAGGGAGATAGGTCTCTGTGGGTACTTGGAGCAGGATGTAGCCAGGGCTGTACCTGTGATGTGTGCCAGCAAATGGGAACTGAAGGAGGACTAGGACTGTGTACCAAGGTGAGCAAAGGTCCTGGGTCTGTGCAGGGAGACCCTGATCTGCTGCAGGAGCAGGTACCACCACACAGAGCTGTCAGAGGTCACAGACCTGCTGGGAACTAAGGAAGCCTAGGGGAGCTTGAGGACTGATTACTAAACCTTGGCTATAGACTGAGCTAGGAACTACTTCTGAAGCAAACAGTTATGTGACTGGCCCAAGAAATAGAATGGGGTCTCAGTTTCAGCCTCCATCCCAGTCTAAGGAATAACTAGGGCAGAATCTCAGATCAACTCTGAAGCAACAGAACTTCCTAGTTGGCTGATGGTGGCTGATTAGGATACTAGTCTGTTGGAATTTCCAGCCATGGATAAGCCAATAGGAGTGTTGTACAGACCGAGACCCAGATCAGGAACATGCAGAGCTTGGACCAGGGGCAGTGAGTGCACTTTGTCTTGGATCAGACCACTTTGAGAACATTGACAGTGCACCCCAAGAAAGCAAGAGGACAAAAATTCAGTTCAAACATTTCCCCCACAAGTGAGCAGAGCCCAACTCTAAAATAAAGTCCAAAGTCAGGAAACTGGAAGAACGAGCAAATAGGAGAAAAACGGCACCATGAAGTGCTATGGGTAGGTGACAGGGAAGCTCAAGACACTCTAAAGCATCTGTAAGCGAAGCCTCAAAGAAAGACAGCTTGGACTCAAGTTCAACTATAATTTCTGGAACAGATGAAGCAAGAGTTTAAAAAAAGGGCTAAAAATTATTTTAAAAACCAAATGAGAGCACTAGGGGAAAAAATATGGGAAAAAGCAAGAGCTAAGGAGGAAAGATTTGAGAAGAGAATTAATAACTTGGAACAAGCTTCAAAACCTTACCCTATAAAAAAAACCCCTGAAAATTAGAATGGACTAAATAGAAGCCAGTGACTCCATGAGACAAGAAATATTAAAACAAACTCAAATGAGTGAGAAACTAGAAGAAAATATAAGGTGTATGATAGTGAAAACAACTGACCTGGAAAATAGAATTTTGTGCGTGTGTGTGTGTGTGTATGTGTGCGTGCATGTGTGTGCGTGCGTGCGTGTGTGTGTGTGTTCTAGGTTATATAATGTATATGCATATATGTTCATGTATGTAATAATAACTAGCATTTACATAGCACTTGGAGAGATAATTTAAGAATCATTGTTGTACCTTAAAGCCATGGCCAAAAACAAAAAGAGCAGAGACATATTTTAAGAAATTATAAAAGATAATGTTTAGAAGAAACACTTGAAACAGGAAAAGTTAAAGGGCTGGAGCAGAATCTGATATGCTTCATTTGAATTTAAAAAGGCAGTGATAGCTATCATGATCTTTGGCAAAGCAAAAGCAAAACCAGACCTAATTTAAAGAGATAGTAGTCACCTTGCCCTGATTGCCATATCCCAAAAAGAGGGAGGGTACCTAGGTGGCACAGTGGATAAAGCACTAGCCTTGGAGTCAGGAGGGTCAGAGTTCAAATCTGGCCTCACATACTTACTAGCTGTGTGACCAAAAAGAAGAAAGGAGAGAGGGCAATTACTTTTTGCTAAAAGGTGCCATAGACAGTGATGTAATATCAAAAAATTTTCCAGCAAGTTTCTCTGATAAAGACCTCATTTCTCAAATATATGCTGAAAATAGAAGGGAGTCAAATTTATAAAAACATGATTTATCGGTAAATGGACAAAGGACTTGAACAGGTAGTTTTCAGAAGAAGAAATCAAAGCTATCCATAGCCATATGAAAAGTTCTGGATCATTATTGATTAGAGGAATGCAAATTAACTCTGAGGTACCACCTCACACCTATCAGAAAAGAAATGCTGGAGGCGATGGAGGAAAATAGGTGCACTAAAGCATGATTATCACAGTTGTAAACTGATCCAACCATTGTGGAGAACAATTTAGAACTATGCCCAAAGGGCTATGAAATTGTGCATATCCTTTGAGCAGTGCTACTACTAGACCTGTACCTCAAAAGACATAGAAGGAAAAGGACCTATATATATATTAAAATAGAGCTGTTCTTTCTGTGTTGGCAAAGAATTGGAAATTGAAGGGGTGCTCATCAATTGGGGAATGACTGAATGAGCTGTGGTGTGTGCTTGTGACAGCGTACTGAAGTGCTATAAGAAATAATGGGAGGGTATTTCAGAAAAACACAGCAATACTTACATGAACTGATGCAAAGTGAAGGGAGATGAGCTGAAAGATCATTGTGCTTAGTAACAGCAACGTTGTGATGAAGATCATTTGTGAAAGACTTGGCCACTCTGATCAATATAGTGTTCCTAGACAATTCAAAAGGATTCACGATGAAAAAACGCTGTCCACTTCCAGAGACAGAACTGATAAACTCTGAGTGCAGATTGAAGTATAATTTTGTTCACTTTAATTTTCTTGCCTTTTTTTTGGCAGTGTGGCTAATGTGGAAATGTTTTGCATAATTTCACACATATAATTGATATCACAATTGCTTGCTTCCTCAGCTGTGAGGTAGGGGTAGAAGGGAGGGAGAGATTTTGGAACTCAAAATTTAAAAAGAAAAAAATGTTTTAAAAATTTGCTTTTTTTTTTTGAGGGGGGATGGCAGGGCAATTGGGGTTAAGTGACTTGGCCAAGGTCACGTAGCTAGTAAGTGTTAAGTGTCTGAAGCCAGATTTGAACTCAGGTCCTTCTGACTCCAGGGCTGGTACTCTATTCATTGCACCACCTAGCTGCCCCTCCCCCCCATAAAAAAAAAAAAAGAAAGAAAGCTGGTCCTTTTTCTTAGAACCAGTGGGCAAAGTGGAAATAGAATCTATTGGTCACTTCCTGAAAGAAACTCCAGGGTGAAGATTTCCAGGAATGTTGTAGCCAAAATCCAGAGTTTTGAGGACACAGGAAGAAACACTGCAAGCAACCAGAAAGAAGAAATTCAAGTACTGAGGAGCCACAGTCAGGACTGACTTAGTAGCCATCACCATGAAGGAGTGGAGAGCTTGGAATACCATTTTCCAGAAAGCAAAAAATATAAACATAGAACCAAGAATAGTTTATCCAGCAAAACTGAGTATAATTATAGAGGGAGAAAAATAGTTCTTTGATAAAATAGAGGACTTCTGAGTATTCCTTATTTAAAAGGAAAACAGTAGAAATTTTGAAATGCAAGCACAAGTCAAGAGGCATAAAAAGGTACTATGAACAAGCAATCACAGGAACTAAACAAAGATAAATTGTATACGTTCTAATATAGAGAAATGATACTTGTATCCACTCAGAATTCTCTCATCATCAGAAGTCATAGAGAAAGTCTAATTAATTAGAGGACCTGAAAGTGATAGTCTTAAAAGAAGAATGGAAAGGGAAGGGGAGAGGAGAACAACGAAGAGGAAGAAGGTTGGGGAAAAGGATCTTACATAATAGGCTACAAGAGGAGGAATCTGACAACAGGGAAGGCGTTGGGGGCACGGGGGGGGGGGCGGGAGGGGGAGAGTGAATGACACTGGAACTTTCATCTGAATTGGTAAACAGAGGGGAGAATACTCACAGGATTGAATACAGAAATATATTTCACTGGATAGGGAAATAGGAGAGGGAGGGGAGAAGGGAAAAGGGTGGGGGGGTAAGAGCAAGAGGAAATTAAGGGAAAAATTAGTCTTGAGCAAAACCAGTTAAAACATGGGGCTGAAGCAGAAGGTAAGGTATCTTATACAGCAGAATGTGTTAGGTTTCAGCTGAAAAAGACAGGAGTGGCAGCCATGATCTCAGACAAAACCGCAAAACAGACAAAAGATAAACAGGGAAGCTACATTTTGTTGAAAGTTACCGTAGTCAGTGAATTAGTATCAGTATCGAGCATATGTGTGCCAAATAGAATAGACTGAATACTTAAAGGAAAATTTAAGTGAGTTACTGGGACAAATAGTAGAAGTGTAATAATGTGGGACCTCAGTTTGTCCCTGTCAGACCTAGATTAATTTAAAAACATAAAGAAATGGATGACCGTAATGCAAGGAAGGCCTAGTAGAGATTTGATATTTTCTGGTGGGGGAGGGGTTTTCTCAGTGGCATTTCATCACTGTTCTAAAACATCTTTGGACCAAGGGTTCTTCGCTTTTTTTTTAATGTTGTAGACCCATATGTTGTTGAGTCTGGTGCTGCCTATGGACCCCTTTTCCAAATCTTGTTTTAATGTATAAGATAAAATACAAGGTATTCCAAAGGAAATCAATTATATGGAAATACATGTCAAAAATTGATGAATGCTAGATTAGGAGTGCGTATTTTAAAAGTGTTCTTGGGAGCACTGAAAAGTCAGAATGACTTACCTAGCATCCCCTAGGCAGGATATATAATGCTAATTTTTCCTGAAATCAGTCACCACGATTGAGTGACTCTTTTCAGTTGCTTTGCACAGAGAAGATAGAAATGATAGTCTGGTGGTAATTAGTATGGTGTGCATGATAGCAGACCAGAGGACAAGGGAGTCACAGATGGAGGACTGTATGGCTGTACATTCAAATCTGCAAAAGGATAACGAGGTCAAAGTAAGGCTTCATGAGCCAGGATAATAACTAGGAGGGATGAAACTGCTACAAGTTTCAGTGAAAAGGACAAAGAAGAGTTTTTGGAGGAATGAAGTAGGAGAGAGGGGACAGGGGACTGCAATCACTAAAGGGAATTTCATATTTCAAATTCATGAAGATGGTGCCATTATGGGTTATGGGGAGATCTAGGGTATGACCATCCAGGACTATGTTGGAGCCAGCTCATATTGGCTCATGAGAGCTGATTATGTGTCCATTGTGAACATTTACTTCTTGGAAATCAGCAAACTGTACAGCTGGGACTTGGTTTATGTGTTTATTTTATTTATTTTTGCTTTTTGGAGAGGGGAAGGCAATTGGGGTTAAGTGACTTGCCCAAGGTCACATGGCTAGTAAGTGTTAAGTGTCTGAGACCGGATTTGAACTCAGGTCCTCCTGATTCCAGGGCCGGTGCTCTATTCACTGTGCCACCTAGCTGCCCCTTGGTTTATTTTTTGGTTGTTTCTCTAGATTTAAGAAAGATGTAGAAGTTCAGCTTATAAAGTGTGTTGTGGGTACTTTTTTGAGGGGAGATCCTGTTGTTAAACATTTACCAGCCCACCTTTGTGACCCTTCCTACTCAGGGTTGAGGTGGATTGAAGAGGTTGGTAAGGGCTGCAAATTTGCCTCTGACACTAACTGCCCCTGGGTTTGTAAGACACTTCACCTGTTTCCTCATCTGTTAAATGGGGCTCATAGCAGCATCTCCCTCCCAGGGTGGTTGTGAAGAGCGAAGGAGGGGATGTTTGTCAAGCTCTTAGCATGAGGCCTTGGCACACAGCCTTGCTGTATTATTGCTAGTTATTATCAGGTGGCCTCTAAATCTGAGCCTGTGAGCCTCTCCCTGTCTTGCTGTGGGGGAGATGAGAGGAGGAGCCACCAGCCCTGGATACAGTGCGCTCTGGAGGAGGTGTTCTCATCTCTGCTCCCTCTCTTCCTCCGAAGGTCACGGGTAGATTCCAAAACACTCACCCGCAACACCAGGATCATTGCAGAAGCCCTGACCCGAGTCATCTACAACCTGACTAAGAAGGTAAGAGAGCCCTGCAGCCCTTGGTGCCCTGGCCCTGGCCCTTGTCCTGTCCAGCCTCAGTGCTCTCTGTCTCTCCTCTCTCTGTAGGGCACCCCTGCAGATCTTCAGGTCTTCACGGAACAGATGGTAAGGGCCCTGGGGGCTGGGTGCGAACCAAGGAGGGGAGGAGCTTGAATGACTGGGCCGAGTCTCTGGTAACCCTGCTCTTCACAGCAGATCCAGCAGGAGCAGATTGACTCTGTGATGGACTGGCTCACCAATCAGCCCCGTGCTGCCCAGCTCGTGGACAAAGACAGTACCTTCCTCAACACCTTAGAGTATTATCTGAGCCGCTACCTGAAGGATGTCAGACAGCACCACGTGAAGGCTGACAAACGGTGAGGGAGGGCAGGGGTGATGCGCCGGGGGCCACAGCAAGTGGGATCTGGGTCGGCAGGTTCCTCTGATGGGGGTGGTGGTTGTTTTTAAATCTTTACTGATTTCCTTCATTTTTTTTTACATATCACATTCATTTCTGAAACTATCCCACTCCTCTTCCCCTGCCCAGCAAACTGTTCCCTGTAATAGAGATTTTAAAAAGGGGGAGAAAGCCAGATCTGTCTCCCCCCTCCCTTCCCCAGCCAATGCGCCTGTGCCCTCCAGCTGTGACAGTGGTGGGGATGCTGAGGCTTTTGGTGTCTGGCTTCAGGACCCAGTTCTTGCATTTTGTCTGCAAATAGAAGTTTAATTCTTTGTTCATGTTTTGTTGTCCTCAATTTTATTTCATGCTTTTGTCACAGACTGACTGGACTTTTGAATTTGTTTTTAAAGGCTGTTATAATCTCAGCACCTCCGTTCAGAAGCTGCCTTGCTCTCCTTTCCTCTCTTCTCCATCATCAGCCCCATTCTCCCATCTTTCCTGCTCCTCCTCCCCACATCCCTTGTAACAATATAATCAAGACAATCAGATCTACACATCAGCTGTGTCTGAGAATGTGTCTCGTTCTTTGCTTCTGGCCCATCCATTCTGCCATTTCTCAGTAGACCTTCTGCTCCTCTGCAGGAAAACCATGAAGTCTTCCCCTTTTCTCACTTTCTTTTTTCCTTCTCCTCTCTCCTGTCTCTCTCTGCCTTTTCTCCTTTCTCTCTCCCCTCTTCTCCTTTCTGTCTCCCCTTTTCTCCTTTTCCTTTTATTTCTCCCTCCCCTCCTCCTCCCTTTTCCCTTTATGTACAGCATTGATTATGTTGGGTGATAGCTAGGGAAGGGAGAAGCCAAGAAGGGGACACCAGTGTCTGTTAGGTGTGGAGGAGGCTGAAGGTAGTAGGGAGCAAGCCAAGTGCATTTGCTTTACTTTTGCTGAAAGGCCAGTTTCTTCCCCCTTCAGGGACCCTGAGTTTGTCTTCTATGACCAGCTGAAGCAGGTGATGAATGCCTACAGGTAGGTGACCTCTCTTGGTGTGGGTCTGGATGTCTGTCCCAGTGGGGGATCTCCAAGTCTCCTTCCAGCTGGCACTGGCTTCTTTGTGGACTCAAGCTGGCTTTCTTTCCTTTCCTTCAGGGTCAAGCCAGCCATCTTTGATCTGCTTCTGGCCCTCTGCATAGGAGCCTACTTGGGAGTGGCTTACTTTGCAGTCCAGGTGAGTTGGGGGAGAGAGAAGAGGGGAGGGTGAGGGTGAGCCCAGGGCTTTCTTGGGCCAATTTGCACAGCCTTTGACCTCCCCCAGCAACCTGTGAGGTGAGCACTTTGAATTCTGCTATCCCCATTTGACAGATGAGGAGATTAAGGCCTGCCATTGCAATAACTTGCTTGTCACCACCCAAACTAGCAATTGTTCAGGTGGGATGAAGGTGCCAGGTCTGCCTTTTCTCCTCAGGCTGGCCAGGGCCCAGAATGACCCCTTGAGGGTGAAGCAGAGAAGGAGAGCAGGGCTTCAGGGCCTGCAAGGCAGCTTGGTGTTCAGACAGATGCCATACCCCAGAGAGCCTGGTCTTTAACTAGTACAGCCCAGGGCTCACCCTCTCTTGGTACCTTCTGAAGGCAGGGCCCTGTCCTGGGAAGGGGGGTGGCTATGAGATAATCAGTAAGCTAGACATGACATAGTCTTGCCTTTGTGGAGCTCATAGTCTGGTGGGGGGCTGTGGAAGGGACAAACCACTGTGATATATGAAAAATATACTAGAAGTGTAGAGAAAGTACCATGTATGGTTCAAGAGGTGGGCAGTCCAGGAGGGCTGCCTGGAAGAGGTGGCCTTAGAAAATGAGGATGAGGAAGAAGGGCATGAAAGGCATAGGAAGAAGTAGGGAATGGCCGGGTAGAGGAAATTACCCTGTTTGGCGGTGACCTCGAGTTTTGAGGGGAGAAATGGGTGCTAAGACTGAGAAGGTAAGGAATGGCATTAGATCAGGAGGGCCTTGAATGCCAGGCAGAGAAACTCAGGAACCCCTTGAAATGTTTAAGCCATGGAGTGAGTGAGATGCAAAGTTAGTGTATGGCGGGGAAGGAGGCAGCCTGGCTTAGGAGTCCAAGGGCTGGGGCTTCAGCCCGGGCTCTGCCTTGCACTTGACTAGCTCTTTGGAATGCCTTCCCTCGGTGCCTCTGCCTTCTGCCTCCCACCTCTGAGATCCCCTTCCATGCCTCTGAGCACAGCTTCCCCAATGGGGAAGCTCCCCAGGACAATGGGGAAGGCCAGGGCCTTACTTTTTCTCTCCATCTCCTGTCCAACGAGGGGCTCAGACTAGACATCTAAGGCCCCATCTGGGACTCTGGCTGCAGCCCTCTCTCTACATCTGTGGGGGATTCTAGTGGCAGGTGGAGGCTGGGCTGGAAGGGGCAGATAGTCGCTTCCTGGCCGTCCTGATCTGAGGGCAGGAGGCTGTGCCCTTAGTTCTGTGTGTGTGTGATGTCCATAGACAGGTCCCTCCCCTTCCAGGCCTCGGTCTCCCCATCTGTAAAATGAAGCAATTGGGATGTGCACTCACCGGTTCTTCCTTCTATCCTAGCACTTTGGTCTCCTCTATAAGACAGTACAGAGAATATCTTTGAAGATGAAGCAGCAGTGAACTGGGCCCTCACTGCCCTTGTCGAGCAGCACTGAGCCAGCCACCCAGCGGGAGCAGCCAGGAGCTCCTGCTCAGTCCAGCCACGTCTCTGCCCTCTTGTCCCCTGCCCCCCAACCCCCACCCCCCAGTCTGGCTCGGTCCTGCCTTCTGCTCTTCTCTCCACTCCAGGGCAGGGAAGGCCAGAGACCTAGAGAACCACGCAGGCCCGCCTTCCAGGCTCCTGCCTGGCTGCCCGCCCCATCACTGGCGAGGCAGCTTGGCCCAGGGCCTTGCTGAAACACTGAACTACAGGCGTCCTTAAGCTTCCTTGGAGCTTAGCCTGGGAGCTAAGGCCCGCCAGGGACACGTGGGTGAGGCTTGTCCCGGCTGAGCTCAGCTCTCCCCCTCGGACTTGCCATGCCCCAGACCTCGGAGCTCATGTTAACAGTGCACACCTGAATTAAAAGAGAACCGGAACCTTGAGGACTCCTTCCCAGGCCGGTGGTCCTGGCTGGGCTTTCTCTCTGCCTTCCCTCAGAAGGTCTGGGTGCCCAGGGATGGGGCCGAGGCAGAGGCCTAGGCCTGAGGGCCACCTGGGAGAAGAATGTGATTATGACTGGGGCAGTGGTTCCTGTCCTAGTGCCCTAGAGACCCAGCAGCACAGGAGTTTGTGATAGGGAGGCAGGCTTGGGCTTAGCAGAAGGAAGGACTCCCCAGTCCTGCAGCCTGGCAGAGGTGGAACGGCCGCCTTGGGAGGGAGGAAGGGAGGGGAGCTCCGTGCCCCAGGAAGTCCAGTGCTCACTCCAGCATTCTGGGAGAAGCTCCTCTGCATCAAGGCTTCAGGCCTTCTCTAGCTCCAAGGCCCCAGCTTTCCTGCTCCCCAACAGCACCCGTGTGGGAGGGGCTCAGTCCTCGTGGCTCCACCTAATGTGGAAGTGTGCCATCTCTGCCCACAGTCTCCTCAGCCCCTCTTTGGCCCTGGGGAGGAGCCGGGCCTTGGTCCTGAGCTCTGGCAGTGGCAGCAGAGGGGGCAGAGACTGTTGGCAGGCTGGGTTCTAGTTCTGCCCTGTCCACCCTCTCCGCGTCTCCAGACCTCAGTCTCCTCAAAGATGAGGGCAGTGGACTCGACCTCTCAGGTACCTTTCAGCTCTGACCTCCTGGGTTGGTTGCTCCCGTCTTTCTGCTTCAAGGAGGTTCCTTCCTCTGGCACATGGGAAAGAGGAATGTGCAGCCTGTCAAAGAGAAGACAGCCCTAGAAAAATGGCATTTGTGCTTTCAAGTAACTGGAGCCCAGGTGGGAGGCACGGGTTTTGTTTAGTGTCAGAAGTGGGGCTCCTAGGTGGATGTCACAGAGAGGCAGGTAGTGATTCACTGTCAGGAAGAGCTTCCAACAGATGCCCAGGAAGGAAATGGATCGCTCTAGGAGGTAGTGAGTGCCTGCCTCAGAACATAGGAAATGTTCTGAGCTCTTAGGGAGCTCTGGGAGGAGTTCATGTGTGGGGGTGGGAGGGCTGGGATGGTTCCCTGACTCCTTTCTCTTCCCCCATTTGGCTCCTCTATTTTGTGGTGCCATACCCCATACATCCAGATTGGGCCACTGTGTACAGCTTGACCTATGGGATCTGTTTGTTCTAGGAAAGGCTATTCCAAAAGAGTTCTGGCTAGTCAGTCGAAGGCTGCAGACATACCCATCAAACTCATTCTACTGGTTTTTCCTGAATGTGCCCTCACTCCATGCCCACCTCTGCATACAGGTGAAATCACAGATGGGCCATCTCTGCTTGGAAGAACTTGGGTTTAGCTGGGCGTCTCGGCACACAGCAGATTATAATAGGAGGTCAGAGGAGGGTCAAGGTTGGGCCTGGAGCTAGGCCTTGAAGAACGGGAGGATGCTTGAGAGCAGCCCTCACTGTCACCACTGCCCCGTGCTCAGGGCAGGACTTCATTTAGGTGACCCCAGAGGGTCTAGCACAGAGTTCGGCATCAATGCCAGTTTCATTGGATGCTGCCTCTGTTTTTCTGCTTCCAGGGCTAAGGACAGGAGTGTGGGTGGTGGCTTTTCTGCCTTTAGCCCCAACTCTGGCTGCCCAGCCCTTAAGCTGCTGAGCTCGGGCTGGGCTCACTGCACAGCTGCTGTGGATGCTGTTACTATATTCTCAAACCCATGCCACCCATGGCAGTTCATCCTGAAGGTGCCTCTTCTGTTTCACTGCTCCTGAGTGGGACTGTAGTGTTCTTCCCAGGCCCTTGGTCCTTGGCAGCTCTTCTTGCCATAGCCCCCTGCCTGACCTCATCAGAACCCTAAACAAGCCCTCAGGCTGCCCTTGGGTGACTGGCATTAAAGCCCAGCCTAGTAAGGGGAGCCTGGATGGAGCTGGGAAGCCCAGATGGTGTGGCCTTTCTGCATGCTGGATCTCAGCTTCTTCTTAAGTGAATGCACAATCTCTAAGGCCCTTCCAGCTCTTGGATGCTGTTTTCAGCTCTGAGATGAGAATTCTGGGAGAGAATTTAGGATGGGAGGGACTACTATGCTTCCTATCACACTCCTGGATCCCTGCTTTAGAACATCCTTTACACGGGTTCCTCTGGGAGCAAAATGGGCCCTCCCTTCCAGAGGTCCTTGGGTGATCAACTTGCCCGTTCTGTCTTCCTGGCCCTCTGCACAGAGGCTGGACCCAGCTGCCAAGGTGTGGTTTGGGGGTCTCCCCCACCTTTTTTTAAATTATTTTAAATGAACACTGATGTGTTTGGGCTAAGGAGTCTTCTACCTAGGGTTGATCAGTAAGGTCAATAGGTTGATTAATTCAGGGTCCCTGCAAATTGTGGGAAGAAATAACTTGGAAAAATAAAGCCATATTGAAAGATCTTCCTGTTGAGTCGTGTTTTAGAGGCTGATGATTCTAGTCTCTTAAAGGTGTTTTTGTGTTAGATCTTTTGGTCAGCTAAGGAGTACAGTGGATAGACTGGGAATCAGGGAGATGGGTTGCGGACACTTGCTACTTCACCTGGGCTTTATCCCTCCTCCTTCCCCTTACCCCCCCCCCCCCCCGGCTCCATCCAAGTTCATGGGCTCCATAAAATCTCTGTACAAATCCCTTTGTATTTGTGGACTCCAAATTTAAGAACCCCCGGTCTAGAGGCTGTCTCCTGGAATCTCAAAGTGGGGAGAAGAAAGGGAGGAAAAACTCCCCCACTTCCTGGAGAGAGCTAGGCTTCTCCACGGATGGAGCTGGGGCTGGAGGAAAGACCCTGCAAACGCTTAGTTGACTGCTGGGGGAATTCATCATTGGGAGGAGAAAAGGGCTTATTGCAGAGTGGTCGATGGGGAAACCTGAGGGGTTTTTTTTTATACCTTTTCCCCAGTTCTTTGCCCTCTCTCGAGGCAGGCCTTGCACAACCTAGAGGGTGAGCAGTTCCCAGCTATGCAATGCAGGTGGAGGAGGTGGAAGGATTACCTTTCTCCTATCAGGTTTATTTGAATGGCGTCCATCCTCACTCAGCAGCCTTCAGCTGAGCTCTGCGACTCAGCCTCCCATCTCCTGTTGCAGATTTCTACCTCCAGCCAGCTCTGACAGTTCCATGGCTGTTTAGTAAGGGGAAACACTTGGGTGTCTTGATTGTCAAGTGGGTTCCCTCCCAAGAGCTTTACTAATGATGAAGGGCAAAGGACCTGGCTGAAATTGGGCCTGATGCTAAGCAAGTTGTTCAGAAAAAAATGGGTTTTATAATTACACTTTGTGGCCAAGGGGAAATCATTCAGCCTCCTCTGAACTGGTTTCCAGAGCTGCCAGGTGGATATAACACAGGTGGTATAGGTAACAGTGACGTCGGAGTTGGAAGAGACCTGGCTTGGCACACTGGATAGAGCCCTGGCCTGGAGTCAGGAAGACCTGTGTTCCAATCCTGCCATGGACACTTACCAGCTGTGTGACCCTGGGCAAGTCACTTTGCCCTGTTTGCCTCAGTTTCCTCATTTGTACAACAAGCAGGAGAAGGAAAGGGCAAACCCTCTGATATCTTCACCAAGAAAATTCTAAATGGGGTTGGACACAACCGAATGTCATCGTGATCATGGCTTAGCTAACTAATGTCTAGATGTCCTCACCCATGCCCAAGACACTGTCAAGCTGTGCAAAATAGAAACAGTCGCTTCCCTTAAGGGGCTTCTACTCAGCTGGGCAGGGGTGTTGGGGTAGGACTAGATAACACTGTTCTCCCCATTGTCCTCAATGCTCCCCACCCTCACCCCCCACAGTGTCCTAATCCAGAACTGCCCATACCTTCCGCTGTGCCCTCTGGAAGTTTTGCTCCATAATGAACACTTTCCATTTGTGCCAGATTTCTTTCTTGTTTATTCCATCTTCTGGCTCTCCCCTGATACCCTGCTCCTCTTGGGTCACTGTGGTCGCAGTCAGTTCCTTGGCTCATCTGACACCTTGGTCCAGGAGGCAAAGGTAAAAGGCATCCTGCTCCCCTCCCCCCATCACCACATCTAGACTCTGCCCTAGAAGGATCTCTGAGAAACCTCTTCCTTGAGTCTCTCTAGATCTAAGGGTGCCCTGGTGATTTATCTCCCCACTCTGGGGATAGTCTCCCTCCTTACTTAGTGAGGTCAGTACTTGGCATGCAGTCTTCCTCCTTTTTCAACTGTCCTCTTACTAAGGAGGGAACCTTCTCCAGTCATCCGGATCCCTATCCAGCCGCTGGACCCAAAGGGCTCCAGAGGAGAAAGTGAGGCTGGTCACTGCACAGCCCTGCCTCACTTAAATCCAATTCACTTACATGTCATGGTATCTCCTCCCTGATGTCATGGTCTTCTTTGAGAATGAAGGACAAACAGCAGCAACACTCTTACTAAGGAAGGAAGAAAGGAAACAAGCATACCTACTATGTGCCAGGCCCTGTGCTAAGCAAAAGCCCTACTCTTAAAAACTCCACACATTGGATCTTCACGACGTCCCCGGGAGGTAGAGGTGCTGTTTTCTCCCCAAGGCAGAGGTTGTCACTTGTCCAGTGTGTCAGGCTGGATTTGAATCCAGGTCCAGTGTGCTGTTTCCCCTCTGCCACAGAGCTGCCCAACACATGTTGATGGTCCTTCACCGCCCAGTTCCTCAGTCTGCTCTTTCACACCTTATCCTGTTGCAAATCATGCCTTGCCAAGCCTCGTCTACCCCTTCCATTCCAGCTTATGTGTTTCTGAATAGAGTTGAGAGGAGATAATGAAGCCATGCAGATTGGACCCACTATAAACGTGTTACTCTATCTTAACTGGGCGTCTTCTGCAGCAATCCTGCCACTCCCTGACCTATTCCTGATGTTGAGCTCTCCAACTACGGTGCCCGTCCTCTTCTTAACTGGTCAATAGCATGCCTTCTTCCCACCTTCTCAGCTCAGGCCTTTGCTTCATGCTATACAGATTTCAAAGTTAATCTCCCTTTCTCATCTCAACTCTTGCTATCACCCCCCACCATTTCCTTCTTTACTCCAGTCCCAAGAGGTGCCTGGGATTAGTAAACAGTTAAGATTTATTATGATACAGTGCAATGGAAAGGGTCAAAGGAACTGGCTTTGAATCCCAGCTCTACCATTTACTGGTTTGTGTGACTTCAGACAAGTCACTTAACCTCTGGGTCTTAGTTTCCCCATCTGTAAAATGAAGGGGTTGGACTGAATATTCTCTAAGTTTCCTTCCAGCCTAAATCTGTGATCCTAGCAGCCTACATTAGGCTTCACTGAGAGGATTGTGTTCCATTCTGGGCATCAAATTTTAGGCATTCATGAGCTGGAGAGTGTCCCAAGGATTCTCCAGGCTGGTGAGGGGGACTGAGGTCATTCCTTATAATAATCGATCGGGAAAAGTGCTGATGTTAAGTCTGCATGAGAGGAGATGCAGCAGGCACTCGGTTTAGCCCTCTCAGGGTTGGAAGAGCTGTCATGTGGGAAAAGGATGGGAACTGTTCTGTTTGGCCCCAGAGCATGGGGTGGGAGGGTGGGGAGTCAGGGAGGGAAGTTACAGCTCAGGTCAGCAAAGACTTCCTAATAAGAACTATCTGGAAGGGCAATGGCGGGGGGCCTCCAAAGCTATAGGGGAGTGAGTTTCCCATCTGTGGAGGTTTTGAATCAAAAGGGGGACGACCTCTTCTTGAGTGCGCCTCCGAAATGCTTTCATCTTATTTCATTTCCTTTTTACCCCAATAAAGAGATTCCGGTGAACCCACCTCCCCCGAACCCCTCTCCTTTCCCCCCACACCCAGTCACTTTCCATTCTATAATTCATCCTTCTGGGTTTAAGACCAGTCCTCTTTTCTTCCCACCAGCTCCCTCTCCTGGATGCACAGGGTTGGCAGATGCCTACGTTGGCAATAAGGAGGAACCCCCAGGCTTAGGGCACAGACTCCTTTCTCCATCTCTTTCCTTATTCCCCCCAGGGTCCAGGGGCTGCTCCTTGCCCTCTGGCGTCCCATACTGGAGGCCAAACTCAGGACTTGATGGCTGGATCTGGAAGGGACCGAGCTCTGGTTAGCCAGCCCTTCAGCAGGGTCGGGAGGGCTGGGGGCCAGCTAAGTGACTACCCTCCCTCGATGGGCAGTCCCCTTGAAAACTGTGCTCTTCAGCCTTCGTGCATCCCTCTGTAAGGAGCTCTCGTCATCCTATCATCATCTTCTACCCCCCAAACACTGTTCAGATCTTCTCCCCAGCACAAGTCAAATCATCCTCCCCTCCCTCTACCACTGTTCAAGCCTTCTCCTTCCTCTCTATCCCTTCAGCACAGTCCAAATTCCCCCTCCCTACCCCCAACACCATCCCTTATACCTTGCCCATACCATTCAACAGTACAGCCCCATTCCCCTCCTTTCCCCACTGTCCACCAACCAGCAATTATTAAGCACCTACTGGATCACAAGGTAGGTTGAGGGGAGAAAGGTGTAAGAAGACTGAAAAAGTGGGAAGGGGCTAGGTTATGTGAAGCTTTAAAAGCCAAAGTTGATTTTATTGGGAGTAATAAAGAGCCATTGGGGTTTATGGCCAGATTGACCTCAGTTCTCACCTCCCCTTTCCCTTAACTATTCCCTTAATTCCACGTGTTCTCCTCAATCTATCAATCAAGCAATTAACAGACATTTATTAAGCATGTACTGTATTCCAGGAACTGTGTTAAACTGCTGGGGATACAAGGAGAGGCAAAAGACAGTTCCTGCCCTTGAGGAGCTCCCAGTCTAAAGGGGAAGACAGCATGCAGATGCTATGTACTATCCAAGTATATACTGAATAAATCAGAGATAACCAACGGGAGGGAGACCCCAGCATTACTGGGGATTAGGAAAAACTTTTTGCAGAGCTAAGTTTTAGCTGGGACTAGAAGGAGGCCAGGGAACAGAGGGTGTGGAGATGAGGAGGGAGCCCCGCCATCCACCGCAGGAAGGACAGCCAGTGAAAAATCATGAAACAGATGGAGTACCACCAGAATACGTAAGAAGACTGGAAAGGCAGGAGAGGGTCAGCTTTGAAAACCAAACAGGATTTTTTTATTTTTTGACCCTGGAGGCATTAGGAAGCCAATGGAATTTATTGAATGGTCAGATCTGTGTTTTAGGAAGGTCACTTTGAATGGAAGAAGGACTGGAGTGGGGAGACTTGTGGCAGACCAACCCACAGGCTAGTGTAACCATCCAGGCTTTGAGTCCATGAGGATAGTGGTGGTGAGAGAAGGGGTCACAAACAAAAAGATGTTACCAAGGTAACCCACACACCTTTGGCATCAATATCAGATAGAGACAGTGGAGAGTTGAGGATGATGACCAGGTTGTAAGCCTGGGTGGTCGGGAAGATAGCAGTGTCCTCAATGGAAATAGAACAGTTAGAAAGAGGGGAAGGTCCTAAGTTTGAGTTTGGTGACATAATACGTTTGGCTTTGGACAGGCTTGATGCCTCCTCAGGAATTTAGCCACGAAAGGGAGGGAGATGTGGGATGAAAGCCAACGGGACGTCTGGCTCCAGGGAGGGTTTTTTGAGGGTGAGGGAGGCATGGGCATGTTTGTAGGCAGGAGGAAAGCAACCAGTAGACAGGAAGAAAAGGAAGATAAAGGAAAGAGGGGGGATGATGGTGGGGGCATTCGGTGGGCTGGAACGGGATCACTTGGGGTTGTAATGGGGTTTGCCTTTGGCTAAGAGAAGGCCCAGCTCTCCTTGTGAGATGGGGGCATATGGCGGGGGGAAGGAGGAGAGAGTAGCAGAAGGCATTTAAGTCATGTGGGAGGAGGAGGAGGAGGAGGAAGAGGAGAGAAGAGGCAGCTCTTGGCAAATGGCCTCAATTTTTTGGGTAAAATTTGAGACAAGGCTTTGAGCTGGATGAGGGTGGGGGCAGCTAGGAGATGCCATGGGAGCTTTAAGCTGGGATAAAAAGGTTTAGAAAGCTGCTGTGGTGAATGAAAGAGTGAATCAGTGAGGGAGGGTTAAGAGACAATGACAGTAGAACCTAGATTTCAACCCAGTTCCTCGGACCCCCAGTCCAACATTCTTTCCACTGTACCATGCTGCCTCTCCAACTCACTCATTTTTACAGATGGGGAAACTGAGATTCAGAAAAATTAAGAGATTTACTCAAGGTCATACAGACAGAAAGCATCAGAGCTGTGATTCAAACCCAGACTCTCTGACTCCAAAACATTCTGTATTGTGTTGTGCTGCTCTCCCTTGAACTCAGCATGGTCTACTATTTATTATGGTTACTAGCTTAGCTCCCCATAAATAATAGCGTGACATAGCAAAAAAAAAGGCACTAGGTGGCGCCACAGAGCACAGAACACTGGGCCTGGAGTCATGAAGCCTCCTCTCCCTGAGTTCAAATCCTGCCTCAGACACTTACAAGCAGTGTGACCTTGGGCAAGTCACTTAACCCTGTTTACCTCAGTTTCCTCATCTGTAAAATGGGCTGGAGAAAGAAATGACCAACCACCCCAATATCTCTGCCAAGAAAACCCTAAATGGGGTCATGAAGAGTCAGACTTGACTAAGACTTCCTAAAAAGCAGACATTTTGAGATTGCTGGACAGGCAAGCCTCTTCCCATTGGATTTACACTGTCTAAATCATTCGTGATAATAGCAGGTTGCTTATACTACTTAATGCTTCTCTGCTTCTGCACGGGCAATCCTCTTGTTTATCCCAGAGGCATGCCACTTGGTAAATCACGATTCGCCACCCCCTCCTCCATTGAGAAAGCAAGAGGTCAGGAACTTTGCCCATGAGATGGCCCCTTGGGCCCCATGGACAAGCACCCATCATCTTCTGACACCTGCTTCTGCAGGAGTTCTTGGTATACCTTCACAGCCCTGGCTGCTGCCATGTTGAGGGGTTGGGAAAATTCCCCCTCAGTAACTCTTTCCTCTGGCCGAGTGGGCTGAAGGTTGTGGGTGGGCATATGTCGCTTCCATGTGCTCCCACTCCAAGGCAGCCAGGATTGGTTGCTGGGGCGAGGAGACTGTGTCTATGTGGGAGACAGGCTCCCACATCCCCCATTGTAATCATAGGATCACACAAGATCAGAGATTTAGAACCGAAATTAACTCTGAAGGTCATCCCTTGCACTCCCTTTGTTTTCTGGATGAGGACAATGAGGTCTGGAGAGGCCGTATGATTTGTTCTGGGTTACACCAGTGGGATTTGAAACCAGCTACTCTTACTCCAAATTGACATAAACTTCCAGATTCCGTTCTGTCTGTTCTCTGAACAGAAACAAATGAACAAACGGCAGTACAAAAGATGGAGTAGGTCTGTTGGCTAGGTTTTGTAGACCAATGCAAAGGGATGGATTTTCCCGCAAAAAATCCATACAGAAGTGCCAGCCAGCAAATCACTTGGGTTTCTATTGACTGGAAATCAACCAAGAGTTATACCAGGTGTCTTTATCACTATTATTATTAGACTCTGCCTCTCAGTTAGGGTCTAAACTCTTAGCCCAGATGTCTTCCTTGAGTCTCCTTTCTTGTATCAATCAGAAGGAGACTTTCTGTTTTCTCTTTAGACTGGAAAGGATGGAACAAGTATGATGAATAGGAAGTTGATAACCAAGATAAGTGGCCATCTACTTACTTGCCATTGATGAGCTCATTTCCCTGGCGCAATTGAACTACCTTCTCAAGTACTGAGAGAATTGGCAAATGTGATTGCTGAACCATTGTTGGTGGTTCTTCTTTTTTCTTTTAAATAATATTTTATTTCCCCCCAGTTACATGTAAGGACAATTTTTAACATTTTTTCTAAAAAAAATTTGAGTTCCAAATTCCCTCTCTCTCTCTCTCTCTCTCTCTCCCCCCAAACAGTAAGCAGTTTGATATAGGTTATACATGTTCAATCATGCAAAACATATTACCATAATAGTCATGTTATAAAAGAAGACACAGACAAAGGAAAAATAAATCATGAAAAAAATAAAGTTAAAAATAGTATGCTTGTATCTGCATTCAGACTCCATCAGTTCTTTCTCTGGAGGTGGATAGCATTTTTCATCATGAATCTGGTGGAGTTGTCTTGGATCCTTGTATTGCTGAGAATAGTTGAGTCATTCACAGTTGACCATTGTACAATACTGCTGTTACTGTGTACAGTTCTGCTCAATTCCCTTTGCATCAGTTCATGTAAGTCTTTTCAGGTTTTTCTGAAATCAGCTTGCTCATCATTTCACATATAAATGTATATGGGTGTGTATTATACATATTATAATATTCCATTATAATAATATACCACAACTTGTTCAGTTCAGTTGATGGGCATCCCCTCAATTTCCAGTTCTATGCCACTACAAAAAGAACTGTCAGTAATTTTTCAAAGATGTTCCAGAAAAGGAGAGATACTATAGTATTAGAGAAGGGGAAAGGTTGAACCAATTTTCAAGAAATGGAAAAGAATAAAATTTACAAACTCTAGGTCAACATCAGGACTTTGATTCCTGACAAAATTGTAGAATATATTATTAAAAGGATGGTTAGTAAATAATTAGAAACAGAAGCGGTGATCAAAAAGAGCCAGCAAGAGAATGTTGTATACACTGTCAGATACACTGGCAGGCTAGATATTTTTGCTTAATGTTTTCCTTTGTCCCAAGAGAGAGTTCAATCTGAGGATTGGGTATGTGTGAAATGACCATGGTATGAAGACAAAAGGCATCAATTAAACATTTAAAAGAAAAATCTCAGCCCAATACCAAAGAGCCAGCCGGCTCCATATGGTGTTGCCCATCACACCTTGCCCATACCTCAGTCTCTCCCATCATCTCATATTTTAGAGAGAAAGTTAAAGACATTTACCATGAGCTGCCTTTTCTTCTCCCTTCCTCATTTCCTATCATTCAGGTACCTTATGTCCCTCGATTCCCCTTTACCCCTGTCTCACAAGAAATGCTTTTATTCCTTACCAAGGCTAACCCCTCTACCCGACACTTTTGGTGACTCTGTTCAGCCCCCAAAGTGATTTTCCTAAAGTGCAGGTCCAACCCTGTCACCCCCCTACTCAATAAACTCCAGTGCCTTCCTATTGCTTCCAGGATCAAATACAAAATGCTGTTTGGCATTCAATGCCTTTCATAAACTTTATAATCCCCTATACACACACAGACACACACACATGCGCAGACACACACACATACACACACAGACACACAGACACACACATACACACCCAGACACACATACAGACACTCATACAGACACACACAGATACACAGACACACACACAGACACACAGACACACACACACACACACACACACACACACACGCACGACGCACACACGCACGCACGCACACACGCATGCACTTCCAGCCTTCTTGCACCTTATTCCCCTAAACTCTTCAATCCAGTGACCCTGGCCTCCTGGCTGTTTCCTCTACCTTTAGACTTTGGGCACTTTGGACGTTCCCAAGGCCTACAATGCCCTCCCTTCTCAGCTCTGCCTAGTGACTGCCCTGGCTTCCCCAACTAAAATCCCACCTTCTGCCAAAAGCCTTCCCCAACCCTTAATTTCTGAGCCTTCCCTCTATTAATTACCTCCTATTTATCCTGCATATAGCTTGTTTGTACACAAAGGGGCAGGTGATCATGCTGTGGATACAGCTCTGGGCTGAGAATAAGAAAGGTCTGAATTCAAATCTGGCCTCAGACCCCCACTAACTATCATTTGAAGGAATCGAGGATGTTGGAATTGGAGCAGAGAAGACTCAGGGGACATGATAGCAGGCTTGAGTAATCTGAAGGACCACGGGGTCTTGAAGAGATCAGACATGTCCTGTTTGAAAGAAGCAAGTTAGGCTATATGACAAGAGAAACCTCCAAGCCCAAAGGCTGTCCTGACATGTAGTGAACTGCCATGGGACAGCGGGGTCCCTCATTGGAGTCCTTCAGGCAAATGTTCGATGGGTCTGAGCCAGAGAGATAGAAAGAGAAGAGAGAGACAGAGAGAGAGGAGAGAGAGAGAGAGAGAGAGAGAGAGAGAGAGAGAGAGAGAGGGAGAGAGAGAGAGAGGGGGGGGGCAGAGAGATGAGAGAGAGCACACAGAGGAGGGGGGGGGAGAGATGGGAAGAAAGAGAGAAACAGAGACAGAGAGATGAGAGAGAGACACACAGAGAGAGGAGAGAGACAGAGAGAGAAGAGAGAGAGAGACAGAGAGGAGAGAGACAGAGAGAGACAGAGAGAGGAGAGAGAAAGACAGAGAGAGACAGAGAGAGAGGAGAGAGACAGAGAGAAGAGAGAGACAGAGACAGAGAGAGAGGAGAGAGAGACAGAGAGAGAAGAGAGAGACAGAGAGAGAGGAGAGAGACAGAGAGAGACAGAGAGAGAGGAGAGAGACAGAGAGAGGAGAGAGAGAGAGACAAAGAGAGACAGAGAGGGAGACAGAGAGAGAAGAGAGAGAGACACAGAGAGAGGAGAGAGAGAGACAGAGAGAGAGGAGAGAGACAGAGAGAAGAGAGAGAGACAGAGAGAGAGGAGAGAGAGACAGAGAGAGAAGAGAGAGACAGAGAGAGAGAGAGAGACAGAGAGAGACAGAGAGACAGAGAGACAGAGAGAGAGACAGAGAGAGACAGAGAGAGAGGAGAGAGAGAGACAGAAGAGACAGAGAGAGAGGAGAGAGACAGAGAGAGAGAGAGAGAGAGAAGAGAGAGAGGAGAGAGACAGAGAGAGAAGAGAGAGAGGAGAGAGAGAGAGACAGAGAGAGAAGAGACAGAGAGAGAAGAGAGACAGAGACAGAGAGAGACAGAGAGAGAGGAGAGACAGAGACAGAGAGAGACAGAGACAGAGAGAGAGGAGAGAGACCGAGAGAGAAGAGAGAGACAGAGAGACAGAGAGAGAGGAGAGAGACAGAGAGAGGAGAGAGAGAGACAGAGACAGAGAGAGAGGAGAGAGACAGAGATAGAAGAGAGAGAGGAGAGAGACAGAGAGAGACAGAGAAGAGAGAGAGAGACAGAGAGAGAGGAGAGATAGAGACAGAGAGAGGAGAGAGGAAGAGAGACAGAGAGAAAGAGGAACAGAGACAGAGACAGAGAGACACAGAGAGACAGGAGAGAGAGGGGAAGAAAGAGAGAGAGAGAGAGAGAGAGAGAGAGAGAGAGAGAGAGAGAGAGAGAGAGAGAGAGAGAGAGTTTTAAGCAGGACTCCTTCATTCAAGTTTGGTCTGATTCTGCCCTTCAGCAGTTTTGTGATTCTGTGACCAGGTGCAGAGAGACATCGAACCCTAATCTTTATGTTTGTGGGAGCCCGTATTCTCTTTTTTCATCAATACCACCCAGCCTCACAATCTAGCAGCCTTCCTTGACTCCTCACTCTCACCTCCCGGATCCAATCAGGCATCAAGTCCTGTTGTTTCTGTCTTCTTAACATCTTATCATAGACGCCTCCTCTCCTCTGATACTACAAACAACCCAATGCAGACCCTGAGCACCTTCTCAAACTAGCCTGCTGCTTGGTTTCCCTTCCTCAAATCTCTCCCCATTCATCTTCCCCTCAGCTGTCAAATTTATCTTCCTAACGTCAAGATCTGACCATATTCCCCTTGATTCAGTAAACCACATGTTCCCCCTGTTACTTCTAGGATCAAATATAAAATTCCTATGTTGGCTTTTAAAGCCCTCACTGCCCTCCAAGAACTCTCGAATCCAGTACCCTGGCTTCCTCGCTGGTCTTTGGTGATGATGTTCTGATCTCCATCTCCGAGCATTTTCTCTGGCTGGCCCCCGTGCCTGGAATTATCTCCCTCCTCATCTTCTCTGGGCTTCCTCAACTAAAGTCTCACTTCTAGAAGAAACCTTTCCCGTCCTCCTTAATCCTAGACCCTTCCCCCAGGTGATTCTCTCCAATTTATCCTGCCTCTGTATTCTTTGTACACAGTTGTTTGCTTTAGACTGTGAACTCCTTGAAAGGAGGGACTGTTGTTTTTTTTTTCTTTTATTGCTAGTGCTTAGCTAAGTTTAAGCTTAGCTCTTATTTCTTTTCTTTTCTTTCTTTTTTTTAAAGCAATTGGGGTTAAGTAACTTGCTCAAGGTTACACGGCTAGTCATTATTTATGCGTGGGTGCTCATTTTCTGAGGCCAAATCTGATCTGGGTCATCCCAACTCCGAGGCCGGCGTTCTTACTCACTGCGCCACCTAGCCGCCCCTTTAGGGCAATTGGGGTTAAGTAACTTGCCCAAGGTTACACGGCTAGGTTTTTGTTTGTATGGATTAAGTGTCTGAGGCCGGCTCCGAACTCAGGTCCTTCTGATTCCAGGGCAGGCGCTCTATTCACTGCGCCACCTAGCCGCCCTTAGCTCTTATTTCTGACATATAGGAGGTGCATAATAAATGCTAGCTGGTTGACTGACAGTTTCTTGCAGACAACAGGTGCTTAACAAATGTGTTGTTCAACAATTATATGTTGAATTGATTTGCTGAGTCTTATAAGTCTAACGGACTCTTTGAGTGTTTTATGTGTTTCTCTATTTGTTCTTGGGCTACAATGAGTCCTTTTTGTCTTATTCATTTTCTGTGGTCAGTGAAATAAAAGTTGTTCCATACCTGATTTTAAAAATCGCAGTGCTTGAGATTTTACACCAGAGACTTCCTTCCAAACTGACATTGACCTAAGAGAACCTGACCATGTCTAATGGGTCACGTATGCACAAATGATTCTGCTAGAAAGCATCTAGAGAATATTGTCAAGGATAACAGTCTTTAGGAAGAAATTCAAGATGGGGATGGGAAGAGGGAGAGGGCACACATAGTATTTTCATCACTGTTGCCAAAAGAAGTCAAGGGTTTGAGAAGGGAAAGGCAGAAATGGGAAGTGAACAGTTGGTTAAGATGGTATCTGAGAATGGAATTTGGGTTGTTGGACCACAGTTGCCTCAAAATACAGGAACGACAGGATCCTGGCTAGGAATGGAGTGCAATAAACAAGGAATGGTATGGATGAATGTGCTTACAGCTTTGCAAAATCTAATTAAAAGGGCTTTAAAGCTGAAAAGGAAGCAGGGAGGAAGAAAACCACATGGGTCTATCCACCAGGCACAAGACTATAGAGAGTAATGATGATGTAGGAAGGATGGCAGTGGACACATCCAGAAATTTATGAGGAAAAAAAATCTAAAGAAGGAAGGAACCGGGATCCCTATGGCCTTAGATGTCTATGCAAATTAGAGCTGAAGTAGATGAACTAATGCAGGGAAGCAAATTTGGCCTCATAGGCACCACTGAGACTTGGTGGCATGAGACCCATGATTGTAATATGCCTTTTGATGGGTGGGTATATGTCATGGAGGGTGGGTGATGGATTAGGGTATCATTATGCAATTAATAATGTTATATACATTATATAATGATATATTAGATAATAATGTTATATATGTTATATAATTATATATTAGATAATAATGTTATATACATTATGTAATTATATATTAGATAATGTTATATATATGTTAACATAATTTTATAACATTAAATAATGCTGTTATATACATCACATGATTATATAAATTAGAGAATAATGTTGTGTATATTATCTAATATGCACATTAGTGAATGTTATGTACATAATGTAATTATGCACATTATACAATGATGTTATATACATTATATAATTATACAACTAGATAATGAAGTTACATAATTATATATTAGCTAATGTTATATATATTACATAATTACATACATTAAACAATACTGTTCTATACATTATTGAATATACACATTAGATAATAATGTTAAACACATTAGACAATGATCACTATATCATTATATTATTATTCTATCATTGTAGACATTATATAATAATGTGTACATTATATCATTATATACACTGTATAATTATGTAATAATGTAATATTTTATAATAAGAAAGTATAGTCTTGTGAGGAAATCTGGAAGTCAGAGAAGGGAAACACAGAACCACAGTTTCAGAGTTAGATGTTTTGACTGTCACTTAGTCCAAACTATACAGGACAAGGACTCTTCCTCCCTCACCCCTCTCCCAACAGGGCTTCTCTGACTTCCAAAGGCCTAAGGAGGGAAAACCTATTACTTCCTTAGGCAAGAAATCGACTTACTAGGTGTCTCTCATGGCCAAGGCACTGTGCTGCCATTTATTTTTGTAGGGCACTTGAGCTAAAAATGGCTTTGAAAGTTTCATTTAAATAAAATACAGAATTACTGTAAATAAATACATTATTAAACACAACTTTATTTAAAGACGTAAAGGCTGTTCTTAGCTTATGGCCAAACAAAAAGACTGCCAGGTGGAGTTTGCTGACTCTTGCTGTTAATCCTCTACCCAGAGGAGAGAGAGCAGTTATCAGTTCTCTGGGATTGAGAGCAATCAATTATTTAATATATTCTTCTAATTTGGCATTTTTTTTCCATAGTTGCTCTAACAAGTCAATGGTCTAACTATACATAGGTAGGTGATTCAGAAATGACTCTCACATCAGTAACCCCTTGTCTACTGTCTCTTAGTTCATAGGCATTTTCAGTGTGTGTGTGTGTGTGTGTGTGTGTGTGTGTGTGTGTGTGTGTGTGTGTTGTGTGTGTGTACACACTTGCCATGGCCATTGATGTCTGATTTCCTACTTGAATGAAGTATTCATTAAACTTTCATAAAGTTTTTGTGTAGCTTACAATTATTTGCCTATTGTCCTCCTTTGTTTAGTCCTCCCAGTAGCTGGTAAATTTGATGATTACTGGACAAAGATCTTATATTTGAAAGAAGCCAGGTGCTGGAGATAGGTAGGGAGAGAATCCCAGGCTTGAAGATGGCCAGTGAAAATGCAGTCAGGAGGTGGATTGTCTTGTGTGAGGAGCAGCAGGGAGGCCAGCGTCATTGGTTCTCATAGCACAGAGGGATAAGTGTTAGTAAAGTGTTAGTAAAGACTAGAAAGGTAGGAGGGGGACAGGTTATGAAGGGCTTTGAATGTCAAGTTTGTTGTTCAATCGGTTTTTTAGTAGTGTCCAAATCTTCATGACTCCATTTAGGCCTTTTTTTGGGCAATATAGTGGAGTGGTTTGCCATTTCCTTCTCCAGTTCATTTTACAGATGAGGAAACTGAGGCAAACAGGGTTAAGTGACTTGCCCAGGGTCACACACCTAGTAAGTGTCTGAGGTTGGATTTGAACTCACCAAGATAAAGTCTCCCTGACTCCAGACCTGGCATTCTGTCCATTGCATTGCACCCAATTTTAAATGCCAAATAGAAGATCTTAAATTTGATTTAAGAATTTCATTAATGTCCATAAATTAGTTGAGATCTGTATGATCCTTAGCATCCTCTGTCCCCTTTCCCACTATTCTGTTGTTGCTGCAGAAATGAAAGGGTTGAGGACCACTTAATGTTTCCTCTTTGTTTCATGGGTTGCCATGGACAACCAAAGGATTTATCACTTAGTGGGGGGCCTACTGGTGATGCTGAGTCTCTCGGTACTTAACTAGGCTGCTTCTCAGAAATCAGACAAGGGCTATCATCACAACCATCCATAAGTCCTTCCTGGCTTGGAATCTTGGAATTCAAGAGCTTCAATCTCACTGGCATAGTCATTATGAACTCAGGTTCATCTCCACTTTTCTGGGGGCATCCAGTTCATCTGATATTTAATAAGAATATGTGCCCTAATTTACATAGTTTTACATGTCTTATAAGCTGCAGATGCTTCTTGAATGTTTGTGGATTATAATTGTTTCAGGACAATGCTGTGATGGGGTTATCTCCCCCACCCAACCCATCCCAAGGTGGTGCTGCGGCAAACAAGGCAGGCCAAGCTGTCAATTTCCCCTTGGTGGAGGTTCCGGATTGAACATAACTAGGAAGCTCAGTACCACTGGGTGGGTGGGGCTTCTCCAGCAACTCGCTCACTTCCCCTTCAAGAATATGGCTTTCCTTTATTCTGGCCCATTCTCTGTTCTGCCTATTGCCAATCCATGTGGATGCTTAGGGAGCCTCCTTCTGGAAATGCATGAGTACTGGAGATGGAATGGCCTTGTGAATTTCAAAAGGTTGAATGAGTGATAAAAGTCCAGTGATAGGAGTCCATGGCAGAGATTTCCATAAGTGAGGTGCTAGGGTGGACCCAAGGAGAAACCTGTTTGATTTAGCTAGCCAAGCTATTTCACCACTGGCTATACTGCATTTGGGAGTGAAGTTGGTGGGAGGAATGTTTGCAGCAGCCACTTTAAGCTTGAACCCACCCCAGGGAACAAGGTGGTAGAAGGAAGAGTATGAACCAGTTTGGGGTGATGTTTGTACTCCCTGCTATATCTTCTCTGTGACTATCCCTTTGTAAAAGCTAGTTGATGTTGATTACTTTAATATTGAGACTATCAGCTGGTTGACTGATATTGGGGAGATACTAAATGGTACTGGCAAATGATATTATTGACTAATTGTTATTGGGGGAATACACAAGAATGGAGATTTGGAGCAATAACATAAGAACTTCACAAGGGGTGGGAGTCAAGAGAGCAGAGTAAAAGTAGGGACTTGCCCGAGAACTTCCAAATTTCCCTTCAAATGACTTTAAAATAATGCCTCAAGATAAATTCTGGAGCCGCAGAACCAACAAAAATAGAGAGTGAAACAATTTTCCAGCCCAAGACAGCTAGAAGGTTGGCAAGAAAGGGAGGTCTTACTGAGGTGCGAGTGGAGTACAGAGCAGCACAGACCATGCCAGTGCAGGTCACGTCCTGGCAAATCAGCAGCAGGTTTTGGAGGTAACTGATTAGCAGCAGAAGAAAAGTTGGGAGGAGAAATTAGAGTAATGCAAGAAAATAATGAAGAGAGACAACAACTTGGTAAAGGAGATTCACCAAGGGAAAAAAATGCTGAAGAAAATAACACCTTAAAAAGCAGAATTGTCCCAATGGAAAAAATGTACAAAAATCCACCAAAAAGAAGACTCTTTAAAAAGTGAAATTGGCCAAATGGAAAAGGAGATTCAAAAGCTCACTGAGGAAAATAATTCCTTTCCTTTTCTTTTCTTTCTTTTTTTTTTTTTAACAAATGCTTTATTAACTTCTGGTTTACATCATTCATTTCCACCAGATTTGAGTTACAATTTTTTCCCTACCCACCACCCCAAAATAGCAGTCCCACTAGATATCCCCTCATCCAATCTGCTCTCTCCCATATCTTTTCCCATACCCCCTTTGGCTTTGCCATTAGAGCAAGGTGAATCTCTGAGCCCCAATGCCTGAACATCTTATCTCCAAATTACATGCAGAATAGTATTAATAATAGTATTTATATACATTTGAAGCATTTAATTTTAAGACTTCGAATTTCAGATCTATTCCCTTCATCCCTTGTCACCCACTCCCTCTGGGAAGATATGCAATTCAGTATGTGTTGTACATGTCTAGCTATGCAAAACATTATCATGGTAGATGTATTGTAAAAGACGGCTTATATTCCCCTCCCATCCATCCCACCCCCCACTTGGTCCATTCCCTACTTTGATCCTGTCCCTCTTCGAAAGTGGGTACTTCCAACCTCCCCGCCCCCTAGAATGCCCTCCCTTCCATCATCCCCCCTCTCATTTCCCTTCCCCTTACTCTCCTGCAGGGTGAGATATCCCACTTAGTATGTATGTGATTCTCTCCCTGAGCCAAATTCAATGAGAATAGGGTTTTGCCTTTTTGCCTTCTTGTTCTTCCCCTCCCCTGCAACTACTTCCCCTTGCCTCTTCTACATGAGATAGTTTACCCTACCCTGTCTCTCCCCATCTCCTCTTGTCACTTTCCTTTCTCACCTCTTAACTTCACCCCTTAAGTATCACCCCTTCCCACGAAATTCAACCTGTGCCCTCTATCCATGTATACCTGTAAACATATATACACACATTCACATATGTATTCATATGTCCATATACCCTTCTTCAATTATTTTCATAACAAGAAAGGTTTCATCAGACAGAATTATTGTTTTTCTATGTAGGAATGCTAATAATTCAACTTTGATAAGTTCCTTTTGATTTCTTTTCCCTGATTACCTTCTCAAGCATCTCTTGCTTCTTGTGTCTGAATGTCAAATTTTCTATTCAACTCTGGTTTTTTCATCAAGAATGCTTGAAAGTCCTCTATTCCACTGAATGACCATATTTTCCCTGAAACAAGATACTCAGTTTTGCTGGGTAGGTGACCCTTGGCTTCAATCCCAGCTCTTTTGCCCTCTGGAATATCATATTCCATGCCCTTCGATCCCTCAGTGTAGAAGCTTTCAGGTTCTGGGATATTCTGATTGTGTTTCCACAATATTGGAATTATTTCTTCCTGGCTGCTTGTAGTATTTTCTCCTTGATCTGGGAGTTCTGGAACCTGGCTATAATATTCCTAGGAGTCTTCTTTTTGGGATCCTTTTCAGGAGGTGATAGGTGGATTCTTTCAGCCTCTATTTTACCCTCTGGGTCTAAAACATCAGAGCAATTTTCCTTCAGAATTTCTTTAAGGATGATTTCTAGGTTCTTTCTTTGATCATGACTTTCAGGTAGTCCAATAATTTTAAAATTATCTCTCCTGGATCTATTTTCCAGGTCAGTGGTTTTCCCCATGAGATATTTCACATTGCCTTCTATTCTTTCATTTGTTTGGATCTGTTTAACAGCATCTTGATTTCTCATAAAGTCACTAGCTTCCATTTGCTCCAGTGTAATTCTGAAAGAGTGATTCTCCTCAGTGAGCTTTTGAGATTCTTTTTCCATCTGGCAAATTTGGCTTTTTAAGGCATTGTTCTCCTCATTGCCTTTCTGGGTCTCTTTTGCCATCTGAGTTAGTCTAATTTTTAAGGTGTTGTTTTCCTCAGTCAGGCTGTTGACTGTCATTTCATAATTTTCTTGCATCTTTCTCATTTCTCTTCCCAATTTTCCCCCCACTTCTCTTATCTGCTTCTTAAGGTCCTCTATGGCCTGTAGCCAGCTTGTATTTTCATTTGGGGCTTTTGGTGCAGGAGTTCTGACCTCACAGTCCTCTTCCTGTTCCATGCTTTGATCCTCTTTGCCCCCAAAATAGGAGTCTAAAGTTGCATTTTTTTGTTTATTTTGTTTCCTTTGCCTGGGCATATTGCCACTTAATTACTTGATTTTTGGGCTTGTTGCCACAGTAGGACTCTAGACAGGAGAGCTTACATCCTAAATGTGGGGTCTTCACAACTTCTGCAGGTTGGGTGGCCTCTGTAAAGCCTCCACATACTCTGGCAAGCTGGATACCCACCCCAAACCTCCACCCCAGACCACAATCCAGATCCAAGCAGGTTAAAGCAAGAGCAATTAACCCCCAGACTAATTGCTGGATCTCTCTACAATTCGAAGACCAGGAGCTGGAGCTGCCACTGACACTGCAAAATGGCCTCTGTGCCACGTTTCCTCAGCTGCTTTTTGCCCCCAGGGAAGGAAGCTGACGCGTTCCCCAAATACTGGTCCCAAAGTCCATAGGGCACTAACCTCTCACTTTGTCCTAGGCATATCTGTGCTGATAGTTCTGGAATTACCACAGCTGCTGGTGTTCTGGGGTCCCTCCAGCCGGCTGCTGGCCTGGCCGCCCTGGGGCTAAAACTGGCTCACACGGGCCTGGGCTTGGCTCCCAGAGTCCTGCCCTGTCGGTTCCCAGCCCGCTGTGCTGCCCGCTCTCAGAGTGCTGCGCTGGTCGCTCCCTGCAGGGCTGCTGGGCTGTCCTCAGCAGTAGGTTAGCTTCTCTGTGTCGTTCTGTGGGTGCTGGGGCTCCAGAAGTTGTTCAGATTCCCCTTTCACATTGTTTGGAGGCGGTGTGGGGCAGAGCACCTTGGAAGTACTGTTTCTACTCCGCCATCTTGGCTCCACCCCAGGAAAATAATTTCTTAAAAAATTGAATTGGGGGGCGGCTAGGTGGTGCAGTGAGTAGAGTGTCAGCCCTGGAGTCAGAAGGACCTGAGTTCAGATCTGGCCTCAGACACTTAACGCACACACAAACAAAAACCTAGCCATGTGACCTTGGGCAAATTACTTAACCCCAATTGCCCTCAAAAAAAAAAAAAATTGAATTGGGCAAGTGTCAGCTAATGACTCCATGAGATATCAAGAAACAAAGTCAAAAGAATGAAAAAAAAAATAGGAGAAAATGTGAAATCTCATTGGAAAAACAACTGACCTGAAAAATAGGTAGAGATAATTTGAGAATTATTGAGTGACCTGAAAACCATGATCAAAAAAAAGAGTCTAGGCATCGTCTTTCAAGAAATTATCAAGGAAAACTGTCCTGATATTCTAGAACTAGAGGGTAAAATAGAAGTTTAAAAAAATCCACTGATCATGAAAGAGATCTCCTGAAAGATCTCCTGAAAGAGATACCAAAATGAAAACTCCAAGGAATATCATAGCCAAATTCCAAAGCTCTAAGCTCAAGGATAAAATAGTGCAAACAGCTAGAAAGAAACAATTCACATATTGTGGTACTACAGTTAGGATCACACAATATTTAGCAGCTTTTATATTAAAGGATAGGATGGCTTGGAATATTATATTCTGGAAGGCAAAGGAGGTAGAATTATAACCAAGAATCACCCAGCAAAACAGAACCCCAGGATTTTCAGGAAAATGTGAGGAAAGGCGGGGGGAGGTGTGGATATTTAATAAAATAGAAGACTTTCAAGCATTCTTAATAAAAAGACTAGTGCTGAATAGAAAATTTGACTTTCAAATACAAGATTCAAGAGAATTGTAAAAAGGTAAACAGGAAAGAGAAATCATAAGAGATTCAATAAGGTTAAAATGTTTACATCCATACATAGGAAGATGATACTTATAACTCCCAAGAACTTTTTCATTACTAGGGCAATTAGAAGGAATATACATAGAGAGCATGGGTGTGAGTTGAATATGTTGAGATTATTTTAAAAAATAAAATTAAAGGGTGAGAAAGAGATGCACTAGGAGAAGAAGGGAGAGGCAGAGTAGGGTAAGTTATCTCACATAAAAGAGGCACAAAAGAGTTTTTATGATTGAGAGGAAAATATGGGTGGGGTGGCACACAGCACTTAAACCTTACTTTCATTGGAATTGGCTTAAAGAGGAAATAACATATGCACTCAATTGGGTATAGAAAATCTATTTTATCCTACAGGGAAGTAGGAGGAAAAGGGGATAAAAGAAGGGAGTGGGGCTGTTGTTAGAAGGGAGGGTAGGTTGGGGAAATGGTAATCAGAAGCAAAATACTTCTTTGCTTTTTGGAGGGCAATTGGGGTTAAGTGACTTGCCCAAAATCACACAGCTAGTAAGTGTGTCAAGTGTCAGAGGCTGCATTTGAGCTCAGGTCCCCCTGACTCCAGGGTGCTCTATTCACTGCACCACCTAGCCACCCCCAAACAAAACACTTTTGAGGAGAGATGGATTGTAAGGAAAAAAAGACAGAAGATAAATGGGGGACAGGGAATAGGATAGAGGGAATTATATAGTAGTCATAACTGCAAAAAAAAATTTACAGCAAGTTTCATTGATAAATGCATCATTTCTCAAATATATGGAAAACTGAGTCAAACTTATAAGAATACAAGTCATTCCCCACCTGATAAATGGTCAAAGGATATGAACAAGCAGTTTTCAGATAAAGAAATCCAAGCTATCTCTAGTCATATGAAAAAATACTCTAAAACACTATTGATTAGAAAAAAACAAATTAATACAACTCTAAGGTCCTACCTTATACTCATCAGATTGACTGATATGATAGAAAAGGAAAATGACAAATGTTGGAGGGAATGTGGGAAAATTGGGATGCTAAAGTATTGTTGGTGGAGTTGTGAACTGATCCAACCATTCTGGAGAGCAATTTGGGACTATGCCCTAAGGGTTATATAATTGTGCATACTCTTTGATCCAGCAATACCGCTGCTAGGTCTATATCCCAAAGAGGTTTTTTTAAAAGACAAGGAAAAGGACCTATATATACAAAAATATTTATAGCAGCTCTTTTTTTGTGGTGGCAAAGAATTTGAAATTGAGGGGATGTCCATCAGTTGGGGAATGGCTAAATAAATTGTGGTATATGATTGTGATAGAATACTATCATGATATAAGAAATGATGAACAGGATGCTTTCAGAAGAACTTGGGAATATTTATGTGAACTAATGCAAAGTGAAGTGAGCAGAACCAGGAAAACATTGTACACAGTACAATGTGTGATGATCAACTATGAATAACTTAGCTATTCTCAGCAATACAATGCTGCAAGACAATTCCCAAAGACTTAAGATGAAAAATGTATCTGCTTCCAGAGAAAGAACTGATAGAGTCTGAATGCAGATTAAAGCAAACTTGTGTGTGTGTGTGTGTGTGTGTGTGTGTGTGTGTGTGTGTGTGTGTGTGTTAAGTGTCTGAGGTTGGATTTGAGCTCAGGTCCTCCTGACTCCAGGGCCAGTGCTCTATTCACTGCGCCACCTAGCGGCCCCAAAAGCAAACTTTTTAAAACTTTACTTTTATTGTGTTTTTTTATCTGTGTGTTTGTTTCACAATATGACCAATGTGAAAATTTGTTTTGTGTGATTATACATGTATAACATATCAAATTTCTTGCCTTCTTAAGGAGTGGGTTGGGGAGGGAGAGAGAGAAAATTTGGAACTCAAAATAAAAAAAAATACCCTTTTCCTCCCTAACCCCTTTATTTCAGGTATAATATACCCTTTTGGAGGCAAACAGCCTCTTATGAGAGAAAGGTCAACAAGAATTAGGAGAGTGATGAGACTAGAGGGGTGTAGAGGCTTCCAGCTTCAATATCTTTTACTTTCTAGGGATCAGTCTTTTAGGAGACACCATCCAGGTCCAGAAGCACGTCACATGCCTTGCCACTGAGAAAGAATTCACAATGCAGGGGTCAATAAAATGATAATGAACCTCTCCTTTTTTAACCTAGAGCAGAGATTCTTAACCTGGGGGTGGGGTGGGGTGTCCATGAACTTAATTTTTTTTATAATTCCACTTCAATATAATGGATTTCCCTTGCAATTCTATATATTTTATTGTGAACATTTAAAAACATTTTTCTGAGAGGGAATCCATAGGCCTCACCCAGCCAAAGGGGTCTAGACCACAAAAGAAGTTAAGAAACCTTGACCCAGCTGAAGACCTCTAGCACAGGGGGCAGATCCTGAGAGCCCATGGGAAAACATGGATGCCAATAGCACAGAATGAAGGGGCATTCAATCATGGTTGTAGTCTTCAGTGATGGAGGCAATACCCGTACTGTTGAGATTGGAGGCCTTCTTGAAGCCTTGAAATAAATCAGAGCTAGAACACAGAGCATAGAACATGACCCATCAACTTTCCCTTTTGGGAAATTAGGAACCTGGACAAATCAGTCCCAATCTTCTTCCCCTCTTTTCAACACTCCTCCCCCCAGCTCCTACCCTGCAAACTGACATAGTATGGGCTTTAGAACATTCCTTCAAAGAATACTGAGGATCCAGCAGACTGGACACCCCTGCCCAAAAGACCAAGCTCTGTGGCAGGTCCTCAGGTGGTAAAGGAAGAGAATTGGGAACAATGCAAGGTACTGGAGAGCCAAGGGGAAAGGTGCGCTCCCAGCCACTAGGTGGCAGTAAGGCATCATGGCCCATTTGCTTCCATACCATTAAAGGTGTGAATGAATTAATAATAGCTTCCATAGCACCTTCTCTCATCCCCGACATCTGGCCAGCCGTTCAAGTCTACCTCTCCATTTCTACTTCCAATATATCTCTTCCATCCTCCCCTTCCCACACCCTCTACTATCAGACGACACAATATATGGAAAACCCTCAGCAAAGTGCATTTACGGACATAAACACACACACACACACACACACACACACACAGGCATACACGCTATGACTGATTGTTGCTGCTGTTCAAGTCCTCACTACTTCACTTCTACTATTGCCATGGCTCCCCAAGTCCATCCCTTCGGTCATTCTCCTTCTAATCCAATCCAAGAAAGTCCAATCCAATAAAAAAAAAAAAAATAGTGGCTACAATGTGCCAGGCACTATATGAGAATACTTCATGTTGCTGCAATGGCAATCTTCCTAAGAGTACAGATTTAATCATTAATCACTCCCTTGCTCAAATGTGTCCCCATTGCTTAATTCAACTTCCTTAGTCTGGCATTCAAGGCCCTCTTCAGCCTTTCCAGACTTATTTCACAAAACCCCCCTCCATAACTTCAGGCAAACTGGATTTCTGACTGTGTCCTTGTTTTTATTGTCTCTCTTTCAACTCTGACCAGGCACTCACGCCATCCCCCAATCCTGAAGTAGCATTCAATTTAATAAACACTTAATATATGCAAGGTATAAAGTTCTAGGTCCTTGGTAGCCCCTGCCCTCACTGACCTTCCATTCTACTGGGGGTGATATAACCCTAAGACCCAGGGCTAAGATGAGTGGATATAAAATAATTTGAAGAGAGAGAGAGAGAGAGAGAGAGAGAGAGAGAGAGAGAGAGAGAGAGAGGGAACATTAACATCCAGGAGAAGAAGAAAGCTTGGAGTAGGAGGTGTTAACACCAGCTGAGCTTTGAAGGAACCTAGGGATCTAGGAAACTAAAGTGAGAAGGGGGTGCATTCCAGGCACGGGGGACAGCCACTGTCAAGACATGAAGGTAGAAGATGTAGTGTTGAGTTTGGGGAGTGTCAAGAAGGGCAGTTGGGCTGAGATACAAGGTCCCCAAAAGAGAGTAATAAGGACAAATTCTGTGAAAGTAGGTGGGAACCATATTGGAGAGGGCATTCAATGCTGGACCGAGGAATTTGTATTTTTCACTAGAGGTAATAGGGAGCCACTAATGATTCTGAGTAGGGGAGTAACATACTCAGAATATTTTTGGGAATATTAATTTGGCAGCTGTGTGGAGGATGAATTGGAGAAGATGGAGATTGGAAATACAGAAAACAATTAAAATGCCATCATACATCAACAAGAGGTGATAACAGGCGTGAAATAGGGTAGTGGTCATGTGAATGGAGAGGAGGTGAACATAAGAGACAGTGCAGAGAGACTTGTTGCTCATCTTTCATTTTTGCAGAGAATCCACGCCATCAGGAGGATGATGTCTCAACCTGCAAGTGAACTGGATTTAAGTGAGGCAGAGCTGTGCAAAGTTACCAGCCTCACTATCTCCTCCAGAGTCATTGGAGTTCAGTGGCAAGACATAAGACAAATGGTCAGGCAGATAAAACCTGGCAATTGATTGAATATAGGAGATGAGGAAAGAGTCAAGAATTACTCTGGGGTACACACCTGGGTGCCTGTAAAAGAGATGGCTTTTCTCAATTGATATGGGAAAGTTTGGAAGATTTAGACAATAAGAAAATGAGTCCTGTTTTGGTCATGTTGTGATGAGATGCCTACCGGATGTCCCAATGAAACTATCTAGCAAGAAACTGGCCATGCAGAAAGAGATTTCAGGAGATAGACTACAACCAGATATTTAGATCTGGGAGTCATTTGCCCAGAGATGATTATTGAACCCACGGGAGCAGACTGAAATCATGAGGGGATAGAGTATAAAGAAGAAAGAGACAAGAATCTTGGACAAAACTTTGGAGGACACTTATGCTAAGTGGGGAGGGTATAGATGAAGAGGAGCAGCCAAAAAGGTAAAAGGAAGAGAGAATGGGGATGGGGGATGAGAAAGAGGAGTTTTGAAGAATGGAGTAGGGGAAAAGAGGGAGCTCAGAGCAAAAGACCACTCTATTTTCTCACTCCTCTCCCAACTCTGCCCCGGACTGGAAAGACTTTTCTACCTCCTCTTTACTCAGTTGGAAGAGTTGATCCTCAGCTCTGATTGGGCCCACCTTTTTGTCTGTCCAAGCAGACAAAACCTGGTAATTGAGGAGTGGTTCCACTCCTGACTCTGGACTTCCCTCTCCCTTTTATTTTTTTATTTGTTTATTTTTTAATATATTGTCTTTTCAAGGAGTGTAAGCTCCTTGAGGGTAAGGACCAGGGATACTCTGCAACCAGCTTTAATTACTTCTCCAAACCATTGCTAAATTTTTCATTGTGAGCATGTATAACCAAAAATCTGAAAATCAGGGCTTGATTTATTGTTTTGTTGATTATCTAGACTTAAGAAAATGATAATAATGCAGATGAGGCTTAAAAGGTGTTGGGAGAGCCCATTGTTAAACATTTCCAACCACCCTTTTTAGGGACTATCTTTTTTGTCTATGTTTGTATTCCCAGTGCTTAGCATAGTGCCTGTCATACAGAAAGTACTTAATAAATGCTCTATTTATCTATCTTATCTCTATCCATCTATTTATTATCTATGTCTACCTGTCCATCCATCCATCCATCAGTCCATCCATCCGTCTATCTATCTGTCTGTCTGTCTGTCTCTGTCTATCTATCCACCCATCTATTTATCATCTATCTGTCTGTCTGTCAGTCTCTGTCTCTCTCTCTATCTCTCTATCTCTCTCTCTCTCTATCTATCTATCTATCTATCTATCTATCTATCTATCTATCTATCTATCTATGTATCTAATCTCTATCTCTACATGTCTATCTGTAACAGTGACTTCCCTGACCCTCACTGCCCAGGCCAGGTATGTTATATGTGACCCCTCCTCCAGATTTTCTCAGTACATTTAAGGGGGTTAGGAGGTATCTAGTCTCTCTGCCATTGGCTCAAGCCCCCACTGATTGTGTTCCCCAAAATTTAGGTGCTCAACTTCACTCTAGTTCCATTTAACAACTTAACAGATAGAAGAGCTTTTACAAAGGAATATTTACTTCAAAGAACAAACATACAAACAGCTCCTCCCCTAATATCTGTGGGACATAATCTCCCCTTACATCACCTCAGGCACTGGGAAGGGGTCGGGGATTCAGTTCACAGTTTAACTCAGTTACTATATTTCACCATCCCACCAAGTCCAAAGCCCCCTTTGTCCTTGCATTCTGGGGTTTTTTGGTTGTTCTTTTGGCTTCCCAGCTGGGCTGGCAGCAACATCTGGCCTGGAATCCTGGCTCCAAGGCCACCCTGGAGCTCCTGGGTTCAGGTAATCTACTGCCTGTGCCCCTAACTGAAAAGGACAAATGAAAAAGACCAAAACCCCAATCCTGATTCTTGGGGCCACAGGACTCCAAAAGGGAAGATGTGGCCCTTCCCTAATACCCAGCTCAGTGCACAGTACTTAGGCTGTGGGAGAACAGGACCTTGACCCCCTGAACCTGGGAAAGAAAGAGAGAGAGAGAGTCCCGGTCTGGTAGTTTTAAAGCCCCAGCCTGTTCTGAGGATGCAGCCAATAGAAAAGGGCTGTTCCTGCCCCCATGGTAAAGGCATATCTTCTCCCAGAGACTCGTCCCTGCTGTCTCCACTTGGCTACCTCTGTCTTAAGTGATCTGGGCATGCTCAAAGCCACCCTACACGGCTAGTTTTCTATTCATCTAAAGTAAGAGCTACCATCATGTGCTGAGAGGGAGAGAGAAAGGAGTAGTCCGAGGGATCTGAGGAGAAAAGAGATCTGGTGCCTTTGTCGCTGATAGAGTGATAGCAATTCAATCAGAGGAGAAGATGAGCTCTTCTCTGTAAGCCCGATATTGAGCCTTGAGCTTAGCAAACATTAAGTGCTTAATAAATGCTTATTCGTTGATGAAGTTTGTCACATTGCAGCAGCGAGGGTCCGGGGGAGATGAAATAACATAAGAGTGTAGCAGATCCAGGCAGTGTAATTTTCTTCAGCAACATTGGGCAGCACGGGAGTTAGGAGCAGAGGCAGATGGTAGAAATAACCCCAAGGTTGGGGGCCTGGCAAGACGTGATTGAACACTGAACTAGGGGACAACAGGATTCAGGGACAGAGGATGATAGCTGGATGAACTGGTCAAGGAAAAGGGCAAAGGGAGTGGGGGAGGAAAGTGAAATCAAAGCTGGGTGATGGACTGGGAAAACGGAAGGCTGGTGGACCTGGAGCTCGTGGGGAGGATGAAGAATAGGTTTAAGAAGAGTGAGGCTGGGGGAGAAATGAAAGGCTGAGAGGGTAGGATCAGAGAGAATTTCAGAGTTCAAGGTCACGAAGGCAGCAGAACAGTAAGTGGGAGAGAGATCCAGGGTGGCCATTCCTGCATGCGGCCCAAAGAGGCTGAAAGCTGGAGGGAAGATGGTGACCTGGGAGGGCATGGTGTGTGAGGGGGTGGCCACGAGGACGGATGATCTAGTTACTGTAGGTAATGGATGAAAGGATGGATGAAGAGCGAGGAGGAGGTTGGTAGATCACAGCCACAAGAACTGACTGGGTCCACAAGGACTCCAGTTTGGACAGAATGAGCCTCCAAGGACAAGCTCAAGGGGACAGAAGGGCTGTACAAAGTGCCTCTTCTTCCTTGTGGATCAGTGTGGGGGTGAAGGGAGGAGTACCCAGCTCTGAAGAGGAAGGACAGAGAGGCAGTATCTTCCATAGTCTCCATTACAGGCACAAGATGGAAGATATAAGCTGGTGAGATCAAAGCTTCCCAGGAATTTATTAACAATGAAGTAGGGATTCCAGGGAAGAGACAAAGAAGATATGGACTGTGGAGGGAGGAGGAAGGCATAACGAGGAGTAGCAGAAGTGGGGAAGAGGGAGGGAAGGGACGTAACTTCAGAGCTGGAAGGAACCTCAGGTACCATCTAATTTTCTTTACCATATAGATGAAGAAAGCAGGGCAGTGGATAGAACCAGGAGTCAGGAAGACTCATCTTTGTGAGTTCAAATCCAGCTTCAGACACTTAGTACCTGTATGACCCTGGGCAAGTCACTTAGCCCTGTTTGCCTCAGTTTCTTCATCTGTAAAATGAGCTGGAGAAGGAAATGGAAAATCATTCCAGCATCCCTGCCCTCCAGTCTTCTAACTCCTTGAGACTTGGGATTTCTAATGGCTGAGATCCCCATGGCCGTGGGCTTTTTACCTTAGTCATTAATCACAGTGCTGCTAATCTAAGTGTCTCAGTGGAGAGAATTCAGAGCCTGGAGTCAGGAAGACCTGAGTTCAAATTGGACCTCAGGTACACACTAACTGTGTGACCTCAGCCTCCATTTCCTGTAAAAAGGGCCTAACACTAGTTTCAGCTACCCCCATGGTTGTTGTAAGGACAAAATAAAGATAATCGTCACATGACACTGAAAACCTTAAAACTATCTAAATGCAAGCTGCTATTATTATTATTATTATTATTATTATTATCAGTAGTAGTAGTAGTAAGTAGTAGTCATAATAATAGTAGTAGTAGCTAACAGTGGTAGTAGTAGGTGGTGATAGTAATAAGTAGCAGCAGTATTAGTAGTCATAGTAGTAGTAGTAGTAGTAGTAGTAGTAGTAGTAGTAGTAGTAGTAGTAGTAGCAGCAGTAGTTCTGCCTCTGGAGCTGAGGCTTACTTCCCTCCTGTTGGCTCATCCCTGACAGCTATTCCTGCCTGCTGAAATCTTGGAAGACCAAGCTGGAATGTCATCTCCCTCCGGATCTGATCCCTTGTCTGCCCCTCAGAAGTGATCCTTCCCTCTTGTACTCTCAGGATGTTCTGACGTGTTTGATGCACTTCTTCCTAATGTGAATAATATTTCCATGCGTGGTTCATTCCTCTGGTCTCCATACCCCACATATCACAGGGGTATGACCACACATTCTCCTGCTCAATAAGCTGATGTGGCTCCTTGTTATCCCAAGGGTCAAATGCAGGCTCCTCTATCTGCCATGTAAGGTTTTTTGCATCCTGCAACAAACTTATTTTTCCAGGCTGGGACATTAGTCCTCATGCACTCTCTGGTCCAGTCATACTGACCTTCTTACTGTTCCCAATCCAAGATAGCCCATCTTTTTTCTCCATCCTTTTGCAAAGGTTGTTTCTATGTGCCTGGAATGAGCTCTCTCCTTCCGTTTGCCCCAGAATCCCTGGCTTCCTTCCAAGCTCAGCTCAGGGCTCACCTCCTACATGAGACCTTTCCTGATCCTTGCTGCTAGTCCTTCAGTCACTCTCATGACCTTGTATGTACTTTGCATGTATTTATGAATACACATATGCTGTTTCTCCTGATACAGAGTAAATGTCCAATTCTTCATGACTGCATTTGGGGTTTTCTTGGCAGACATACCAGAGTGATTTGCCATTTCCTTCTCCAGCTCATTTTACAGATGAGGAAAAAGAAGCAAACAAGGTTAAGTCACTTATCCAGAGTCATACAGCTAGTAAGCATCTGAAGCCTGAAGTCTGATTTGAACTCACCAAGATGAGTCTTTCTGACCCCAGGCCCAGCACTCCATCTCCTGTACCATCTAGCTGCCCTAGGTGGACGATGATTTTATTTTATATCTTTTCTGCCTAGTCAGAGGCCACTCACATAAACAGGTCCTTAATCAACACTTAATGCATTGAATTGAATGGGAGAGGTAGGAACAAGGTACTATGACAGTTCACTGGAGGGAGAGAATCAGGCTGGCTTCCTGGAGGAGGTGCCATTGGAATGAAGCATCACAGGACTGTGGCCTCTCACCTCAAGTTCATACTCCTCTGCCAAGGTCCTCTGGCCTCTGGCATCACCCAGATCATTTAAGATGTCTTCTCCTTCTTCCCCAATAGGCATCTTTTGCTTCACTCAAGTCATTTTTTCCCCCTATTGACAGGCAATGTGGGATAGTGGATAGTGTCAGACCTGGAGTTAGAAGATCTGAGTTTGAATCTTCCCTCAGACACTTGTGTAGGTCTCTTAACTTTTCTAGGTCTCAGTCCTTTTATCTGTAAAATGGGTTGTGGAGTAAGAGTTAGACCCTATAATAATAGTAAAATAATGGTAACTAGCATTTATATAGTGCTACAATAAGGTCTACAAAGCACTTTACAAACATCATCTCATTTTATCCTCACAACAACCCTGGGAGGTAGGTGTTATTCCATTTATTTCCATTTCCATTATTTACAGGAGAGGAAACTGAGGCAGACAGTGGTTAAGTGACTTGTCCAGGGTCACTTGGCTAAGTGTCAGAGGCAGGATTTGAACTCAGGTCTTGCTGACTCCAGGTCTAGCTATCACTTGATAGCCGGATGGCTGATGAGTAATGTCTCTTCTAGCTCAAAATCTGTCCTGTTCTCCTCAGACACCAGGCCTATTTCTGGGATTTGCTCTTATTGCTTCTTCCATCTAGAATGCCCTCCCCTTCTTCCTCCCTTTGCTCAAATCTTACTCAGATTTTAAGATGCAACTCAAGACCCAGGGACCTTCCCTGGTGAATTCAGCCAGCACTGATTCTTGGTGTCTTTGGCAGGAGAGGTCTAATGGAAAGTCTTGGCCTAGGGGTTTAGCAGTCCCCAATAGGAAGGAAAGGAGCTCAGAGGCAGTCAGGGAAAGAGGCATCTCTCACACTGGACTTTGCCCCCAACCTGCTGATTCAGGAGATTTCCATGGCTACCTGACTCTTGCTTCTTTTCTGGGTCTTGGCAATCTGCTTCCTTGGCTCTAAGTTCTTTAGACCTTGCCTGTAAGTCATCGCTCCCTGCCCCAAGTGATGGGAGCTTCGAGCCCAAGAGGTTCAGTTAACTCGGAATTTCTCAGGAACCTTTCAGTTCTCAGAATTGATTTTGTGTCTGTGCAGATGGATTCCCCTTGGCTCGGTTTGTCCCGCCAACTCAGAATGCTGCCTACCCTCCAGAAATTAATTTTCCTGGGCACAGTTGTTATTATATGCTACTAAGTGGAAGGAGTTGTTTTTGTTCTTCTGTGGAAGAGTCGTAGGGGCTCCCTGTGATACAAGACCGATGGGACAAAGGCATCAACTCCTTCTAGCACCTTGGGGTGCAATCTGTCCAGCCTGGCCCTCGAGTGATACCCCCTGCAGGGGTCAAATTTGCCTTTCCCCTGTAAAGAGACTTCCCCTCCTCCCTCACAGCCCCGTCTAGGATTTGTTTGGCTCCCTCTGACAGCTGTGCCTTTCCATCTGTCTGATGCCCTTTCCTGTAGCCCCCTCCACCTTTACCAATGCAGGTGGGCACATTCTCATACATTTATAGTCTTGGAGAGTCTCCTGGAGGATGTCCCTATGCGACTCCCATGGCCAGATCCAATGTGAGAAGTGGGACTTTGAACCTAGGTCTTCCTAGACCTGACATTTTCTCACCTGTCTGTGGCATAGTGGCTTCTTAATAAGTGCTAATTGATTAATTGAGGCTGATTCTACTCCAACAAGCTTTTATTAAGCACTTACTATGGGCCAGGCCCCGGGGATAGAAAACACAAGGAGAAACAGACCTCAGCTTCAAGAAAAGACATTTTACTCTAACACACACACACACACACACACACAGAGCATTTCAACACAGCCCCCCGCCTTACAAGTGTGGCAACTCATTACTAAATAGTGGCAAGCTGAGAGAGAATGGCTACTGGACCCAGGAGTCCAAGAGACACAGGAATTAGGAGTACTGCTACCTGTCAACAGACTACACCAGGGAGGGAGCCAAGAGGACACACACTCAAGAAATAGAGGTCAAAGTCACGGTCAGAACCAGGAGTCATGCATGGAGCAGAGCCTGGCAAGTGGGACAGCCTGGAAAGAGGCTCTGGAGAAGCCAAAGGAGGCCAGACTTATTGGGTGAGTCACTGGGCTCTAGTGGAGGGAGAGATACCAGAGGAACAATTCAGGTGAGAGGGCCTGGAGCAGTTTGCCAAGCACAGCAGGTACCCTGGGGCGGCTCTTTGGATGGTTCACTAAGCCAGGCCTGTCAAGCTCTCCCTGGATCCCTGAAGGAATTGGTCTGGCAGAGATCAGAATCTAGACGCCACAGGCTGGCAGGGGATGGCTGAGGGAGCCCAGCTGGTGCTTTTCTTTAGGCTCTATCCATGCTGATGCCAAGGCCCCATTTGTCTCTCTACTGATGCCCCCTGGTTGGAAGGGATGGAGTCAGGATTGGAACGGGGGCCTTGGATATTGATTCTCGAAGCAGCCCCCTTCCCCTTCCTGGATGGGGCTTTGGTAGCAGTGGCATTCCAAAAAATCTGGAGCAGGAAAGGCATGCCAAGGACATGCCCTGTGGAAGAGGGATGAGACATAGTTTGGGTAGAAGGCAGAGCTGGAAGCAGTGGGAGAGAAGTCACATGATAAGGTGAAAAAGAGCATTGTCTTTGGAATCGGGGGACCTGAGTTCAATTCCTACCTTGATGCTAACTACCTATGTGACCTTGGGTAAGTTACTTACCCTCCCTTGCCTTCAGTTTCTTCCATCTCTAAAATGGGGCAGTTGGATTAGATCAGGGGCTTTTAACCTGAGGTCCATGAACTTTAAAAAAAAAATGATTATTTTGATAACTGTGCATCAGTAGAATTGGTTTCCTTTGTAGTCTTAGGTATTTTACTTTATGCATTTAAAAATGTGCTTTTGAGAAGGGGTTTGTAGGCAAGCTAATTGCCAAAGGCAGAGGGGAGGGAGGAATAAGCATTTATATAGTGCCAACTATGTACCAAGTGGGCAGCTAGACTGAGCGTGGAGTCAGGAAGGCCTGAGTTCAAATCCAGCCTCAAACACTTCCTGGCTGTGTGATCCTGGGCAAGTCACTTCACCCTGTTTGCCTCAGTTTCCTCATCTGTAAAATGAGCTGCAAAAGGAAATGTTAAACCGTTCCAGTATCTTTGCCAAGAAAACCCCAAATGGGGTTGTAAAGAGTCAGACATTACTGAAGCAGCTTTTTACAAATATTCTCTCATTTGGTCAGCACAACAATCCTGAGAGGTAGGTGTTCTTAATATCTCCGTTTTATAGTTAAGGAAACTAAGGCAAGCAGAGACTGCGTGATCTGTCCAGGATCATTGGCTAGTATCTAAAGCTGGATTTGAACTTGGGCTTCCTGACTTCTGGCCCAGTGTTCTAACCAAAGGGATCCAGAACACATAAAAGAGTTAAGCATCTTGAGATGAGGTGGTCTCTAGGGCTCTTTCCAATTCTGTCGCTCCAATCCTAAAACTGCAGAGAAGCAGATTTCAGCTTAAGACAAGGAATAAACTACCTAAAAATCAGAGCTGTCCAAAAGTGGAATGGACTGCCTCTGGGAGGACCGAGTTCTCTGCCCCTGGAGGTTTTCAAGAAAAGTCTGAATAACCATTTGTTGGCCGTACTGCAGAGGAGATTTCTGCTTAGGTATGGGGTTGTACTAAATAGCCCCCGAGGCCCCTTCAAACTCTGGGATTCTTAGGGGATTCTCTTTACCCAAGACAAGCAAAGAGTAGCTTAGTTTCAAACCCTCCCCATGAGTCCAAATGGAAAACCATGATGGCCCCACAGAAAAGTGTTTCCCTTTGATTCCCAGGGTACAAACTGAGGGACCCCTCAGTCCTCCCTTTCTCTTCCCCTAACGTGCCCACCCCTCACCCAGCCACTTTCCCTGAGATTAGTGTTTAAGGGATGGATGCCTTCATCAGAAACTGAAAAGGAAAGAGCCAACAGCCTTGGGGTGACATTGGATGAGCTCCCCAGGAATTACAGTCCCCAGCACTCCTTTTCCCTTCTGCTGGGAAGGCTCTTGCCACCTTTGTGCTAGGGACTGGGCCCAGCTCTTCCCCCTCAAACGGGACCACACACACCTGTGTCCACATTCCACATGACAGCTCCCTTCACGCTGGTCCTCTGTCTGCTTACCAAGGACGTTGTTTGGGAGCTGCCCAGGACTCAGAACCCGAGCCCTGAGATTCTGAGCAGCAGCGGGGGATGGGAACCAGCTCATGTTCTGCCCTCCCTTCCCTCACCCCCCAACTCCAATGACGCTGGAGTGTGTAATGTGCACGTAAACTGAGGCCAAGAGGACAGCTGCCTGGCAAGGCTGCCAAATCCTCCTCTGCTGAAGATGCTGAAGCTGCCTCCCCTCTGCCCTCTGCCTGGGCTGCTCGGCTGGAAAGGTTTCCAGAGAAGCCCCTGAATCCTCCCTCCTCTCCTTCCCAGCACGGCCTTGGCAGCTCCCTGAGGGGGCGGGCCCCAGGAATGGATGTGGGGATCGCATGATTCTGAGTAACATCTTGACAAGAGAAAATGAACAAATAAACAAAAAAGCCAAGTTGAGGATTTTCTTCCAGAATTCCTTTGCTTACCTATTCTGTTTGAATAAAACCAGGCCAGGGAGGATGGCACATTCACATTCAGGCCATGCAGTCAGCCAAAGGTCTTGATCAGAACCATTTAAAAGGCCCAAGATTTAAATAACAATGCTGGAGGGGGTCTAGAATAGCCCAGAACTGGAGTGATGGAAACCCCCTTTTTCCCTCTTGCTTGTCTCAGTTCTGGGGACTGAGCTGATCCCATTAATGCCCTGCTGACTACAGTGGTCTGATTTTAATCAGGTCTCCTGAGGCAACGAGCTATTGACCCTCAAACCAGGCCACCCAATGGATCAGCAGCTGGGGAGCTCTTTTACTCCAGTTGGTTGTAAATTGGAGTAGCTTACAGGTGACTTCAAATCCTAATAACCGCAGGAGTGATGTGAGCCCCGTAATAATAAGGGTAATTATTATTATGAATAATAATGTATTATTATCACAATTACTGTTATTTATAATAATAATGTTTCCTTTTATTTTTAGGACTTCAAGTTACCAAGTGGGAAACGCTGCTTCAGGAAGTAATGATTTGCTTGGCTTGGAGGTGCTCCCAGGGCGATCGCTTGCTGGGGGTGAAGTAGAGGGACTTCATGAAGAGGAGGGCTTGGTGAGATGATTTCACATCAGAGGGTTTTCTAAGGTCCTTTCTAACCAAATTATACTAGCTTCTGTGTTCTAATGGCCTTCCCAGCTCTGACACCCTGTGTCCTAAGTGCCCTCCCAGCTCTGACATCCTGGGTTCTAAGGACCCTCCCAGCTCTGATACCCTGTGTTCTGAAGGCCCTCCCAGCTCTGACATCCTGTGTTCTAAGGGCCCTCCCAGCTCTAACATCCCGGGTTCTAATGGCCCTCCCAGTTCTGACATGCTGTGTTCTATGGTTCTCATTGTACTCTACTCTCCATCCTATCTGGAGGCTTGGCAGAAGTGCCCAGGACTATGCAAACAGCAGCCTGTTTACATGGTGAGACTCTTACAGCGCTCACCTCGCTTTTGAAAAACAGAAAAATAGACCTTTTATCCCTAGCAAGGAAGTGTCATCTGGTTCCATTCCCCCTGCCTCCAAATAAATGCCGTCTGCTGGAACAAATTTGTATTTTACATGGGTACGAACCCCTGTTGGCCTGTCTTTCACCTGCAGCATCTGTTGAGCTTCCAACCTTTCCCTCCCTCCTTTTATTTTGGCTCTGGGAGGGGCGGGGAAACAGGAGGGAGACACTGGAAGACTCTTGTTTGAATCCCTGGGAAGTTCCTTCCTGTTTTTCCCAGACAGCTCTGAGAACTTCCACAGCAAAGATGGAAGGCCCAGGGCCCTCCGTCCTATTTTTAATTTATTCTTTTGGTTTTTTGGGAGGAAGGATGGGGGAGGCGGGGCATGTTTCAGCAAGTGAAAGGGATGATCTGATGGAAAGTCCGTTATACAGCAGCATATATTGTAATAAGGAAATAACCCATGGTCCCTTCTCTTTCTGCCTCCCTTGACAATTCAGTCATCAAATGCCTACCATGTATGACCATGGCATGTTTCCCTTGTGTTCCCCATAGCTGAGTTTACCCTCTGAACTCTCCTTTGGGAGCTTGGACTCACGGACTTTGATTTTATGGGACTTCTGTCCATCTTCTCTCCTTGGGATAAGGTAAGGCATTACCACTACCAATCAGTAGATCATTGATCAAGCACTTGTTAATTGCCCGTTCTGTTCCCGGAAGGGAGCTGGGGATTCGAAGACAGACCCTCCCTTGTCATCTAGGGGCTCGGATCCTACTGTGTACATGGAATCACAGATTTACACCTAGAAAGGACTTCAAAGACTATCTAGAAGTAATAAGATGGTGTGGCAGATTCCTGGCCTGGAGACAAGAGGACTTGAGTTCAAATCTCACCTCAGACACTTCCTTACTGTGTGACCCTGAGTAAGTCACATAGCCTCTGTTTGCCTCAGTTTCCTCATCTGTAAAATGAGGATGATATTAATACCTACCTGCCAGGCTTATTGTGAGGATCAGATAAAAATTATAAAGTGCTTATCATGGTGTTTGGCACATAGTAAGTACTGAATAAAGGCTTATTTCCTTCCTTCCTCTCCCCTTCTATCTAGCAAGCCTTGGAACAAAGAATAAAAAAAGAAAGATTGAAAAAGACAATTTGGCAAAAACCAACCAGACTCTACCAAACTGACAGTGTATATAATATTCCATACCTACAGTCCCCCACCTCTTCAAAGAATTGGGAGATACATTTTCTCAACTCTTGTCTGAGGCCAAGAAAGTTTATATTAAGAGGAAAGATTTAGTAGTTTTGAAATCCATCTGTAATTATAATAACCACATCCTCTGTTACTCCGTTGCTTTGAATTTTAGGAAATACTTTTTAAAATGCTTTCCTGATGATGCCCTTTCCTTTTTTTTTTTTTAACATCATTATCATTTCTCACTGACTCCCTTGTCCTCTCCCTGAATTTGTAGACCTTCCCCTTTTAACATATAAACACAGTCAAACCAAACACTTCAATTCAATGGTCATCTCTGAAAATGTATTCTGCACCACTAGCCCACCACCTTTTCTGTTGAGGAGGCAAACTTCTGTCCTCAAACTTCTAAAGCCATAATTGGCCATGCATAGCATCGATTCAACCTCTCAAGTCTTTTGAAACTTGCATGACTGTGATTATTGTCTAAATGGCTCTGGTTCTGCTGTGGTTCTAAGGGCCCTCCTTTACTTCCCTCCCTGTTTACTTGATTCTGTCTCTGTGCAAATGAATTCTTCCCAAGTTTCTCCGAATTCTTCTCACTTGTGTCTTACAGCACCATGATATTCCATTACACTCATGCCCTAATTTATTCAGACATTCCTCCACTGATGGGCACCTGGTTTCCTTCTAGTTCTTTACTACAACAAAAATAATAATGTACATATTTTTGTATACATGGGACCTTTTCCTCTATCTCTGATCTCCCTGGGGTTGCGTAGTGGTATCTCTGGATCCAGAGGTACATTTGGTTTAGTGACTTTTTGGGGCTTAATTCCAAATTACCTCCAGAATGGATGGATGAATCCATAATTTCACCAGCAGCACATCTGGGTGCCTGCCTTCCTATCGTCCCTTAGGTGTTGACTATTTTTGTCTTGTCATCTTTGCAGATCTGATGGGTGTGAGGTATACTGTGAGGACAAAACCCCCAGGCCAACAGTCTTGGACAGAAAGTAATGTCAAGGTCATCCTGCCCATTTTAGTTACTTAGATATTTTAGGAATTATTGTTTTATTTTGCATATTTTCAAATGTACCAATATATTTTGCTTAGCATGAAATACATTTCCCAATGAACATCCAGATTAACCCCTGGACAAAGCACTGCCCAATAGTATGATTGTGACTGAAAGTGTCAATGCCACTTTCAACTTTCCTGTTTTATCAATTTTTAACAAAAAAAGGGATCATTGTATTTAATCATGAGGAAGCTAGGTGGCACAGTGCATAGGAAGCTGGACTTTAAATCTAGAAGAACTGAGTTGAAATGTGACCTCAGATACTAGCTGTGGGACCCCGGAAAAGTCATTTAACTTCTGTCTGTGTCAGTTTCCTTATCTGTAAAACGGGGATAAAAATATCATCTACTTCTCAGAGTTGTTCTGAGTATAAAAATTAGGTAATATTTGTAAAGGGATTTGCAAACCTTAAAGCAAGATAGATATAGATATGGTTATATAGATATGCTAGCTATTATTAAATTATCATAGTTTTATTGTGTTGCAGTATTGAGATTATTTACATTTTGATGAAGTTGAGTGTGTTGTTCTTTTGGCTCTGATTTCTTCTCTTTGCACGATTTTATTTTGTTCTTTTGATTCAATTAAATTTTTTTCTATTAACAATAAAATCTGTTTTTTATTCTTTCCACCTTTTATTTCAGTAAAATTGTTCTGTAGTTTTATTTAGTTCCTGCTTTTGTTATGTTAAATGAAATTTCTCTTTCAGATTTTGTTAGACATATTAGGAAAAGCCAATGATTTTTTTTCCTGCTACTTTATTGAAACTATGGTCTAATTTAGTCCATTAGTCTGCCACCTCTTTTCAAAGCTGTGGGAAGCAAGCTTCATTCATCTGGAGTCATGATTGTTCATTGCACTGATCAGTGCTCTGATCAAACACTGATCAGTGTTTGAAAGTTGTTTTTCTTTCCAATATTATAGTTATTGTGGTACTTGGGTGGTACAGTGGATAGATCATTGGGCCTGAAGTTAGGAAGACCCAAGTTCAAATCTGACCTCAGACACTTCCTAGCTGTGTGACCCTGGGCAAGTCACTTCACCCTGTTTGCCTCAGTTTCCTCATCTATAAAATGAGCTGGAGAAGGAAATGGTAAACCATTCTAGTATCTTTGCCAAGAAAACCCCAAACGGGGAGCATGAAGAGTTGGACATGACTGAAGTGACTGGACAACAAAATTGTAGTCATAGCATAAATTGTTTGGTTCTGCTCTCTAGGCATCAATTCCTATAAATCTTCCTAAGGTTTCTCTGGCTCTGGCCTTTTTTTTTTTTCTTCCATTTCTTAGAGCCCCATAATATTCCCTTCCATTCATCTAGCAGAATTTGCCCAGCCATTCCCAATCAATTGGCACCATCTCTGTTTCCAGTTCTTTTTTGTTGTCTTAATTTTTTGTTGAATCTTCAGTGTTCTCTAAGTAACCATTATACATTTCATCTGTTAGAGATAATTTTTCCTCTTTACCTGTGCTTATTGCCTTAGTTTCTTTTTCTTATTGCTATAGATTGCATTTTTAGCATTTTATCAAATAGTGGAAACAGTAGGGATCTTTGCTTCACCTCCTGATATTATTGGAGAATGGCTTCTTCACAAAAATTCGAGTTTTTGGCTTTAGAAGCATGATTTTGATCATATAAATGTTTTTATTCCTTAACTGTAAAGAAATGGTTTATTTTGTTAGAAGTCTTTCTATGTATGTTGATAGAGATATGATTTTTCATTAATGGGATTAAATATGTTAACAGTTTTCCTAATGGATAATCACCCCTATGTTTCTAGTATAAATCCAACTTAGTGATAGTAAGTTTCTAAAAAAAAATAGTTATTCCTTTGTTAATATCTTATATAACATTTTATATGGATATTCAAGTATTACTGAAAATAATCTATAATTTTCTTTCTCTGCTTTATCTCTCTTCAACTTGGGTAGGAGACCATAGAAGGAGTTCTCTCAATTTTTGCAAATACTTTATATTGCACTGGAATAATTTCATCTTTAAATGTTTGCTAATGCATCTAGATCAAATGTGTTTTCTTCTTTTAAAAGTACATTTTTATTTATATCCTTTGGTTTTACATTACTTACATTTCTCAATGTAGCCCTCCCCTAAAGAAACCTGCCATTTATAATAAAGAATAAAAAAGGGCAAAAAACAGTTTAGAAACAACAACCAACATATTGAAAAAGTCTAACATTATTTTTCTACAAATAACTATTCTCCACCTCAGAAAGATATAAAAGGAGATGCTTTCTCCTTTCTCTTTTTTGGGACCAGACTTGGTCATTATATATAATTTCAAAGAATTCAGTTTTGACCATTTTGTTGTCTTGTTCTTTCTGTTTACGTTATTTTAGTCATTGTGCATATTATTTTCCTGATTCTGCTTACTTCACTTTGCATCAGTTCATGTTTTCCTATGCTTCTCTTTTTTATCTTATCCATCATTTTTAGAGCTTAGTAATATTCCATTATACTCATGCATAAAATTTGCTTAACCATTTTCCCAATTAATGGGCCTTTTCTTGGATTTCAGTTTTTTGCTACTACAGAAAAGGCTGCATGAGATATTTTGGTGTACATGGGGCCTTCTCTTTTGTCACTGACCTCCTTGGGGCATATTCCTAGCAGTGGAATTGTTAGATCAAAGGGCATGCAGTAGTGTTTTTCTTTGAGATTTAATTTATGAAGTGTTCATTTTCTGAAACTGCTACTGTCTTCCCTTCCAAAACTGTGTTTCCATTCTTTATATATGTGTGTGTGTATCTCTCTCTCTCTCTCTCTCTCTCTCAATATATATACATATATATGTATATATATATTCTGTCTCTCCTGTTAAAATATGAATTTATTGAGGGAGGGATTGTCTCATTTATTTTTCTGTCTCCAGTGCTTAGGATAGTGCCTGGCTTGTTGCTTGATTGGTTGATAGAAACAAACAATACTTAGAACACAACAGATGAACATTTTAGGGATACAGTCAAACCATTCTTTTTTTTTTTTTGAGGGCAATTGAGATTAAGTGACTTGCCCAAGGTCACACGTCTAGTAAGTGTTAAGTGTCTGAGGTCACATTCAAACGCAGGTCCTCCTAACTCCAGGGCCAGTGCTCTATTCACTGTGCCACCTAGCTGCCCCAAACTATTCTTTAGAGCTAATATTATATCCCTGAAAAAAAAATTAGCAAAATAAATAAAGAAAATATTAGTGAACTGAGTATGCATTTTAAATTTTTAAAAAAAATTTTTTGCAAATGGGGAAGGCAGGACAATTGGGTGACTTGCCCAAGGCCACATGGCTAGTAAGCATTAAGTGTCTAAAGTCAGATTTGCACTCAGGTCCTCCTGACTCCAGGACTGGTGCTCTATTCACCTCACCAACTAGCTGATCCAAGTATGCATTTTTTAAAAATTAGATTTTACTTTGAGGGCCATCTTTAGTTATCCTGATCTGTATCTTCCCACTGGACCCAGACGGATACAGAGGAAAAATTGAGGCCGGTGATGTTGCACAGCCTTACCTAAATCTAATTCACTTACAAGTTGTGGCCTCGTCTTCCTGATGTCATGGTTCTCTTCGAGAATGAAGGACAAACCACAGCAATGGGATTTTATTCTATTTTCAGATCCATGTTTTCTCTTTCCCTCCACCCAATTGAGAAAGCAAGAAAAACAAAACTCTTGTTACAAATGTATATATATATATAGTCAAGGGGCGGCTAGGTGGCGCAGTGAGTAGAGCGTCGGCCCTGGAGTCAGAAGGACCTGAGGTTGGATGCCTCAGACACTTAACACACACACACAAATAAAACCCTAGCCCTGTGGCCTTGGGCAAGTTACTTAACCCCAATTACCCTCCAAAAACCGGAAAAAAACAAAACAAAACAAATATATATAGTCAAGCAAAATAAATTCCTTTGGGTACGAATTTTATAAACTAGAAAATCAACAAATACAATAATATAAAATAAGCACAAAAGAAAAAATATTGAGAAATAGGTAAATTCAAAAATGAAAAGACTATATCAGTATTAAAACTAAAAGCGGGTTCTTTGAAAAGATTAATAAAGACCTTATTAAAATTGATAAGGCCTGATCAAAAAGAAGAGAAAGAAAAATCAAATGATCAATTTTTTTAAATAAGCAAGGTAAAATCATAACAAACTGAAGAAATAAAAAGAATGATCATATTCTACCATAGACAGCTACATGCTGACAAAAACCAAAAATTTAAAATTAAGGAGAGCTTACTTACAAAAAAAATCATAAAACACCCAAAATAACAATAGAGATCTTCAACAACCCAATCACAATAAATAAAATTGAACAAAAGAAAAAAAAAACACATGTTCCTGGTCCAGATGGATTTATGGCTGAGTTCTATCAGAATTTAAAGAATAATGAATACCTCTGCTACATGAATCACCCTACTGCTTTTGTGCTCAGTCATTAAAGGACCACAGAGAGTGAGTGGAGCCCATCCATTAGGCATTCGCCATGTTACAGCAAGTAAATTCCTAATTCCCTTTCTCCCTGTAATTCATTCATTGTGCAGCTGAAGCAAACATTCTCTCCCTTCCTCTTTCTCATCCCTGTCCTCCTCAGTCCTATTTCTCCCCAATCCCCATTTCCCTTGGACCTATTCCACTGTTTCATCTGGAAATACTCTCATCACTCTCAATTATGAGTAAACTGATTTTTTTCTTGGATTTGTTAATTTTACACTCTTTCCATCTTTTTCTGCTAATAGAAATATGGTTCTCACAGAAGACACTGCATCCCTGACCATCCCTCCCAGGTCATAGCTCTATGTAACCTATTGATATTGTTATAATCTTTTTTATACTTTATCCAGTCCAGATGAACTTGGTTCATGAGACCTCCTCTCTCCCAATCCCTACATCTTTTTTTGAATGACCTTCAAGAAATATTGCCTGATTTCTTTTCTCCCTCCTCATGACTCCTCTGGGGCAGAGGTCAGCAAACTATGACCCATAGCTGCCTGTTTTTGTATTCTTTTGATGCCTCAAGCCCATAGCCTGCCTCTCCCTGTTGTCTCAGTGACTCATAGTTAAAGTGGGATTTCTAAGGAATAATAGTTTTGTCTTCCGGTCTTTTCAAGCTATTAGATGCCATCTGACATTATTCCCACTTTCATCACTATTTTACATGATGAGTTGGCCTTTCTTCTTGCCAAGGCAAACCCCTCTACACATGGATCCCATCCCTTCTCCTCTCCAGATCACTACCCACTTTCTTACTTGCCTTCACTTTCCCCTTGTTTATGGTCTTCTTCCCTACTGCCTACAGACATGCCCATATCTCTCTAATCTTGAAAAAAAAAACCCTCACTTGATCCATCCCTGCTAATTTTCATCCCATTTCTCTTCTGCCCTTTGTGGCTAAACTCCTCAGAATGGTTGCCTACAATAGATGCCCTCACTTTCTCTCTCATTTTCTTCTTAACTTTATAATCCTGTTCATGACCTCACTATTCCACCAAAACTGCTTCCCCCGCAGTCACCAATGATCTCTTAGTGGCCAAACCTTCTTTTCTCAATCCTCATTCCCCCTGACCTCTCTGAAGATTTTGACACCATCAGTCACTCTCTCTTCCTTGATACTGTCTTCTCTCAAGTTTTCTGGGTTTCCTCCTACCTCTCTGACCTCTCCTTCTCTGTCTCCTTTATCAGATCCTCCTCCAGACCATGCCCTCTAATCATCATAGGTGTCCCTATTCTGGGCTCTCTTCTCTTCTCCTTCTATAATATTTTACTTGGTGATCTCATCAGCTCCTGTGGATTTCATTACCATGTCTAGGCTTATGATTCTCAAATCTACCTTCCCTGCCTTAACTTCTTTGCTGACCTCCAGTCTCCCACCTCTAAATGTCTTTCATACATCTCATACTGGATGTCCAGTAGATATCTGAAACTCAGCATGTCCCCAACTGTTCATTTTCCCCCCTAAACCTTCTCCCTCTCCAAATTTCTCCATTAGCATGAGGGCAATACCATCCTCCCAGTCTCAGACTTACAACTTAGGAATTGCTCTGGACTGCTCACTATCAGTTCCCTGCCAAATCCAATCTATTGCCAAGGCCTGTCAATTTCACCTTTGCACCATTTCTCCAATACACCCCCTTCTATCTTCTAATACTTCTGCCACTTTGGTGCCAGCCTTTATTCCCTTACCCCCAGCCTCTCTGCAATAGCCTGCTGGTGGGTCTGCCTGCCTCAAGTTTTTTCTCCAGTTCATGCTCCATTCAGCCTCCAAAGTGATTTTCCTAAAGTCTCTCCCCTCCCAGCTCAACTAGGGGTTCCCTATTGCCTACAAAATCTTCTGCTTTGCATTGAAAGTTCTTTATAACTTGGCTCCCTCCTTCCTTTCCTATCTCCTTGCTCCTTACTCTGTGCCACTCCCAGCCTCCTGGCAGTTTCATGAGCAAGACACTCTTCTCTTGGCTCTGGGCAATTTCTCTGGATATCTCCTTACCGGCTTATCTCCACCGGCTTCCTTTAAGTTCCAGTCAAAATCCTCCCTTCTACAGGAGCCTTTCCCAACTCCTCTTAATTTTAGTGCCTTCATTCTTTTAATTACTTCCTATTTATCCTGCATATAGTTTGTTGGTTCACATTTGTTTGTTTTCCCCGTTAGATTATAAGCTCCTTGAAGTCCGGGGCTTTCTTTTTATTAATTGTATTTGCAGCACGTTCCTGAAAGTAGTGAGCCCTCAATAAATGTTTATTAGCTATTGACTATCTTTTTTTTTTTAAAACAAATGCTTTATTAACTTCTGTTTTACATCGTTCATTTCCGCCAGATTTTGAGTTACAATCATTTTCCCCCTGTTATTCCCCTACCCAACCTCCCAGAATAGCAGTCCCACAAGATATCGCTTCCTCCAATCTGCTCTCTCCCATACCTTCTCCCATACCCCCTTCGACTTTTCCATTAGAGGAAGGTGAATCTTTGTGTCCCAATGCCTGCACATCTTATCTCCCAATTACAAGCAAAAGAGTATTAATAATAGTATTTATATATATTTGAAACATTTAATGTTAATACCTCGAATTTCAGATCCATTTCCTTCCTCCCTTGTCACCCATTCCCTCTGGGGAGATAAGTAATTCAGTATATGTTGTACATGTCTAGCTATGCAAAACATTATCATAGTAGATATATTGTACAAGGCTGCTTATAATTCCCTCCCACTCATCCCACCCCCCACCTGGTCCATTCCCTACATGATCCTGTCCCTCTTCTATAGTGGGTACTTCCAACCTCCCCTCCCCCCAAGGATGCCCTCCCATCCATCATCCCTCCTCTCATCTCCCTTCCCCCTATTCTGCTGCAGGTTGAGATATCCCATTTAGTATGTATGTCATTCTCTCCCTGAACCAAATTCAATGAGAATGTGGTTTTGCCTTTTTTGCCTTCCTATTCTCCCCCTCCCTTGCAACCACTTCCCCTTGCTTCTTCTACATGAGATAGTTTACCCTACCCTGTCTCTCCCCATCTCCTCTTGCCACTTTCCTCTCTCACCTCATAATTTCATCCCTTGAGTATTCTCCCTTCCCAACAAATTCAACCTATGCCCTCTATCCATATATAACTGTAACCATATACACACACATTCACATATGTATTCATATGACCACACACCCTTCTTCCATTATTTTCATAGTGAGAAAGATTTCATCAGTCACAGTTATTGTTTTTCCATATAGGAATGTAAATAGTTCAACTTTGATAAGTTCCTTTTGATTTCTTTTCCCTGATTACCTTCTCAGGCATCTCTTGCTTCTTGTGTCTGGATGTCACATTTTCTATTCAATTCTGGTTTTTTCCTCAAGAATGCTTGAAAGTCCTCTATTCCACTGAATGACCATATTTTCCCCTGAAACAAAATACTCAGTTTTGCTGGGTAGGTGACCCTTGGGTTCATTCCCAGTTCTTTTGCCCTCTGGAATATCATATTCCATGCCCTTCGATCCCTCAGTGTAGAAGCTGCCAGGTCCTGGGCTATTCTGATTGTGTTTCCACAATATTGAAATTGTTTCTTCCTGGCTGCTTGTAGTATTTTCTCCTTGATCTGGGGATTCTGGAACCTGGCTATAATATTCCTGGGAGTTTTCTTTTTGGGATCTTTTTCAGGAGGTGATCGGTGGATTCTTTCAACCTCTATTTTGCCCTCTGGATCTAAAACATCAGGGCAGTTTTCCTTGAGAATTTCTTGAAGGGTGATTTCTAGGTTCTTTCTTTGATCATGGCTTTCAGGTAGTCCAATAATTTTTAAATTGTCTCTCCTGGATCTATTTTCCAGGTCAGTGGTTTTTCCCATGAGATATTTCACATTGCCTTCTAATCTTTCATTTGTTTGGATCTGCTTAACAGCATCTTGATTTCTCATAAAGTCATTAGCTTCCATTTGCTCCAGTCTAACTCTGAAGGAATGAATCTCCTCAGTGAACTTTTGAGATTCTTTTTCCATCTGGCAAATTCGACTTTTTAAGGCATTCTTCTCCTCATTGCCCTTTTGGGCCTCCTTTGCCATTTGAGTTAGTCTATTTTTTAAGGTGTTGTTTTCCTCAGTCAGGCTGTTGACCCTCATTTCATACTTTTCCTGCATCCTTCTCATTTCTCTTTCCAATTTTTCCTCCACTTCTCTTATTTGATTATTTTTTTTTTAAGCAATTGGGGTTAAGTAACTTGCTCAAGGTTACATGGCTAGTCATTATTTATGCGTGGGTGCTCATTTTCTGAGGCCAGATCTGATCTCGGATCATCCCAACTCCAAGGCCAGCACTCTTACTCACTGCGCCACCTAGCCGCCCCTTTAGGGCAATTGGGGTTAAGTAACTTGCCCAAGGTTACACGGCTAGGTTTTTGTTTGTGTGGATTAAGTGTCAGAGGCCGGCTCCGAACTCAGGTCCTTCTGATTCCAGGGCCAGCGCTCTATTCACTGCGCCACCTAGCCGCCCCCTCTTATTTGATTTTTAAAGTCCTTCTTAAGGTCCTCTATGGCCTGCAACCCGCTCATGTTTTCCCCTGGGGCTTTTGGAGCAGGACTTCTGACCTCACAGTCCTTTTCCCACTCTATGCCCCCAAAATAGGAGTCTAGGGTTGCATTTTTCTGTTTCCTTTGCCTTGGCATGTTGCCACTTAATTGCTTGACTTTTGGGCTTGTTGCCACACTATGGCTTTAAGGCCAGATAGAGGAATTTTCGTCCCGAACGTGTGGGGGGCAACTTCTGTTTCTGGCAAGCTGTAAACCCACCCACGACTTCCACCCTAGATCACAATCCAGATCCAGGGAGGTTAAAGCAAGAGCGATTACCCCCCAAGACTGATCGCTGGATCTCCCTAGAGTTTGCAGGCCAGGAGCTGGAGCTGCCTCTGAAAACTACAAAATGGCATGTCTCCTCAGCGGCTTCTAGCCCCCAGGGGAGGGAGCTGACGCATTCCCCAAATGCTGGTCCCAAAGTCCATAGGACACTAACCTCTTACTTTGTCCTAGGCATGTCTATGTTGATAATTCTGAAGTCGCCACAGCTGCTGGTGTTCTGGGGTTCCTCCAGCTGGCTGCTGGCCCTGCCGCCCTGGGGCTAAAACCTCGGCTCACGGCGACCTGGGCTCCACTCGGCTCGCCTCCCCGCGCTCTGCGTGCTGCGTGCTGCTGGCTCTCAGAGCACTGCGCTGGTCCTTCCTGCAGGGCTGCTGGGCTGTCCTCAGCGGGAGGTTAGCTTCTCTGTGTCGTTCTGTGGGTGCTGGGGCTCCAGAAGTTGTTCAGAGTCCCCTTTTACATAGTTTGGGGGGAATCTGGGGGCAGAGTGGCTTGGATGAGCTGTTTCTACTCCGCCATCTTGGCTCCGTCCCCCGGCTATTGACTATCTTAACATCAACACGTCCAAAATGGAGTTTGTTGTCTATCCCTCTAAACCTTCACTTCTTCCTAAAGTCCTTACTACGACTATCCTCAGGCACCTATGCTTGTGACCTAAGCATACTCAAAATCTTCCTTCTCTCTCAATCTCTACATCCAATCTTTTGCCAAGTCTGTCAGTTTTTGGCTTTGTAGTATCTCTTGCATATGCACCTTCCTCCCCGCTGACATTGCCACCACTCTGTTGCAAGGTCTTACGCCTGAGTCTAATAGGATAAAATCCAATAGGGACAAACGTAAAGTCTTGCAATTATATTAAAAAAATCAACTTCAGAAGTACAGGATGGGGAAGGTGTGACCAGATAGCGGTGTGTCTGGGAATGATCTGAGGGGTTAAGTGGATGGCAAGCCTGAGGAGAATCAGCAGCCAAAATCACGTGGCAAGCATCCATTAAACACCTACTGGCACAGGACCATTCAGCATGGCATGCCCATGTCAGAGAAGGTGCTGTGCCCTCTGAGCGAAGCAGAATTGAGACGGCTCAGAGGACATGCAGCTTGTGCAAATTGAGAGAATCCACCCCAAATATTCACATGGACTATTTGTGCCTGACCTGCAGTAGAGTATTCTAGCTCACGTTGGTCTGATCAGCCACAGGTGGATCCCTGTAACTTGAATCTAGCATGGTGATTTTCCTAAAGTATAGGTTCAACCATGTCTCCCCCCTCCCAACTCAACCAGGGGCTCCCTGTTACCTTCAGAATCTTCTGCTTTGCATTTGAAGTCCTTCCTTTCCTATCTTCTTGTTCCTTACTCCCTGCCACTCCCAGCCTCCTGGCAGTCCATGAGCAAGACACTCCCTCTCTTGGCTCTGGGCAACTTGGTCCTCTTCAAGAATGAAGGACAACAACCAACCATGGTGTGCAGGGCACTATGGTAAACACTGAAGAAAGAGCAGAGCTTAGCCAAGACATAGCCTCAAATAGATGCCAGTGAATGACAGAAAAGCATTTATTAAGTGCTGTCTGCATACTGTGCCCTGGGATTACACATACAAAAGCAAGATACTGTCATACCTTGTTGGATACTATGGGTTTGGTTCAGCTCCAGACCATCACGATAAAGTGAATATCACGATAAATCAAGTCACATGAACTTTTTGGTTTCCCAGTATATGCACAAATTATGTTTACACTAGACTGTAGTCTATTAAGTGTACGATAGTATGATGTCTGAGAAAACAATGTAGACACCTTAATTTTAAAATACCTTATTGCTAAAAAATAAATTTCTAGCCATCATCTGAGCCTTCATGGAGTCATAATCTTTTTGCTGGTGGAGGGTCTTATGTCAGTGTTGGCTGCTGACTGATCGGGGTGACAGTTGCTGCTGGGGATTGGGGTGGTTGTGGCAACTTCTTAAAATAAGACAACAATGAAGTTTGCCCCACCGATTGACTCTTCCTTTCACTCGAACCCTTCGAGGCCATTGTAGGGTTATTGATTGACCTAATATCAATATTGTTGTGTCTCAGGGAATGGGGGAGAGGGAGAGAGATGGGGGAGGGTCGGGTCAGTGGAGCAGTCAGAACACACACAATGTTTATCAAAGTCTTTTATGGGTGAGATTCATGGATCCTCAAAACAATTACAATAGGAACATCAAAGATCACTGACCCTAGATCACCATAACAGATATAATAATAATAATAATAATAAGTTTGAAATATTGTGAGAATCACTAAAACATGACACAGAGATGTGATGGGAGCACATGCTATTGGAAAAATGGCACCCATAGACTTTCTTGACACAGGGTTGCCACAAACCTTCAATTTGTATGTATGCGAAGTGTAATAAAGCAATGCACAATAAAATAAGTTAGGCCTATAGTCATTGTCACCTAGGAATTTACATTTTAATAAGAGTGAAAACACATAGCAGGGTGTGATGAGCAGGAAGGGGTGTTTTGGTCTGGAAAGTCACAGATACACTGAGTAAAGCCATAGGGGAGTGATGCTCCCTTTAATCCTATCAAAGGAGATAATATTTGTAAAGCCCTTAGTACATAGTAGGTATTTCATAAATGTTTGTTTCCTCCTCCCCTTTTCCTTTCCAGAAGCAATGGTAATATTGAGTTGTAACAATGGCTACCCTTCAGGCCCCCACTGTCTGGAGACCAGGTATGTTATTTTTCACCCTACTCCTCTTAAAGGGGCTTGTGGTATCGAGGCTCTTTGCCAGTGGCTTCAGCCCCCATGAATGATGTTCCCCTAATTGTATGGGGTCCCTTGCACCTTCATTACACTTAATCACTTAACCACTTAGCTTTTATAAAGGACTATTTACTTCAAAGGTATAGTGAAAATAAATATATGAATATCCCCCCTCATACTTGGAGCCATAATCTTCCTCTGATCTACTCATTCTCTGGGTAGGGGAGGAGGATTAAGTTCACAATTTAGTTCAGTTTCTGTACAGCCCATCTTAAGTTCCAAGTCCAAAACTTCCCTTGGGCTTGAGTCTCCAACACTCTGGATTCTCAGGGTTTTCCCATGGGCTGACTGAAACATCTGGCCTGTAATCTTGGCTCCAAGGTCACCATGGCTCAGAGTTGAGTCCAGTGAAGATTCTATTACCTGGGCCAAGAACTGAAAAGGACAAATGAAGCAGACAAAATTAAAACAAAACCACAAATACCACCACAACAAACCCATCTCTTGGGGCCATAGGGCAAAAGAGGGGAATAGGGAAAGGTGGCCTTTGTTCTCTCACCAGCTCCATGCATGGCTTTGCCCATGCTGTGGGTGAATTTGGGTCCTTATCCCCTCTGGACACTGAGAGAAAGAAGGAGGATGTTCCAGCCTGAGAGTTTTTAAAGGCAGCCTGTTCTGGCTCCACAACCAATGGAAAGAGGTCATTTCCACCCATGTGGTAGGGGACCATAGAATGTCTTCTTTCTGAAAGCTACCTGGGCATGTTCAAAGCTCCCATTACAGATTTAATTACATTTCTCAAGGTATGAGGTCCAGGATACAAATGGTAGCAGGGCTGATGGCTAAAAGCATGGAAAATTGTTCTGGGGCCAGTTGGATACAGGGTCCTATGTGAGTTTGCACTCACTTATTCACCAACCAAAACAGCTAGTTCTCATGGGAGGATTCACAAGTGAATTAATCTCCTAGGTATTGGTCTATTATTCTCATAGGTATTGGAGGATGCATCACAGGGCAGATGGTAAGATGGCGGGAGGTGACCAGATCCATGTCATGTGAGGACTGGGTAAAGGAAATGAACATATCCCCTTGGAAAGAAAAGACTGGGGCTGGGGGCATAATATCTATGTTCAAGTATTTGAAGGGTGGTCATGTGGAGAAGGGTTAGCTTTGTTTCATTTGGCCCCTACACATTAGATTTAGATTTAATAGACATTTATTATGGCCTCCTGTGTGCCAGGAACTGTACTGAACACTTTACAAATATGATCTTATTTGATCCTCACAACAACTCTGGGAAGCAGGTGCTATTATTAGCACCAACTTACAGATGAGGAGTCTGAGGCAAACAGGTTGAGTGACTTGCCCAGGGTCATAGATCCAGGAAGTGTCTGAAGCCAGATTTGAATTCAGGTCTTTTAAAAAATTGTATTTGTTTATTTTTAGTTTTCAGCATTCATTTCCACAGGATTTCAAGTTACAAATTTTCTTCCTGTCTTTCCCCTACCCCACCCCAAGATAGTGAGCCTACTGAATACCCCTTTCCCCAATCTGCTTTCTTATATCCTTCCCCACCCCCTCTAACTTTCTAGTAAGGCAAGATGGATTTCTAGACCCCAGTGCCTTTATATCTTATTTCCCAGTTGCATGTAAAAAGCAATTTTTAAACATTTGTTTTTAAAACTTTGATTTCCAGATTCTTTCCCTTCTTTGCTCCTCACCCACTCCCACTGGGAGGACATACAATTCAATATAGGTTGTACATATGTAGTTACGAAAAACATTTCCATAGTAGTTATATTGTGAAAGACTAACTATATTTCCCTCCATCCTATCCCATCCCCACTTATTCTATTTTCTACTTTGACCCTGTCCCTTTTCAAAAGTATTTGCTTCTAACTACCCTCTCCCCTAATTTGCCCTCCCTTCTATCATTCCCCTCTTATCCCCTTCCCCTCTGTAGGGTAAGAGAACTAATTCCCTCCTTAAGCCAAATTCAATGAGAGTAAGGTTGACCCATTCCCTTTTCACCTTCCTGCTCTTCCCCTCCATTGTGACAGCTTACTCTTGTCTCTTTTATATGAGATAATTTACCCTATTCTATCTCTCCCTTTCTCCTTCTCCCAATATATTCCTCTCTTACCTCTTAATTTTATTTTTTAGATATCATCCCTTCATATTCAACTCATCCTGTGCCCTCTGTCTATACATGTGCACACATATACACACACTCACATATGTATTTTTACACACATACACCCTCCTACACAAACATATATATATGTATGTATACATATATATTCCCTTCAACTATCCTCATACTGAGAAAAGTCTCATGAGTTATAATTATCATTTTTCCATGTAGGAATGTGAGTAGTTCAACTTTAATAAGTTCCTTATGATTTCTTTTTCCGATTTACCTTCTCATGTTTCACTTGCTTCTTGTATTTGAAAGTCAAGAATTCATGTATTTGGGGGTGACTAGGCAGCACAGTGAATAGAGCCCCAGCCCTGGAGTCAGGGAGGACCTGAGTTCAAATCCGGCCTCAGACACTTAACACTTACTAGTAGTGTGACCTTGGGCAAGTTACTTAACCCCAATTGCCCTGCCCTCCTCCCTCAAAAAAAAAAAAAAAAAGAATTCAGGTCTTCTTGACTCTTAGTCCAAGGTTCTTTCTGGTGCACCACCTAGGTATCATAAGCCAGGCCTATGAGCAATGGGTGAAAGTTACAAAGATGCAAATTTGTCCTTGATGTCAGGAAAAAGTTCCTAACCATGCCCAAAATTGGAATGAGCTGTCTTTGGCTCCCCCTCGCTGGCTGTCTCCAAGCAGATGTTAGGTGGCCACTTCTCAGATGTATTAGAGTATGATTCTTTGGGGGCTGCCTGGGTTATACTATGGCTGTGAGGATCTTTCCAACTCTAAAACATTTCTGAAGTGAATTGGATGGAGGAGAATAGTAATATAGTGGGAAGCCAAGTCATGAAATGGCTTGGATAACAGGCACAGAAGGTGGCATGTTGCTCAGGATTCAACCAGGAGCCCCTGAAATTTGGTGGCAATGGAATGATGTGATCAGATCTAAGCTTAAGGAAGTTTGTCCTTGGTAGCAGTGTGAAGGTTAGACCGGAAGGGGGAAGAGAGTGGAGATGGAGAGTCCTATGGGAACAGGAGAGTGTGGCTCTGCTGGGTAGTAATGAGGACCCATCTGCCCTGAGCTGATGTCAGATCAGACAGATGTTGCAGAGGCGAAATAGACAGTGCCTGGTCATTGATTGGCTATGACAGCTAAGACAGAAGGAAGAATCAAGTCGATCAATCAATTAGCAAGCACTTAAGGGTCTACTACCTGCCAGGTACTGTACTAAGCACTGGGGATACAAAGAAAGACAAAGACAGTGTCCCTGTTCCCAAGGAGGTCACATTCTAATGGGAGACACATTGCATACATAAACTGGTACATACAGATGCGTGTAGATGAGGGGAAAAGATTGCCCCAGTATTCTGAGTATGGGAGACTGGGTGAATGGTGGTACCACAGAAAGGAACAGTGAACTCAACCAATCCATCAGTGGTTACTACGCGCCTACTATGTGTCAGGTACTGTAGTAGGCACTGAGGATTCCAAGACAAAAATAAAAACATCAGAAAGTGAATCAGGAAAAGCAATGAACTCAGTTTTAAGCACCAGTGGATTGCCCGGGTGCAGATTTTCTGTGCGGGGTTGGAGGAGGGGAACTTGGGAAAGATGGCAGAACTAGAGATGTACATACAGGACTATTCTACACAGAGGAGGAAGCTAATAAAATTGGCAAGAGAGGAAGTGTAGGGAAAGAAGAGAAGGATGCCAGGGACAGATGTTTGGGGTTATGACGAGGAAGAAATAAGGGAAGAACCAGGAGGACATGGTGTCTGGAAGGGACTTTAGGGGCTATTGAAGTCAATCCCATCATTTTACAGATGGGGAAACTAAGGCACAGAAAGGTTAAATGATTTGCCCTGGGTCACACAGCTAATAAATATCTGAGGGAGAATTGGAAACCAAGTCTTCCTGATTCATAGGGTCATAAGTTTATAGATTTATAGCTGGAGAAGATCTTAGAGGTCATTAAGCCAAATCCCTCTCTTTGAATATTAAGAAGGAGAGACAGAGAGAAGTTAAATGACTTGCCCAGGATCCTCCAGTAACTAAATAACTGAGGGAGGATTTGAACTCAGGTCTTCCTAACTGAGTCAAGTCAAGCGCCCTATATTTCAAGGGGATGTTCACCAGCATCAAAAGTTACAGAGACCATATCCCAAGATAAGGTCAAAATGGATACATGATTTAGATATAAAGAGTGATACTATGAACAAATTAGGAGAGCAAGGAATATTTTACCTGTCAGATCTATGGAGAAGGGAAGAATTTATGACCAAATAAGATATAAAGAACACTATGAAATGTAAAATGAATAGTTTTGATTACATTAAATTAAAAAGGATTTGCACAAAGCCAATGCAACCAAAATTAGAAGGGAAGAAGAAAACTAGGAAACAACTTTTACAACCAGCATCTCTGATAAAATACTCATTTCTTTTTTTATGTAAATTGTTTTTATTTTGTACTTAAACAAAAAAAGTTGAACTCCCCCTCCCCCCAAAAAAGAACACTTCCATATGCAAAGCCTTTGTCATGGTCATTCACCCTTTTCTTGATACTGTATTCTCTCTTTAGTTGTCATCACTCTGGTTTTCCTCCTACCTCTCTGACTGCTCCTCAGTCTCCTTTGCCTTATCTTCATCCAGGTCATGTCAGATAAAGGTAGGTGTTCTCAGTGTTCTGTCCTGGTGCCTCTTCTCTATACTACTTGTGATCTGCTAAACTCCCATGGATTGCTTATTGTCTCTAATCTGTCACCAACCTCTTTCCTAACCTCTAGCATCTCATCTTCAGCAGACTCTGAAACATCTTAAACTGGACATCCTGTAGATATTTTAAACTCAACGTGTCTAAAACTGAATTTATCTTTTCCCCAAACCCTCCTCTCTTTTGAATTTCCCTGTTACTGTTAAGGCTACCACCATCCGCCTAATCACCCAGGCTACTAAATTGTTGTTGTTTGCCTTTCATTCTCAGAGAGGACCAAGGACAGCAGGAGGGTAGTGTCTCCACTTGCTAGTGAATTGGATTTAAGTGAGGGAGAGTCTAGAATCATAGGAATCAGTGGCATGACATAGGTCCATAGATCAAGATGTAATCAAGGTAATGACCCTGGATGTAATGAGAGACCATGGCCTTCTTAAGCTCAGGTCTTTCCCAGGTCTCAGTTTATCTGAGGTAATGCCCATTCAATAATTAAAGACTAGGTAAGATTTGAGGCAAAAGATGGCCTAGTTTGTTTTCACAAAAGAATCAGCATGGGAGGGGAAGACCCTCAGAGTTTCTGGCCAGAATAGATACAGCTGCTACTTACGGTCACTCTGAGCCATCAAAACCCAAACAATGAGCAAATGAGCCAGGCTGGGACTTACCATTGGTCAGTCAGTGGGAGCCAGAGTGATTATGATGCCATTCTTAATTCCTCATTCCCTCTTACTCCCCATCTGTTGTCAAGTCTGGTTGATTTTACCTTTACAACATCTCTTGCATGCATTCCCCCTTTTCTCCTCTAACACTGCCATTACCCCATTGCAGACCCTTGTCACCTCACACCTGGACTATTGTAATAGCCTGCTGGTGACTCACTCTGCTTCCAGTCTTCCTTTCTTGTCCATCCTCCATTCAGCTCTCAAAGTGATTTTCCCAAAATGCTGTTCTGAACACATTGCCTCCTACTTACTAAATTCTAGGGCCCCCTATCATTTCCAGAATCAAATGTAAAATCCTCTATCTGATGTTCAAAGCCCTTCATATCTTCTACTACTTTTCCAGTCTCTTTACACCTTACTTAGCCCTACATACTCTTCAGTCCAATGTCATTAGCCTTCTTGCAGATAGGTTTTCTTGGGGTTATGCCTGGTCCACCTTCTTTCTATATATACTGTTTTACTTGGTGATATGATTAGCTCCTATGATTAACTATTTTTTTAAACAAATGCTTTATTAACTTCTGTTTTACATCATTCATTTCCACCAGATTTTGAGTTACAATCATTTTCCCCCTGTTATTCCCCTACCCAACCTCCCAGAATAGCAGTCCCACAAGATATCGCTTCCTCCAATCTGCTCTCTCCCATACCTTCTCCCATACCCCCTTCGACTTTTCCATTAGAGGAAGGTGAATTTTTGTGTCCCAATGCCTGCACATCTTATCTCCCAATTACAAGCAAAAGAGTATTAATAATAGTATTTATATATATTTGAAACATTTAATGTTAATACCTCAAATTTCAGATCCATTTCCTTCCTCCCTTGTCACCCATTCCCTCTGGGGAGATAAGTAATTCAGTATATATTGTACATGTCTAGCTATGCAAAACATTATCATAGTAGATATATTGTACAAGGCTGCTTATAATTCCCTCCCACTCATCCCACCCCCCCCCCACCTGGTCCATTCCTTACATGATCCTGTCCCTCTTCTATAGTGGGTACTTCCAACCTCCCCTCCCTCCAAGGATGCCCTCCCATCCATCATCCCTCCTCTCATCTCCCTTCCCCCTATTCTGCTGCAGGTTGAGATATCCCATTTAGTATGTATGTCATTCTCTCCCTGAACCAAATTCAATGAGAATGTGGTTATGCCTTTTTTGCCTTCCTATTCTCCCCCTCCCTTGCAACCACTACCCCTTGCTTCTTCTACATGAGATAGTTTACCCTACCCTGTCTCTCCCCATCTCCTCTTGCCACTTTCCTCTCTCACCTCATAATTTCATCCCTTGAGTATTCTCCTTTCCCAACAAATTCAACTTATGCCCTCTATCCATATATAACTGTAACCATATACACACACATTCACATATGTATTCATATGACCACACACCCTTCTTCCATTATTTTCATAGTGAGAAAGATTTCATGAGTCACAGTTATTGTTTTTCCATATAGGAATGTAAATAGTTCAACTTTGATAAGTTCCTTTTGATTTCTTTTCCCTGATTACCTTCTCAGGCATCTCTTGCTTCTTGTGTCTGGATGTCACATTTTCTATTCAACTCTGGTTTTTTCATCAAGAATGCTTGAAAGTCCTCTATTCCACTGAATGACCATATTTTTCCCTGAAACAAAATACTCAGTTTTGCTGAGTAGGTGACCCTTGGGTTCATTCCCAGTTCTTTTGCCCTCTGGAATATCATATTCCATGCCCTTCGATCCTTCAGTGTAGAAGCTGCCAGGTCCTGTGCTATTCTGATTGGGTTTCCACAATATTGAAATTGTTTCTTCCTGGCTGCTTGGAGTATTTTCTCCTTGATCTGGGGATTCTGGAACCTAGCTATAATATTCCTGGGAGTTTTCTTTTTGAGATCTTTTTCAGGAGGTGATCGATGGATTCTTTCAACCTCTATTTTGACCTCTGGGTCTAAAACATCAGGGCAATTTTCCTTGAGAGTTTCTTGAAGGGCGATTTCTAGTTTCTTTCCTTGATCATGGCTTTCAGGTAGTCCAATAATTTTTAAATTGTCTCTCCTGGATCTATTTTCCAGGTCAGTGGTTTTTCCCATGAGATATCTCACATTGCCTTCTAATCTTTCGTTTGTTTGGATCTGCTTAACAGCATCTTGATTTCTCATAAAGTCATTAGCTCCCATTTGCTCCAGTCTAACTCTGAAGGAATGAATCTCCTCAGTGAGCTTTTGAGATTCTTTTTCCATCTGGCAAATTCGACTTTTTAAGGCATTCTTCTCCTCATTGCCCTTTTGGGCCTCCTTTGCCATTTGAGTTAGTCTATTTTAAGGTGTTGTTTTCCTCAGTCAGGCTGTTGACCCTCATTTCATACTTTTCCTGCATCCTTCTCATTTCTCTTTCCAATTTTTCCTCCACTTCTCTTATTTGATTTTAAAGTCCTTCTTAAGGTCCTCTATGGCCTGCAACCCGCTCATGTTTTCCCCTGGGGCTTTGGAGCAGGACTTCTGACCTCACAGTCCTTTTCCTGCTCTATGCCCCCAAAATAGGAGTCTAGGGTTGCATTTTTCTGTTTCCTTTGCCTTGGCATGTTGCCACTTAATTACTTGACTTTTGGGCTTGTTGCCACACTATGGCTTTAAGGCCAGTTAGAGGAATTTTCGTCCCGAACGTGTGGGGGGCAACTTCTGTTTCTGGCAATCTGTAAACCCACCCACGACTTCCACCCTAGATCACAATCCAGATCCAGGGAGGTTAAAGCAAGAGCGATTACCCCCCAAGACTGATCGCTGGATCTCCCTAGAGTTTGCAGGCCAGGAGCTGGAGCTGCCTCTGAAAACTACAAAATGGCATGTCTCCTCAGCGGCTTCTAGCCCCCAGGGGAGGAAGCCAACGCATTCCCCAAATACTGGTCCCAAAATCCATAGGACACTAACCTCTCACTTTGTCCTAGGCATGTCTATGTTGACAATTCTGGAGTCGCCACAGCTGCTGGTGTTCTGGGGTCTCTCCAGCCGGCTGCTGGTCCTGCCGCCCTGGGGCTAAAACCTCGGCTCACGGGGACCTGGGCTCCACTCCGCTTGCCTCCCCAAGCTCTGCATGCTGCGTGCTGCTGGCTCCCAGAGCGCTGCACTGGTCCTTCCTGCAGTGCTGCTGGGCTGTCCTCAGAGGGACGTTTGCTTCTCTGTGTCGTTCTGTGGGTGCTGGGGCTCCAGAAGTTGTTCAGAGTCCCCTTTTACATATTTTGGGGGGAATCTGGGGACAGAGTGGCTTGGATGAGCTGTTTCTACTCCGCCATCTTGGCTCCGCCCCCTCATTTCTAAAATATATAAAGAATTGTGTCAAATTTATAAGAATATGTCATTCCCCAACTGATAAATGGTCAAAGGATATGAACAGGCAGTTTTCAGATGAAGAAATTAAAGCTATAGTCATATGAAAAAATGCTCTAAATCACCACTGATTAGAGAAATGCAAATTAAAACAACTCTGAGGTACAACATCACACCTATTAGATTGACTAACATGACAAAAGAGGAAAATGATAAATATTGGAGAAGATGTGGGAAAATTGGAACACTTATGCATTGTTGGTGGAGTTGTGAACTGACCTAACCATTCTGGAGAGCAATTTGGAACTATGCCCAAAGGGCTATAAAACTGTTCATACCATTTGCCCCAGCATACCATTTTTAGGTCTGTATCCCAAAGAGATCATAAAAATGGGAAACACATGTACAAAAATATTTATAGTATCTCTTTTTGTGGTGGCCAAGAATTGGAAGTTGAGGGGATGCACGTCAATTGGGGAATGACTGAACAAGTTGTGGTATGTGAATGTAGTAGAACACTATTCATCCATAAGAAATGATGAACAGACAGATTTCAGAAAAACCTGGAAGGACTTGAATGAACTGGTGCTGAATGAAATGAGCAGAACCAGTAGAATATTGTACATAGTAAAAGTAACATAGTTGATGACCAATTTTAATAGACTTAGCTCTTCTCAGCAATGCAGGGATCTAAGACAATTCCAAAAGACTCATGATGGAAAATGCTGTCCACATCCAGAGAAAGAGTTATGGAGTCTGGAATGCAGAACAAAGCACACTATTTTCTCTTTCTCTCTTTTTTTTTGTTTCTTCTTTCTCAGGGTTTTCTGCTTTTGTTCTATTTTTTCTTTCACAACATAACTAATGTGGAAATGTGTTTAATATGATTGTACATGTATAACCTATATAAGATTGCACACTATCTTAGGGAGGGTGGAGGAGAAAGAGGGGGAGAAAATTTAGAACTCAAAAATCTTGGGGCAGCTACCCTGGACCCTGGACTAAGGAGAATCTGAGTTCAAATCTGGCCTCAGACTCTTGACATACTTACTAGCCCTGTGACGTTGGGCAAGTCACTTAACCCCAATTGTCGTGTCTTCCCCCCTCCAAAAAAATCTTACAGAAGTGAATGTTGAAAACTATAAGTAAATAAATTTTTTAAAAGTTACAGAGAGCTCAAAGAGAAGAAGGATTGGGGAAAAAGCAGGTTGGTTTTGGTGATTTGGTAATCATCAATGACCTTAGAGACACTAGTTTTAGTAGAGTGGGGGGTGGGAAATGAAGGCTTATTGTAAGGGGTTCAGGAAAGAGTGAGTGGCGAAGGAAAAGAGACATCAAGTGTAAACAATTTTTTCCACAAGTTTAGCCATGAAAGGGAAAAAATGAGAGAGAGAGAGAGAGAGAGAGAGAGAGAGAGAGAGAGAGAGGTTACTGGTTGAAATAGAAAGGTCAAGGACAGGTTTTCTGAGCATGGGGGAGATTTGAATATTTTTTTTTGCCAGATGGGGGGAGCCAATGGCTAGAGGGGGAATTGTTCAATGTGAGGGTATAGAGGAGATGCCTATTAGGACAAAGTCCTATAGGGGGGAGGAGGAAATGGGATTCAGGGGTTTGGTCTTTTCTGTGATTGGAGGGGAAGGGAAGAAGAGTGATGATGCTGAAAAGGTCTGCAGAATAGAGCTTGGAGAGGACCTGGCAGGTGACCCCAATATTCTCAGGGAAGGAAGAGAATGACTCACCTGCAGTAAATGTGGGGGGAAGGGCAGAGGTCTGACTGCTGATGGGAAGAAAGAAAGAAATGTTTTAAAATGATGCCTTCAAGACAACTAGGTGTTGCAGTGAATAGAGCACTGGCCTTGGAGTCAGGAGGACCTGAGTTCAAATCTAACCTCAGATACTTACTAGCTATGTGACCTTGGGCAAGTTATTTACCCTTGAGAAAGGAAGGAAAGAAGGAAGGAAGGAAGGAAGGAAGGAAGGAAGGAAGGAAGGAATGCCTGTCAGGAGAGAGGAAGAACCTTGAATGACTCCAGAGTTCAAGGACTCTGGTTCAATCCTATGTGACACTTAATACCTGTGTGACCTGGGGCAGAGTATTTAACCCCCTTGGGCCCCCATTCTCTTATCTATAAAATAAAGGATTTGCATTGCCTCCTTATGAAGAGACAGGGTCTTGGTGTTCTGGACTCTGAAATTCCTGGTTCTAGGCTGGAAACTATTGAAGAACTACCCAGGAGACATCAGACTTGTCAGAGTGTCTGAGTCATTTCTGGAACCCAAGGACTTTTAGTCCTTATGTTCTTTCCATTGCATTAAAAACTTCTCCTGTAAGAAGAAAAAGGACAACCAAAAATTCAGGGGGAACTAAGAAAGCAAAATATCTCTCCAACTCCATCCTGTAAATGATGTTTCAAGGCAGAATAGTCAAGAGACCAGCGGTCTTCTCCCAGCCCCATTGTGTCTTCTCCCAACTTGGAGGCAGGTAGGAGAAGACACTCCCACTTCAAAAAAGTGAAACAGCTTTTTTGGGAACTGAGTCAGTCAACTAACATCTATTAATCACCTACTGTGTGCCCTGAACTGTGTTAAACACTGGAGATACAAAGAAAAGGCAAAAACAGAGGAGCTAACAGTCTAAAGGAGGAGACAGCTATGTCTAGACAGACAATATATAACAGGATCAATTGGAGATAATCTCAAAGGGAAGGCACTTATAATAATGAGCTGACTTTGTATAGTACCTACTATGTGCTAGTGGGCTAGAAGAGATTCTAAATGAGGCCTGGAGACCCTGAGACCCTGCTTCAGACCCCAGAGATGGCCCCCAAGATGCTGCCTTGGCGGGGCCAGGTGGCCAGAGCCTGCATTCCCTTGGTTGATGCTTGTTAGCAGAAGGAAAAGGGCCCCAAGGAGACACAAATGAAAAGTGAGAAAATGCCTGGGCAGTGTGATTTTCACTCCCAGACTCCTAACACCCAGCTTAGCATGTTTTTTTCCAAGAAAAAAGGGCTGGCCTAGGAGTGAGGAGAGCTGGGTTCTAGTCCCAACTCAATCTTTAACTATTATCATTCTCATTAAGCACTCTATCTCCTGTAGTACCTAGCTGGCAATCTTAGACAGGTCATCCGCCTTCCCTGAGCCTCAGTTTCCTTGTTTCTAAAATGAGGAAGCTGGCCTAGCTAGCCACCAAATTCCTTTCTAGCTCGAGATGGATGATCTTTTTTTTTCTGGCTTTATCTTCTGACCTCTTTGTAGCATCTGACTATACCCACCACTCTCTTCCCAGTGTTTCTATGATGTGTAACCCTTGTCCTTCTTACCTCTGACGATGCCACATTGGAACAGAGGACAGAGAGCAAAGAGCTGGGGCTTCACTTTCTTCATCTCTCAGAGGAGGGGGCTGGACCAGACAGCCTTTAAGTCCCTTTCAGGCTCTGATCTGACATCTTGCTTCTTGGCATTTTCACTGGCTGCCTTCCCCCTGCCCCATTTCACCTCCTGGCTTCCTTCAAATCCCAGGTAAAATCCCACCTTCTCCTGGAAGACATTCTCCATTGGAGGAGTCTGAAGCTTGATTACTGTACATGAAAGTGTGAGTGGGTGGCAAGGGGTCAAGCAAGCCACTGTAGATGCTTCTTTCCAGAAGACTGGCAGTGTTGGGGGGGGGTTGTTGAGACACAGAGAGAGATAAAGAGATAGAGACAGAGACAGAGACAGAGAGAATGAGAGAGAGAGGAGAGAACAGAGAAAAGGGAGACAGAGAGAGAGAGAGAGAGAGAGAGAGAGAGAGAGAGAGAGAGAGAGAGAGAGAGAGAGAGAGAGAATCTTAAGGGGTTTCAAGAGTATCAGGGTCAAGAGAAAATCTTCTTTTTACCCTAGGGTTGATTTAAACCTGTTTAGAGACCATGGGGAAAGAGCCAAAACAGGTTCTGGGTGAGAATTGTAACAGTGGGTAGCCAGTCCGAGTGCATTTGTGTTATGCTGGTCTTGGTTAGGCTGGACAGTGTGCATTTTCAGAGGATGAAAGGCAGTTTAAACAAGGAATTCAGCAAGCAATGCTATTACTCTGTCAAAATGTGTAACATCATGAGTAGGGGCCCATTTAACATTTGTAAAAAGTGCAGGCTTGGCAGCCATGGGTAGTTTGAGGTCCTCTGTGAATTCTGGAGAGCACTTGGTTTGGGGAATAGGCAATTAGAGAGGGCCTTTCCTATTCTCTCTCTCTCTCTTTTCTCTTCTCTCTTTTATCTCTCTCTCCTCCTCTTCTTCTCTCTCTGTCTTCCCTCCCCCCTCTCTTCCCCTTCTCCTTCTCTCTTCTTTCCTCATCCCTTTCTCTCTCTGTATCCCTGTGTCACTGTTTCTTTCTCTCTTCATCTATCTCCATCTCTGTTTTTCTCTCCGTCTCTCTACATGTATATTCTGTTCAATATTACTTGGATGGCCCATAGATAAACTCAATACATCCAAAATGGAATGTATTACCTTCCCCCAAACTCTTCCCATTTCCAAATGTCCCTGCTTTTGTTGAGGGCACCATCACTTGTCCAGTTACCCAGGATCCCAACCTCAGAATTGGATATTTTTGTTCATCTCTGGTGTACTCTAAGGTCCCTTTTAACTCTGAGATTCTGCAGTCCTCAACCTTTCCCTCTCTCTCATTCAGACATGCAATTGGTTGCCAGTCTGGGGTGTTCTACTTTCATAACATCTTATGTATCTTTTTATTCACTCAGTCCCCACCTTTGTTATATCTTGAAATACTTTCTGTCTGTCTCCTAATTGGTCTTCTTGCCTCTAGCCTCTCCCTTCCACAATTCATAGTCTGCCTGACTTTTTAAAGATATTGATCTGCTTGTGTCACTCCCGCTCAAAAGCCTCCAGTGACTCAGTCAGTTAACAAGCATTTATTAAACATTTACTATGTGTCCATCACTGTGCTAAGCATTGTGAATACAAAGAAAGGCAAAGAGCTCACATTCTAATGGGGAAAACATCACGTAAATAACAAGATACATACATGATCCACCCAAAGTAGTTGGCCCCCTGAGTCTAATCCAATCCAGAAAAGGTTTCTTTCTTTCTTTCTTTTTTAAAAAATATTTATCATTTTTAGTTTTCAACATTCACTCTTACAAGATTTTGAGTTCCAAATTTTCCCCCTCCCTCTTTTTCTTGCTCTCCAAGACGGCATGCAATCTGATACAAGCTATACATGTACAATCATATTGAGCATATTTCCACAGTTGTGAAAGAGGAATTAGAACAAAAGAAAAACCACGAGAAAGAAAAAAAGAGAGAAAAAATAGTCTGCTTCGATCTGCATTCAGACGCCATAGTTCTTTCTCTGGATGTGGATAGCATTTTCCATCGTGAGTCTTTTGGAGTTGTCTAAATCATTGTATTGCTGAGAAGAGCTAAGTCATTCATAGTTGATCATGGCACAATGTTGCTGTTACTGTGTACAATGTTCTCCTGGTTCTGCTCACTTCACTCAGCATCAGTTCATGTAAATCTTTCCAGGTTTTTCTGAAGTCTGCTTGTACTTCATTTCTTACAGCACAATAGTATTCAATTATATTCATATACCACAACTTGTTGAGCCATTCCCCAATGGATGGGCATCCCCTTAATTTCCAGCTCTTGGCCACCACAAAAAGAATTGCTAGAAATATTTTTGTACAGGTGGGTCCTTTCCCCATTTTTATGTCTTTTATGTCTGTATCTTTGGGATAAAGACCTCAAAGTGGTATTGCTGGGTCAAAGGGTTTGCATATGAATTCTAATGCCTAGCACAGTGTCTTGCAAATAATAGGTGCTTAATAAATGTTTATTGAATTGAATCTGACTTGAAATTAATTTAGGAAATACAGATCTAGTTCTGTTTTATCATTATCATTTTATCTATAGGGAAATTATTTCCTGGAGCAAAAAAGTAAGTTATCCAAAATCATGTAGTATGCCATCTCTTTCCTGTTCTATCTGCCTCCTTTATACTACCTCAGGGCCACTGAAGGTTCTATTTTACAGCTCTAGATACGGAACATGGGTTGGAATAATCCATTTGGATCTGAAAGGGCCTTCCAAGGTTGATCAGGCCAACTGTATCTTTTCACAGAAGAAGAAACTAAAGCCCAAAGAGGTCTAGTGACTTATCAGAGTCACATGGGTAGTTACTGATAGAGACAAGATATGAACCCTGGTTAGTAAAGTAAAATAAAAAACTCTAAATCCAATGCCTTTCTTATTGTACCCACATTAGCTTGCTGTTGGTGACATGGCAAGTGGAAAAGAAGGCTAGGAGATAAAAGGGTGTGATGCTTTTAGACATTAGCAAAATTGAAAGTCTAAAGGGGAGCAAAGACAGGCCCTTTCAGGAGTAAATGAAGCATTTTATACCTGAGATCCCTGAGTTTCATTTAACCATGTTATAGAAATGACATGATGATCCTGCATATTACACATATTCCCTAGATGTATGTCTCACTACCATTGTACTTTGTGCCCACTCTCCCCTCTACCACTAGACTCTGTGTATTTGTGGGACAGTGTGTCCCAGTGTTTTGGGGGGACTATTTGTAACTTCTGTTCTTATCTTGATATTTGATTAAATGTCTTTTCTAAGAGGCAGATTGTTCATGGAAGGCACATTAGTTGGGGCTCACAATCTGTAGTCACCTATAGGATTACTCCTAGAACTAGAGGCAGCAGTGACTTTTAGAGGTATCCAATGTACCAGTGTAATTGTAAGTTGTAATACTCCAAACGAGTTGCTAATGAAACAATAAGAGAAATGCATTCTACTTGCTACAGTAGGAATGTAATTTCAGGAGAGGCCCAGGCCCCAAACCAAGAGGAACAAGGTTTAGACTAGGCTTCCTAGTCTTCCTTGTTCCTGGAAGGCAGAGCAAGAAACCTCTTTGGGTGCTCTGTTTAATAAATTGTGTTTTATTTGACAAGGGGGTGTGATGGGTTGTGCTTCAGGAACAATTTCAAGGCTTGGCAAATGCTGCACCTTCCTGGGTTCAAAGGTCCCTCCCCCCCACCCCGGGGCACCTCATCAAGAAGAGGAAGGAGGTTCCTTCTCAGAGGGTATCTGTCCCACCCAAGGGACTGCTGGCAAGCATAATCCCTCTTCTCTAATAGCTGGAGAGTCCTTTGTAATTGCTGGATGCTTTGTGGTTTACAAACCATTTTCCCACTCATTATATCATTTAATAACAATACCCCACCCATGAGGGTGTCTGAAAAGTGATTATTATCCCCATTATACAGAGAATGAAACTGGCTAACTTCATATAACTAGAAAGTCAAGTCAATAAGCATTTATTAAGCGTTACTGTATGCCAGCCTTTGTGCCAATCCTAGGAGACTGGAGAAAAAGAAAGGAGAGAACAGTCCCTTACACCCAAGGAGAATTTATTTTGATGGGAGAGATAACAGCTACATAACAAGGTATATATTAGATGATCAGACTAGATGGGAGACAATCTCAGAAGGAAAGGACCTGGAGGGGAGCCATAAAGGCCACCTGGAGAAGATGGGGTTCTTATAGAAAGTCAATGGAAAACTGAAGTCCAGAGGCAGGGCTAAGGAGGGAGAGAGAGCCTTCTGGCATGGGAAGGGATTGGGGCAGGAAATGCCCCATGGGTATTGGAGGGGAAGGCATGGAGGGGAAGATGGAGGGTTGTGCCCAAGGAACAGCAAACGGGGAGGGAAGCATTGGTGAATCATAGAATGTGGAGAGTCAACAACAACAAGCATTTTAATAAAGTGCCTACTGTGTGCGGGGCTCTATGCTAAGCACTAGAGATAGGAAGAAAAGCATCAAACAATCCCTACTCTCAAGGAGCTTAGAGTCTAATGGGGGAGATAACTGTGTTCAAATAAACAATATATGCAGGATAAGTCAGAGATAATCTCAAAGAGAAAGCTCTAATGATAATAGCCAGCACTACTATGTGGCGGGCACTTTACAAATATTATTTCATTCCATCTTCATGACAACCCTGAGAAATAGATGCCATTATAATCCCCGTTTTACAGATGAGGAAACTGAGGTCAGAGATTAAGTGATTTGCCCAGGATCACATAACCAACGAGTATCTGATTTGAACTTGGGTCTTCCTGACTCCAGGCCTGGTGCTCTGTCCAGCATTAAAGGGGACTGAAGATGGGATTTTAGCTGAGACCTGAAGGAAGCCAGGAGAAAGATCGGGAGGGAGAGATTAGAAGGCATGGGGGCCAGCCAGTGACAAAGCACAGAGTTGGAAGATGAAAGGTAGAAAAGAATAAAAAGATTAGATGGGGGGAAGGAAAGGGATAAACATTTCTATAGCACCTACTACATACCTGAAAGAAGGGGGTCAGTAATAAAGAGCTTTAAATAGTAAAGATTGTGTATTTGATCCTAGAGGTAATAGGAAGACATTGATTTTTAGTGAGTGACATGGTCAGATCTGTGCTTTAGGAAAATCACCTTAGTATGTATGGGCTGAATGGATTGTAGTGTGGAGGGGCTTCAGGGAAGAGACCAATTAGAAGGCTACTGCAACAGTCCAGGAAAGAGGAGATAAGGGTCTGAATTAAGGTGATGGCTGTGTGAGTGAAGAGAAGGGGTTGAAGAGACGCCATGAAAGTAAAAACAAGACGTTGCAAGACATTCTATGAGTGAGATTTGAGGATACAAGGGTGGCCCTAACATTGCAAGCATGGGTGATTAGGAGGTTGATGGTACCCTCAACATTCATAGAACTTGTACCTGGCCTTTTGCTACCAAGTCCAATCCAATCCAATAAGCATTTATTAAGTGTCTACTGTGTGCTATGCCTAGTACTAAATGCTGGAAATACAATTGATAAAAATAAAGATAGTCCCTGCCCTTAATGAGCAGATAATCTAAAGGAGACAGCACATAAAAGGAAGCAGGAAGGGACATGGGTGGAATGGGTCACCAGGGGTTCTTGTTTGTGGAGTTGAAACCAGACCAAACAGCAGAGGCAGAGTGATCTGAGCATCCAGCTTCTGCCCTTTATAAAGGAAAGCTATCAACTAGGTAGCACAGTGGACAGAGCACTGGGCCTAGAGAACTCATCTTCATGAGTTCAAATCTGGCCTCAGATGGTAGCTGTGGGACCCTGGGCAAGTCACTTAACCCTGTGTGCCTCAGTTTCCTCATCTGTAAAATGAGATGGAGCTGGCAAACCACTCCAGTATCTTTGCTGAGAAAATTCCAGATGGGGTCACAAAGAGTCAGACACAGGACTGAAAAAAAGAAACACTAAAAACAACTGAACAACAAAATAAAGGAAAACATTGGGAGTTTGGCATTTCATCCTCCAGCTCTCCAATAAGAGAAGAGGGTGAGAGAGGTCAAGGCTGGAGTGGGCTTCTAGATGATGATGTGCTTGTCCTGGAAGGGTCATCTTGTTCTACGGAGCTAAAACCAGGCAAGACCCCGGGTCAGCAGGTCTAGGATTCTCTGAATTTCTGGGCTTTGGCATACAAATAGCATCCAAGCAGCTTGTGCCTAGTTCCCATCAGGGAGGCTTTCAGTGCAGGTTAGGGCATCAGTTGTCAATATCAGTGGGGTTTGAACTAGGAACCTTTTGACATTTTTCTGGTTCTAAGAATCTAGGATTCTAATCCTGACCCAGAAGTCACAGGAAACATGTATACCACCTCTTTCCAATTGAAGACAATGATTTTGCTGCCTCCCAAGTCTTCTCCAGAATAAATACAACTTCCCCCCAGTTTCCCCATATCCTAATCAGCCCCCCCTAGCTGCCCCCAGCAGCCCCAGTTCATCAGTATCCCTCCTCTAATGGGATGCCCTCTACCAGACATGGGCTTCCCAAGTTCTCTCCAAGAGCATCTGTATTAGGGATCGAGGTATTTCTCTAGTAGCCCCAGGGACCTCCCCTCCCCCCAGCCCTCCACCCCCAGCAGAGACCCTGCTCCTTCTTGCTCCATGACGCCTCAGTACGGGGGTGGTGAGGTGGCAGGCAGGACCATCTGCCTCTGTCTCCTTCCCTCCCTGGGCTTCTGCCATGGCGATGAAAAGCTGTCTTTCCCTGTGTTTCCACCTACTCCCTGGCCCGGGTAATGCTTTGATAAATGTTCTCAAATCAGCAGCTCCTCCACCTCCAGATGATGGTGCTATAAAAGCAATCACTATTGGAGGAAGGGCTGCTCCGAGAGAGAGGGGCCAGGCTCCGAGCAATGCTTAGCATTAATTCCACAACCAAGAAGCAGAGAGATTTCAGGCAGGAGATACAGAAAAACAATTGTTTCCTCCTTCTCTTCTTTTTCCTTTCTGTTTCCCTGGAACCCAATTCCTGCTTGTCTACCACAAAATGGGAGGAAATGGGGAGGGGGGATTGGGAAGGGATGCTGTGTTCTGCCTAGCAGGGGGTTCTCCCCTTCTTTCCTGGTTAATTCCGAGGCAGAGAGGAATCTTTTCCTTCTATGGCAGATTTCCAGTGTAGTTCTTTGCATTCCCGGGTCTGGTGGTCTATCACCTGCCACCGGAAGAGGTCCTGTGATCAGAGAAGCAGGGAGCTCTCCAGACACTCCCTGCCACCAACCCGCTTCCAGTTCACCTCTTCGCCCCATCATAGCTGCGTTACAAGCGTCTTTTCTCTTGATCTGGATTGTAGGTTGTACATGATACTGACTTGAGTTCCTCACCTCCCTTTACATCTTCCCGCTTTTTATGTTCTCCTTTCCCTTCCTTGCCTCTTTTCTTCTGGATCAGGCTGGAATGTTCCATCGAATTCCATAAAGGTTCCATTGCATTCCTTGTTCCCAGGCTAGAGAAATTCTAGAATACAACAACTAGGTTCAGAGTCTCTTATGCCTAACCACCACCACCCTTCATTCCCAACTGGTTCTAGACCATAAGGCCTCAGAGATGTGGGCATAGTGTGTCTCTCTTTATAGTTTCCTTTACAAATTCCTATATTTGTGCCCTGGCTTAGAGGAGTACCCTTCCCAGCATCCTGAACCAGTGGAGATGTGTCTTTGGTGAAGAGGTGTTTCCACTTCCTCTAGACCTCAGGGAGTGAATCCTTTCCATTAATCCTTGCCCCTGTTGGATTAACTATAGTTGCCTTAGAAAAGTTGAATGCTAGGACTGGAAGGAACATTAGAGATAAAAATATCCGAGCTGGAGGGATCTCAGAACCCATCTAGTCCAATCCCTTCACTTTAGAAATGAGGAAACCAAGGCCTAGGGAGAGGAAATGACTTGTCTAAGGTCATATAGGGAGTCTGATATGAGAATTTGGGTCTTGAATTCCAGACCAGCACCCTTCCCATCACTCTGGGCTGCCCCATTTGGAGGGAGCAAGAGCCAAGAGACCTGGAAATGGACCAGATGATGCTGTTCCTCCCTCATGCTAGATCTTCCCAAATACGATGTGCACAGCCTACCCCTGCCCCTGCCCCCCTAGCCCTAGCTCTGAGTGGTGAGGGGCTTGGAAGCGTAGGTATGTGTGGCCGGGGCGGGGCATTGGAGGTGGCTAGACGGGGAGGGAAGCATCTCTCTGTCCTTGATGGGGGAGGGGACTTCGTAGCGCCATCCCTGTAGCCTCCCAGACCTCCGCTGCGCTGAGTCCCTCCATCCTCCCTCCCTTCCTCCCTCCCTCCCTCTCTGCTCCCCAGGCGGGGGCACTGGGCGCCCAAGGCTGCAGCGCCGGACTCGGACCAGCAGGTGTCGCTACGGAGAGCTTCTTTTGTGGTCCTGATGCTGCCGCTGGCCTGAGAGCGAGAGCTTCCTCTCCAGCTGAGAGCTTTTCTCCTCCGTTCATTTGCTCTTATCCAACCTGTGTCGGTCTCGGGCATGGCCAGATTGACGGAGAGCGAGGCGAGGCGGCAGCAGCAGCAGCAACTCCTGCAGTCCAGAGCCTCCCCCATGAGCAGCGGCCCCGAGCCCCCAGTCCAGCCGGACAGCATGAAGGACCTGGACGCGATCAAGCTCTTCGTTGGCCAGATCCCCCGCAACCTGGAGGAGAAGGACCTCAAGCCCCTGTTCGAGCAATTCGGCAAGATCTACGAGCTGACGGTGCTCAAAGACCGCTACACCGGCATGCACAAAGGTGCGCCCCCGCCCCGCCCCTCCCCTCTGCTCCGCACCCCACCCGGGGCCAGCCCGCCCGCCGCCGCCTGCCCCCTCCTCTTCTCCTCGCTGCTACCCCTCTTCCAGCATCCTAGCGCCCTCCTGCTCTCGCTCATCCCTCCCCCTCCCCACTCCACCTTCTGGCATCATCACCATCATCACCATCATCATCTCTCCTTCCTTTCCTTTTCCTTATCCCTTTCTCCTTCCTCTTTCCCCTATTCTCCATCAGACTCCCTTCTTTTCTTTTCACTCCTATGCTCCCACTGCCTTCCATTCTCCCCCTCCATCCTTTGCTTCCTCTTCAGCATCCTCTCTCTTTCTCTCTCTCTCTCTCTCTCTCTCTCTCTCTCTCTCTCTCTCTCTCTCTCTCCTGTCTCCCCCTCCTTCCTTCTCCATCCCATCCCCCATCTCTCCCATACCTTTCCTCCCCCCGACCCCCTCTGTCTCATCTTCTTCACTTCCCCCATCAGCCCTCCCTCTTTTCCTCCTCCCACTCCCCCTGGGTTTCTAGGGGTGGTGTGGGCAGATTAGAGCTGTCCCCCTCCCTACTTTTCCATTCATCCAAGCTTTTGACAGGAGCAACCCAGGAAGTTTTAACCTCCGGACAGAATCCCATTGGTAATTTTCACAAAGGGGACGCGCCTGTGAGAGAGACTGGGGAGATCAGAAACACTAAAGGTCCAACTGTCCAGTGTGCAAACAGATGCCAAGGAGGCCAGCTAGTTGGTAACTACAAAGAAAAAGGGGATGGGTATGTGTGGGGAGAGAGGATATATGGGAAGAGCATTCCTATTTGTGAAAATGCAATCTTCCCCCAAGGTTTGGGGGAAAGAGCTTGTCTCTTCCTTCCTCTTGCATTCACCCATCTCTTGCCCATTTTGGAAAGCATCTATCCCCCTCCTTCCTCCATCCAACCCTCCATCCTTCCCCTCCATCTCCGGGCCATTTCCTCGTGCCTAAATTAGTCCTGGATGAGGCAGGTTCGGGGAACAGGGTGAAGGGTTCCCTGTATCTGGAGACAATGAGTCCTTCGAAGGCAGAGATGGGCAGAATCCTGGTGTGGAAATGAGAATCATTTGGCTAGTTTTGATAGACAGGGAAATAGGAAATTGCCCAGACCAGAAGGAAGTGGGCTTCCTGCAACCAGATGACCTGCCTCTGTAGAACAGAATCTCATTAAAATAAAGAAAAATCCAGTGATAGCAGGAGAGGAAAATTGTTTATGGTTCAACTTGTATCTTGGGTTCAGATTGCTCTTGTTAAATCAATTGTTCTGTGAGGGTATGTCTGTGCATAGGAATTATGGACAGAGTTGACATGGTAAATATGGGAGACTTGTGTTGTTGGCATCCATGTTTTCAATTCCCTTGTGAGTAATCAAGAATATCTGGGGAGATGGAAACATACATGGAAGATCTTTGTGCCAGTTGCTGGGCAGGTACTGAAGCCCCAAAGAACCCTTGGTGCCCCATACCTTCTACCCCTGGCTGGAGGCCCTAACCCATGCTTCCTTCAGTGTGCCTCTCCAGATGCCATCTTCCAGGGGTCTCAAACATGAACCAGGGGACCATTTCCCCCAAGAATGTCTTCCTCATGAGATAGGCATGTGGAACACATGTTGGACAGATGTCCAGACCAAATCTACAAGGTTGGTTCTTTCTGAAGTCTTTGCCAGGGAAGGCTGATGCCCTCACACTCCCTTAGTGGAAGAACCCTCTCAACACTGCCCAGTAAAAACCCTAAATTGGCCTAGTAAAATCTTCTGCTCATTCCCCTCAGCTTAGTCCTGTGATGGAGATGACTAGATTTGATAAAAGATCCCAAAACTGAATGGGTAGATGGGACTTCTCTCAGGCCCTGATGAGGCCCAAATTCCTCAACCTTCCCTTTTCTCCTTTCTCTCCTCTTCCAACATGTGTGAAACATGAATCATCACTATCTAGAAAGATTCCCACCCCGGGTGGGGCTGGAGGTTGTCCCACAGGGCTGCTAGCACACTTTGCAGGAAACCAGGGCTCTCTTCACAAGGTACTGTTGGTGTCCTGGGCTCCTAAGGTGTGATTTAAGAAACTAGGGGGAAAAAAAGAAACTAGGGGAGGGAGGGTTGTTGTCTTGGTGATGGGAGACTTGAAGCAATTTTTTTCCTTGTTAATTAACCTTCCCTTTCTCCTCTCCTCTCCATCACACACACACACACACACACACACACACACACACACACACACACACACATCCCTAATTCTATGTTACTCTCCTATATTGAGATCAGTCTTCATCATCATAGCAGAGAAAGGAGAGTCCAAACACTGGGGGAGGTAGAATCATGGACTCATCTACCATGGGTAATGACTTCCTGGACCCAGGGAGATGGCATTTAGGAAGGAGTGTTCAGTATGACCCAGATGCAAGGACTATCACTCACCTTCCTCTCTTTCTCTCTATTAATCTATTCTGACTCATAGCATTTTTGGGGTGGCAAATCTAAGTACCCCTTTTTTGACAAGTGCCATGCTCCAATGGTGACATGAGGGGAGAGGGTAGAGTGCCAAGATGTTGCTCCTCATTCCTTCTTTGAGGGTTATCTGGATGTGCTGAAGCCCTGGAGGAGTCCACTTTCACTGAAGCAGAGTTTATAGGCAGCTTTCCCCTTTTTGACCCCCTCTCTATACCATGGCCTTACACCTTTGTTTCAGAATTTCCCTGAGGCACGGGCTTGAGTTACTATGGCTTGCTCCAGTGCTGGAGGGGGTGGTAAGAGGGACCCAATAGGCAAGGTGCCACCTACCCACCAGTTTAGGTCCTGGGGTAATGTGTCTTATGCTTAAGTTTAAGTCTGATTGAAGGTATCCAGAAGAGTATTGGAAGGGAGAGGAGTAGAAGGTGTGGGCTTTTTGATAGAAACAATCCTGGGTCAAGAGTCTTCTGGCCCTGGCTACTAGCTTTAATTCAGACACTGATGAATTTGTAAACTTGGGCGAGTCACTTTGCATTTGGGACCTCTATTTCCCCATCTGAAAAATGAGAATTTGGACTACATGACCCCAGTGGCCCTTCCATTTTCTAAATTCTGTGTTCTAATGGCCCTCCCCAGCTCTGACATCCCATGTTTTAATGGCCCTTCTGGCTCTGACTTCCTGGGTTCTTTAAGGGCTCTCCCAGCTCTAGCATTCTATGTTCTAGGTCCCTCCCCAATCTGACACTCTACATTATATGATTCTAGAAAGGGAGGCAGCAAATTAATGAGAGCTATGTGTGTGTTTCAAGTGAGGCTGAGTTGAAGGAAAGAGAAGGCTTTCTAGTTGCTGGGTTACAATGGCCAAAGAGGGGAGTAATGGACATTTGATTGGGACAGTCAGAAGAAGACTGCCTTGAAAGCCCAGTATCATACTCGGGTCTCAAAATCACCCTGTAAGGCCAGTAAGAGCAGGGATTATTTTCCTCATTTTATAGCTAGGGAAACTGAGTCCTATAGAAGAAAAGGGTCTTGATGGAGGTGACTCGGTAACTTAGTTGCTCACATGGACCTGCAACTCAATACTGACTTTGTCATATCTACAGCTGTTTAGGCTGGAGTAGAAATGTCTGGACAGGGCCAGGTGCTGAAAGCTGGGGAGATTAGGGTGTGTGTTTGTAAGTGGTTGGAGGGTGGGGACCAGACCTCTCCAGAGTCCCCTTGGAGAGGGTGAAGGAATAAATATCATTTCCACAAAAATTGGTGTTGTTGATGGATCTGATCGCTCCCTGAGTTGGGCACTCGGAATAAAACTGCTGTGTGTGTGTGTGTGTGTGTGTGCCCCGCCACTCTCGGAACAAACCTGTTACCATCTGACAATGATGGGCCTTGAAAATAGATCGGTGTGGCAGAGTGGGGGCTGGGAGCCAGGAGGGCATGGGAGGGGGAAGGGAGCCCGTGAATAAAACACTCATTTCATTACAAACAGCCCGTTAAATATAGTCTGCGTTTGTAGGTTGAGGTCAAGCTGCAGACAGAGGCAGAAATCTGTCACTAGCCTGTATGGAGATGAGAAAGCCAGTGTTGGCATTACCTGGGTGGGCTCCTTGTAACAAAACTCATTCAGAAACACAGGATTCTGTAGCAATATATGTGTGTATGTGTATACACACATATATACACACATGTGCATGTATATATGTATATGTATACACACATGTATGTGTGTGCACGTGATGTGTGTGTGTGTCCCCTCCCCTAACCTTTACTGTAAGTTATTTTTGGTTTTGTTTTGTGTGTGTGTGTGTGTGTGTGTGTGTGTGTGTGTGTGTGTGTGTAGATATGTGTTTGTGAAGAGAGAGAGAGAGAGAGAGAGAGAGAGAGATAAAGAGAGAAAGAGAGACAGAGACAAAGAGACTCAGAGAGAAAGGCAGAGACAGAGGGGAGGCATGTGGGGTTGCTGTTTGGGTTATCAATTTTCTTTCCAGGGAAGGATGCTAGTGAGTACAAGGATAGAATCTGAGTCAGGGGGAAGATTTCACTCCATTTCTTGCCAATCATTCCTATGATTCCTCTGCCCCTCTGGCCCCTAGCCCCTGAGGCCATCCAGTGATGTTTGGGAAATTTTCTTCCCCCTCCCCCTCCTGCTTCCCAGGACCTAGCACCCTATTCTTATCTCCCTCTTGGGCCCAGGGCCTGGCAAATTTGGCGCATCTGGTGGGCGTCGTTAATTTTTCTATGAATGTTAATGCCTTAATGTCAATATTATTATGAAGTGGTTTATATATTCATATTAGCAGATGAATATTAATGCTCCAACACCCTCTGTAGTGGCTTGTGTTACTCCAGTTCCCCTGGTATTATTCACAATGCCGTTTTTTTTCCTATTTATGTTAATTGTATATACATTTGCATATTAATGGCAATATTTGTCTTAAAAGGGCTATTTTGAGGGAGGGGGGAAGGAAGGAAGTGGTTGATCAGAGATGGGGGAGACACAGACCACTGGCCAGCACCCCAGAATTTGGAGGGATGGCAGCTCCTACCAGGGTCTGGGCTGGGTGTCCTCCCCAGTGGGTTTTAGGAGGGAAGGGAGATAAGGAGAGGGAGCTCTGAAGCATGAGATTCAGAGAGAGAGAGCCTGATGTGGAATCCAGAGGGAGATGGCAGAGGGAGAAGGGAAGTCTGGAGACAGGGAAGGTGGGAGGGAGGTGGGAGAAGCGAGGCCAGGGGATGGAAAAGAGAATGAGACTTATAGGGCATTATGCCAGGTGAAAGCTGATCAGCTTAAACACCAGGACTGGGGGGCACAGTCAGACCAAGTGAGGAGAGGGAAGACCAATTCCTCTTACTTCAAGGCAGGATTGCTGGATCAGACATGGACAGCACAAGGGCAGGGGCAAGGGCGGGGGCCTGAGGAACCTGGTCTATTCATTCTTTCCCAGGGGAGAAGGGAGCAGCAGTGGGCTGAACCCCGGCAAACTCTGGGCTTGATATTAATCAATCATCTAATTTTACTGAGCACCTGCTCTGGTAATCTTTCACATGCATTTCACAAAGCCCTTTTCCATTCAGATCCTCCTTTGATTTTTACAATGCCCCCTGTAAGGTGGACAGGTCAGAAATTATCACGTCCATTTTGCAGGTGGGAAAATGGACTTGCCCTATAAAAGGAAGGGGTTAGACAAAATGATCTCTTAAAGATCCTTCCTGTGTCCAGCTCTGGCATTGTATTTTAAGGAACTTCTCAATTCTGACATGAACCCTTTTTCCATTCCCTTGAGTAGTTAGCGTCCCATCTCCAGAAATTCCTTGGTATTTATTTTCCATGTTGCATTTCTTATCTGTGTACACGATGTACTTCTCCAGTAGATTGTAAGCTGATTGAAGGAAGGCACTGTCTCATTTTGTCTTTCTATCCTCAGCATCTAGGACTGTGCCCAGCACATGGTAGGTGCCTAAACGGTCCCTCCCTGCTCTGACACTCTATATTCTTAGGTCTCTTCCAACTCTGAAATTCTGTGTTCTAAGGTCACTTCTAGCTGACTGTGTCCCTAGACCTGGTCCTCATGAAGGTTGTGGCAACCAGGTGGTTCAATGGATAGAGAAGCAGTCCTGGCATCAAGAAGAGCTGGTTTCAAATTCAGCCTCAAACTCTAACTAGCTGTGTCACCCTGGGCAAGTCACTTAACTTCTGCCTCAGTTTCTATATCTATAAAATGGGGAAATAATGGCATCTACATCCAAGGGTTGTTATGAGGAACAAATGAGATAATATTTGTAAAAAGTTCCTGGTACATAGTAGGTACTTAATAAATGCTACTTCTCCCCTCTCCGATTTCTAGCCCAGCAGGAGAGAAAAAGACAGATGTACCAATTAACAGTGATCAAGAAAAGAACTGGATAAGACAGTTTCAGACAAAATGCTCAGACAAGATGGAAATCTTACTTCCAGCTCAGATGATCAGAAAGTCTTAGAGGAGGTGGTGTTTGAAAGGGGCATGGGAGGACTAAGTGTGCAGACAGCCCCAGGACCTGTGGTTATCAGTGTCTGTGTGTGCACATGTATGGTTAGCATGTGTAAGTGGGTGGGGTATGTGTATTTGTAGATGTGTGTGTGTGTGTGTGTGTGTGTGTGTGTGTGTGTGTGTGTAGGTGTGGGTGGGAGTATGGAATAAGTAGTTTTTTTGGTAACAAGGAGGGTCTGCATTAAACCATCCACACTTTCCTACCTGCTTGTGAACATACACACATTTGTGAGATGGGAGAGCCAAATGGGGAGGCCGGCCAGAGACCCTGCTGCAGGAATCCACTCTAAAGTGAACAGGGGGGACAGGGGAAATTATGAGAAGTCAGACATAAAAATTACTTGTCACAACAGCTGGAGTCTGGCGGGGACAGAGCTCCCTGCCCCTAGATGTTTTTAATCACAAAGCTGGGTGACCCTCTGTCAGGAATGATGTCGAAAGGATCATGGCATTTGGCAGATGGTTGAACCAGGGGCCCTCCGGGGTCCAGTTCAGCCTTAATTGAGGACTTGGTGTGGGAGGAGAGGAGGTATAAAAACCAGGCTTTATGTGACTGGTTCAGAGTACCTTCTAACACCCAGGAGGTCCTGGATGAAGATCTCATTGCATCCCAGCTGACTTAAGTCCCTGGGATTAGTTGGAGCGCCTGGTCATGATTAACAATGATGATGATAAATGCTAGAGGCTCTCTGTTACCTGCAGGATCAAATATAAGCTCCATTGTTTGGCACTTAAAGCCATTCACAGCCTGGCCCCATCTTACCTTGGCAGTCTTATTACACAATTTGTTCAGTTGTTTCAGTTGTCTTACTTTCCAAGACTCTACTTGGGGCTTTCTTGGTAGAGATACTGGAGTGGTTTGCCTTTTCCTTCTCCAGCCCATTTTACAGATGAGGAAACTGAGGCAAACAGGGTTACGAGACTTGCCCAGGGTCACCCAGCTAGTAAGTGTCTGAGGATTTGAGCTCAGGTTTTCCTGATTTCAGGGTCACCTAGCTGCCCCCTTTTTACTCTTCTTCATATACATAATGGTTCAGCCAAACTGGCCTTTGTACTGACCCTGTAACATAATACTTCATCACTCCTTTCCCTGGTTTAGCACGAGTTGTCTCTCATACCTGGGATGCTCTCCCTCCTCCCTTCCCTTTGGAAAATTTCCTCCACTATCAGTAATTGTCTCTAAGAGAAGAATCCCTCCAAGGCTCAGCTCAAAGGTCACCTTTTATAATGAGACTTTTTCTCCTCAATCACTCAACATGGTGCCTGGTCATTCAATCAATGCTTGTTCCTTCCTGCCCTCCCCTTCGAAGTTTGACCCAAATTATCTTGTATCCATAGTCTCTCTTTGATAGACTGTAAGTGCATTGAGGGCAGGGACCATTTGTTTCCTTTTGTCAAATCCCCAGTACCTGACTTAATAAATACTTGTTGATTGTTTGCTTGGTTGAATAACAATAGCATTTATTCAGTATCTGAAATTGATATAATAATTCAGTTTGTGGATTGTACCTTGTAGCTACAAACCACTTTGATCTTCATAGCAATCTCCAGAGGAGGCTGAGAAAGGGTTAATATCCCCATTTTACAGCTTACAAGATAATTATAGGATTTGGAGCTAGAAAGGACGTTCAAGCCCATCTGGTCCAACTCCCTTTAGAGAAGAAACCCAGACTCAGAGGCCTGGAAACCAAGTCTCTCCCCTCTAAGAGCCTTGAATGGAATGGGCATTCAGTAGATGCTGGGTTGAATTGAATTCTGTTGAATGCTTGATCCCAGGCACCTGTGCCCAGTGGTGTCTGGGGGGCCCTCTGTCTCCCATAGCCTCTCTCCACAGCAAGTACACACACACACAGACACACACACATGTTTAGAAGTCCTTTGATTCATTCTTTAAAGTCAATGCAGCTCTGTAGGCAGAGAGGATAAGTGGAAAGTCAGGGACCCATTGGGGTTCCCTGACTGGCCTCTTGCCTGGGAATTGTGCTTTTGGGTGGCCTCACTTTGTGAGCCTTAAGCCCTTCTGCCTGCTGGGTTGGGAGCAAGGGCTTCAGTCTCCCTGAGTTTTGGTTTTCCCATGTGTACCTTTATGAGGAAATAGGACTAGGCGATCTTTCAAGTACCTCCCAGCTCCAAAATTCTGTATTCTATGCCTTTAGGATTCTCCTGTCCCTCCCAGCTCTGAATTCCTAGATTCTTCGGTTCCCTCCACCTCTGACATTTTGCATTCTAAGGGCCTTCCCTGCTCTGATAGTGTTCCACAGGCTCTCCCAGCTCTGACATTCTCTGTCCTAAGGGCCCTCCCAGATCTGATACTCTGTGTTCTAAGGGCCCTCCTAGCTCTGGATAGGTGGTTGTCTCTTTTTCTTTATTCATTCTTTTCATTCATTCATTCATTCATTCAACAGTTCAAGTGTCTACTATATAGTGCTATAGAAGCACTTAATAGATATTAATTAATTAATATGGGCTTGATGTAGGGGGAGAGAGATGAGTAAGAGATGCCCTCATGGAGCTCATTGTCTACTGGGCAGGTTGAGACATCCACAAAATTACCAGAGCAGAATGTGCTGAGGTCCACAGTGACATACAAAGCTCAAAAAACTTCCGGCTGGCAAGATCAGGAAAGTTTCCCCAGAGAAAGAGATACCTGAGCTGAGACCTGTAAAACAGGGAGAATTTCAAAGGAAAAGATGGCAGCCCTGCATTCTAGGAGGGAGGAGGATACAGGACACATTTAAGGACAGCACTTTATTTGCAACATATCATACTGGAAGGGGAGAGAAATCTGCAGAGGCAGACTAAAGTCAGACTCTTGGGGACCTTGAATGCTAGGCTAAAGATCTACACCTTCCCCTGTGGGTACTGGAGACTCACATAAGGTATCAGAGTGAGGGCCATAATCGGAACTGGGTTTTAAGAAGAGGATTCTGATGGCCCGTGAAGGAGGGCTCATGGGACTACAGATTTAGAGGTTAATGGGTCCTCATTATACATATATGGAAACTGAGGCATAGACAGGTGGTCCGATAGGTAGGAAGTAAAAGGGCTGGGATTGACTCCAAAGGGCTAGATCTGACTCCAAAATCAGTCATTCTTTCTAATGTATCACTCTGCCTGCTAGAATAGAGAGGAAGCTACCAGAAGCAGAGATCTTACCTGGGCAGGTGTTGTAATAGTCCAGACAAGAGGCGATAAAGCCTGAATGAGAGTGGTGGCCATCAGAATGGAAAGGAGTAGACTGACCAAGACATAGGTCAAACTGAGGATGAAAGGTACTTGGCTACTGGTTGGCTTTGGTGACATCATCAAGGAGGTGCCTGAAACACCCTGTTAGTTCCAAGTAGTAGAGATTTGTTGAGATCTCCAGGGATAGAGGGAGGACAGGAGGCCCTGAGACATCCCAAAGACGTTGCCTTTCCTGGGGTCCCCAGAAGAGGGGATTTGCCTAGAGATTCAGTTTGAGAGCAATTCTCCAGGGGACCTGGTTTGGTAGCCTCAAGAGAAGGCCTTTTAAGATGAAGGACAAGCCCATGCCACCCCATCCTTGGCCCATCCTCCCCCTCTGCTAAAGACAGGAACATCCATGAGGGTTTCCCCAAGGAATTCATTCAAGGTATAGGAAATGAGCACCGAGGACAGGACCATGCATTGACTTGCATATGATTGAGGGACATTGGCATGTGGCACCTGAGACAGCACTGCCTTTTCCTGATCATTTTCAGGCTGAAACGTTACTGTGATTTCTTCTCCTGGTCTTGGCTCTTTCCACCATCTACCAGCTCTGACCCTCACCTCTAGTTGGGGAGGAGGAGGAGGGGCAGAAGAGTTGGAAGACAAGGAAGAGGAGAAACCTGGTTTCCTATCTAAAGTCAAGACTAGTCTGACCCTGCTTAGCTGGTGGGAGTCAGCCAAGTGGGACAGGCATGAGAGCAGCAAAAGATTGTTACCATCTGTTAAGTGGGCGGTCTGTCCAAATGGTGTTCTTCAGATACATAGAGGAAGCATCCTGATTACAGTCAGGGACCTTCATGCTTTCAGCTGTGTCTTCATCCACACTTTCTTGCCTGGCTTCATCTTGTGAACAAGATGACATGTATATGACATGCCTGGTGGGCATTAGGACTAAGGCTGGGGCTGGGATCAGGGTTGAGATTAAGTAGGGGTTCAATGTTCAATCTGAAGCAAGGCCAAGTTCAAAGATTGAGTTGAGGCTGGGTTTAGAGTTTAGGACCATGCAATTCCACTAGACTGTTGGAGTTGAAGGAAACCTTAGAAAAAAGAACATAGAAAATCAGAACTGGGAGGGCCCTTAGAACCCGGGATGTCAGAACTGAAAGGAAGCACGAACCCTGGTTTTGTGTGTAGTCCAGCCCCCATCATTCCAAGGATGAGGAAGCTGAGACCCAATGAGGGGCCATATTTTGCTCAAGTTCACATGACCTCAAAGTGGGCGGGTAGAGCCAGGGACTCCTCTGAGGCCAGGTAAGGTCCCTTTCCATTATGCCATACTTTCTCCCATGGAGACAACCTGTCTCTTAGTATACTTTAGCTTCATTTTGGTGCCTCAGGACCAAATGACTGAGCAGAGCATGACTTTATACTCAAAGGAAAAATAATAAAAAGAAAGACCAAATTCAGTCAATTTCTTTCAGACAATTCAAATAATAAATCTCGTTGAGTTAGAGTTACTTCCAAAAAGCTCGGAGATTTGTTTAGATTCCCTTTATCCCCTGAACAACCTCTAACAAAGAAGGTTCTGATTGTGACCCATCCAGGAGGGACCTGAGAACACATGGAACACAGAATGTCAGAGCTAAAAAGAATTCTGGAGCATAGAATACAGAATCACAGGACTTAGAAGTGGAGAAGAGCTTAGAGATTTTCTTATCCAACTCTCTCGTTTTACAGATGGAGAAACCAAGGTTCAAATTAGCCCTTGGGTCCCTTCCAACTCTGATTCTAAGAGTAATCTGGACCCAAAACGAATATCCAAATCCAGTTGTAATTTCTGCCAAGCTAGCTTTGCTTGCTCTTGAGGCCAGCCCACTGGACAGACTCACAGCTTAAGTCACTGGTCTCTTCCCTTCTTTCTTCCTTCTTTCCCCTCTGATCTTTAGCATAGCTAGAATTGGAGGCTGATATTGGCATGGGGTGGGGGCTGGGCTGGGATGGCATGCAGGGGAGAGGAGCAACATTTCTTGAAGAAAATTGGCCCCTGGATGGAGTTGGCCACTGCTAGCCCTTGGCAGGCAGCCTCCATCCTCTGCCAGCGAGGGATTTCCATATTTTTGGAGCCTGTTAAATTATCAATGGACTGCTGTGCATAGATTCCACTCCTCTCCCCTTCCTACAAATCAAATTATCAGAGCCAAGATTAGATTGTAAATGGCTTAAGACGATCTATTCATTGTTGGTGTCTAAAGTCTCCTTGGTCTCAAAGCACTGAGAGTCCGAGGCCCTCCAGCCAACCACATGGAGCCTTGGGATGACCAACAACAAAGGCCTATCTGTTCTTCCACACACCCGGCTCAATTCTGGAAGCACCTCTGGCTGGAACCATCTCCCCTAGGAATACAAAGTTCGGAGACCCTGCCAATGGGTGAAAAGGCTTGGGGGTGGAAATGAGAGACAGGGCAATGATGAGCCTCAGGGGTTCTGAGGTTTGCACCCCAGCCCCTTTGCTTATTGATGGTGTGACCTTGGAACAGTCACTCAATTTCTCAGACCTTGAGTTTCCTCATCTGTAAAGTTATAAAAATAAGCCCTGCCTGGCTTCCTGCGTGGAAGGGTTGGGAAGATCAATCCACCAACCGAACAAGACTGCGCTGAGGGAGGAAGACACAATGACGTCATCCTGCCCTCAAAGAGCTTGCATCCCGAAGAGGAAGACAGCATATGCACAGCCAGGCATAGAGAAGACGAATCTCTAGGAAGGTGCAAAATACACAGATGACCTTGTAGGGGAAGGGGCCAACAGCTGGGGAGACGAGAAGGGGCTCATACAGAAGGCGGCCCAAGTACTTAAATATGGAAGGGAAATGGGGATTCTACGGGATGGAAGTGAGGAGAGAGAGCAGGAGTTGAGAAGTAAAAAGAGCGGTTTGACTGGACCCAGAGTGTGCGGAGGACAATAAGGTGTAATTAAGTCTGAGAAGGGCTAGGCTGGGGGGAACTTTCCAAGCTGAACAACAGTGTTTTTATTTATCCTATTTATATACGTGGCACATATATGTGTGTGTGTATATATGCATATACTCACATCTATGCATATATGTTATATTACAGATACACACATCATATACATATATATCCTATATAGAGAGAGCGTGGCTAAAGATTATTGAGTAGAGGGGTGGGACAGTCAGATGGACCTGTTAGGAAAATCGCTTTGGCAACCACATGGAGGATGAATCCGATGAAATAATGGATGGGAGAGTGCATTGTAACTGCACGGCATAATAGAAATGTCAGCTATTGTCATTATTATTACAAATGCGTGTGTTATCTTTTGTGTACAAAGATGATCCCCTTGCCTCGCCCCCTTGGAAAGGGAGTTCTGCCTGCTCTCTCTAGCAGTGGCCATAGGCTGCTCTGAATTACCTAGATTTTTCTCACCTTCTTTGTGACCAGCAGCATATTTCACATAGGGGGTGTCAAGGTTCAGGCTGTGGGGGTAGAGTAATACGTCAGTATGGGAGCAGGGAGGGGATAAGTCTGGGGCATAGGCATCCAGATGGCAGAGGACAAAGTGGGGAGGTTAGGGAGCTGTCCAGTATAGTTGGAACATAGATTATGTGAAGGGCAGGAGATACAATTATACTGACAGGCTGGATCAAGATTTTGGAAGACCTTGAATGGCAGAGTGCAGCAGGGGTGGGGACAGGGAGACTATTTTTTTTTCTTTTAAACTGGAAAATCATTGGGGAATTATCGAAGGTTTTTGTTTTTGTTGGTTTGTTCTGTAGAGAACTGGTCTGATCAGAGCAGGACACTGGGAAGTAACATGAAGGATGAAGATGTGAAGTGGTGAACTAACCCCCCCCCCACACCCACTCCCTCCCTCCTTCCCCACCCTAAATTTTAAAGTCTTTCGAGGGATGGAGTTGGGTTAGATGATCGATAAGGTCAGTCACAGCTCTGATAGGCAAAGGAAGGTACTTATAGAAGGTCTGCATCCTACAGCCTGAAGTCTCCTCCAGCTCCAACATCCTGAGTTTATGTTCTATGGACTTTCTCAGTCCTAAGGACCCTTCTAGCCCTAACATTCTGTGTCCTCGGGTCCTCCCAGCTTGACATCCTGGGTTCTAAGGGCCGTCCCAGCTCTAACATTCTGTGTCCTAAGGGTCCTCCCAGTTCTGACATTTTCTGTCCTAAACCTCCCAGTTCTGACATTCATAGAAAAAAGAATCTCAAGAGATAGATTTCTCAGAAGCCACCAAGTCCAACCCATACCTGATCAAGAATCCTCACCCCACCCATCCAACATACCCAACAAGAGGTCCTCCAGCCTTTGCTTGGAGATCTCCAGGGAAGGAGACCCTACCACCTCCCAGGGCTTCCTCTTCTACTTCAGCACACCTGTCATTGTTTGAAAGTTATTTTTAATAATAAAAGCTAACATTTATATAGCACATAACTATGTGCCAAGCACCAATTATTATCTCATTTCATCCTCACAACAACTCTGAAAGGTTAGTGCTATTACAGTTGAGGAAACTGAGGCAGACAAAGGCTATGTGACTTGCCCAGGGTCCCATATCTAGTAAGTATCTGAGGTTAGATTTGAACTTAGGTCTTCCTGATTCCAGGCCTGCCACTCACCTTATCCACTGGGCCACCTATATGCTTAAATTCTTCCTGTTATCAAGTTGAAGTCTATGCCTCTGTAATAATGCTTGTAAGGACCAAATTCACCACTGTCACAGATTACTCCAACTCTCAGGGTCAACCAAAATGAGCCTAATTCCTCTTCCATATACCAGCCCTTCAAATACTTGAGCATAGCCCTTATATCTGCCATCTTCTTTTCTTCTCTAGGCTAAATGTCCCCATTAGTTCTTTCCATCAATCTTCATGTGGAATAATTCTGGGACCCTTCACCATTCTGATCACCTTCCTCTGGATGCTCTCTAGCTTATCAGTGTGGTACCCAGAACTATGAACAGTATTGTGTTCTGATGGGTACCCAGTAAAATGGGGCTATCCCTTGCCTAGTCCTGGCTATTCTCTCTCTCTTAAAGTGGCCTAAAATCAAATTAGCTTTTTGGGTTGCCTTATATGTCACAGGGTTACTCATATTGAACTTGTAATCCATGAAGATGCCCAGATCTTTTTTTTCCCAGGTGAACTTCTATGTAACCATACTTCTTCCATCTTGTACTTGTAAATTGACTTTTTGAACTCCAATATATGACTTTACATTTAACCCTAGAGTTCACCCAATATGTTCCATGTTCTAATGGCTCTTCCAGCCCAGAGGTTCCATTTTGTGTTCTTACTCTGACTTTTTTTTTTTGGAGGGCAATTGGGGTTAAATAACTTGCCCAAGGTCACACGGCTAGGTTTTTGTTTGTGTGTGCGTTAAGTGTCTGAGGTCGGATCCAAACTCAGGTCCTTCTGACTCCAGGGCCGACACTCTACTCACTTCACCATTTATTAAACATTTACTATGTATAGAGTATTGTGCTCAGTGTTGCATATACAAGGATGAAAAACAATATGATCCCTGTCCTCAACATGATTACAAACTGTAGAAGGTTGAGAGACATAGATCCCAATAAGTTAGAATATAATAAAGTCATGGGAAAGGTTAAAAAAACGACAGGACTTTATTGGGGAATTTTGAGTGGCCCAGTTTGCATTGTAAGTTCAAAGTACATGAAGGCAGAGAGGGAGAAATAAAGCTGGAAAGGGAAGTCAAAGCCAGATAAATGCAGACTTTAGAGACCAGCCCGAGGCACTTGTATTTTATCTGGGAGGCACTGGGGACTCAATGAAGGTTATTAACTAGGATAGTGGCCTGATTGGTGCATTGGGTAGTTCACTTTGGCAGCAGAATGAAAGGTGGAGGGGAGCAGGGAGAGACTGAAGATAGCCAGGCTGGTCAGGAGGCTATTTCAATGGTCCAGTTAAGATGTAATATCTTAATTTACTTAGATATTGGCAGTGGGTGTGGAAAGGAGAGTACCAATTTGAGAAATAACTTTGGAATTAGGATTAATAGGATTTGGCAAATGTTGTGTTTGGGTGGAGGGGTTGGATTGGGAGAAGTCTTGCTAGGAGGCCTTCAAAAGCATAAGAAGGATACAGTGTAGAGGATGATTCCAGTCTGAAGCATTGGGCTTAGGGCATTGATGGCCCATTTGGAGATATGGGACTGGAGCTCAAGAGGGACCTTAGATACATATTTGAGAGTCATATCCAGAAACATAATATTTAGAATAGGAGAGTCAATGAGATTATTAAGAGAGTAAAGACTCTCTGGAAATACCCACCCTTTGGGTCATCTAAACTCTGAGGTGGGATTAGTCTTTAGGGCTCCTTCCAGCCCTGACCTCATCTGTGCTTGAATGAGGTGCTTGAAGTTGGTCGCTTTAGGGCTCACCCTCCTCCCCAAATTATACTATAGTAATTACTTCTTCTGTCCTCCTTCCACTCCCACGTCCTATTCACAATCCCACACCCACCTCCATTTCGACAGGTCCTTCCTCTGTGGGCTTTTATCCTTGACTGCTCTCCTAATGACTCCACCTGCCCCCTGCCTCCTCTTCTCCTTCCTCCCTAGCCAGAGTGAATCTCAACCCAAGCCCTCTTTCTTGCTTCTCCCTGCCCTTCCCCCTATTTCAGATCATTGACAAACAGCTAAAGGACAGGATGGGGTGGAGAATGGACATCTTTCCCTACCTAGGGCAGAAGAGCTGAGCCTGATGAAGAGAAACAAGAGAATACATGTCCTGGGGTGGCTAGGTGGTGAAGTGAATAGAGCACCAGCCCTGGGAGTCAGGAGGACTTGAGTTCAAATCTGGTCTCAGACACTTAACACTTACTAGCTGTGTGACCTTGGGCAAGTCACTTAGCCCCAATTGCCCTGTCCTCTCCCCTCCATAAAAAGCTGAAAATTAAAATAAATTTAAAAAAGAGAATACATGTCAGGAATGGGCAACAATGTGGAAGAAAGTAGCAGGGGGCTGGGAAATGTTTAACAACTGGCTCTCAACTGGGAAAAATATATACTGGACATACTTTTAAATTTAATCCTCGTTATTAACACATCCACGATTGTTCTTAAGTTTAGACAATCAAGAAGACATCAGATCAAGCCTTCATCTGTTGTAGAGTTTGCCGATTTCCAAGGAATAGATGCTCACGTTGAAAATTTCCTTGTCTTTGTGAACCATTGATTCAGCACACCTGATAGAAAAAGGAAAAAAAAATCACTGCTCTCTAGCACCTGATTTCCATTTCTTTCTCTCCCCTTCCCAGGGTGCGCTTTCCTCACCTACTGCGCCCGGGATTCCGCCATCAAGGCCCAGACTGCTCTGCACGAACAGAAGACTCTGCCTGGGGTGAGTCTTCCTTGGGATGGGGGAGAGGAAGTTCGGGGTTAGGGTAATTGAGGCTGCCCCGGAAGGTATCAAGGGTTTGGGAAGGGAGCTTGCAGACAAGCTTGGTTTAGATGAAGACAGCCCTCTCCCATAAAACTCCTCCCTTCCTAAACCACAATTACAGAGATGTAAAAATTGGCGGCAGGGGGTGGGGGAGGAGGAAGGAAATTTAGAAGGTTTAACAAAAATGAATATTGCAGATCAATGCAGGAGCCTTGGAATGTTGTCCTTATGTTTTCTAAGAACTGACTCTTCTCCTTTTGTCAATTACAAACGAAACAGACCTGACTGGGCAGGGGCTGCTTGGGTAGTAGTTCTGCCAGCATATGTTAGTTGTGTTTCTGGTTACTTTTCCTTGCTTTCTGTCCCCTGTCTCCGCTTCCCCAGGCTGACCAGAGTCCTGAAAAGACTCGATCAAACACAAAACAAAACAAAAAGAATTAGCCCCCTTCTGACTGAATATTATCTCTGTGAGGGCAGAGACTTGTTTCATTTTTGTCGTTGAGTGTTCTCCATGCTTAGCACATAGTAGGTACTTAATAAATCATTGTGGATTTGTTGTTATTACAACATAGTTATACTATTTATTTATTTATTATATTCCGGGATATGAACTGCCTGTAAGCTCAGAGAATTTAGCTGAAGTGGGTATCTTGGGTCAATGTTGGAACCTGAGAAAGCTTTTCTGAAGTTCTGGAGATAGCACTTGGGGAATCTGACAATACTGAGATTAGGTATCTAGCCACAGTTCTGGGACTGGCACAGTTGATCTCTTGGGGTCCTTTAACTTTCAGAGACTAGCACCTTTCTGCAACCTCTTTGGGCAGAGGCTTACTAGTGGTCATTTGTGATGGAGTATAAAGCCAGAGAGCAAGAGAGGAATAAGGCAGTGAGTGGCCTGAACATCTAGGAAAAATAAGGCAGATGTTGGACAGCTCCCATATAGCTACAACCTCAGCCAGAGCCGACATAGAAAGAGACACCTGGGTTCCAGACTAGTGCATTCACTGCATGCCCTTAACAAGTCCTTTTCTCTCTCTGGGTCTCAGTTTCCCCGTTTGTAAAATGAGGGAGATGGATTAGAAATGAGCACTAAGGTCCTGTTCAGCTACAAAGTCCTAAAGCCCCAATAAAGTATCTGGCCTCTGACAGTGGGGCTGGCCTCCACGTCTCCTCCCTAATCTGTCTCCCAGAAGGCCAAGATGGGAGCTGGAGTGGGATATTCCTTGCAGAGCCAGCAGAGGGGTTTACCTGCTGACCCTGTTCTTCCCTGGCACTGATGGGGGCCTCTTGCTTGCCTCAGGTTCTCAGCAGAATAGTCTCCAGGTATTTAAATCTGTGGATTAATTTGTAGGGAGGTAACACTCTGCTAATTACAGAACTTCCCTGCTCATCTCATTGTGGAAGAGTAGAGGAAGCTGCCAGGGTTGGTGATTGGATTTAATTTGTTAGGGGTGGGAAAAGTGTGAGATAGGAAGGACTGGGGGGAGCTGAGGGGCAATGGAGAAAGCCCTAGCCTGGGAACTGAGATGTCTTGGTTCTGATTCTTATTCTGTCTCAAGCTTGTCTTGTGGCCTTCAGCCAAAACCTTCCACTGGTTACACCCAACTGTGGCACCTTGGGCGTGTTTCTTAACCTCTCCCTGCATCTTGGTTTCTGCACCAATAAAATGAGTGACTAAGTAATCCCTAACCCTTTCTAACTGTAAGTGCCATGAGCTCCTTTCTCTTTAGAACTAACCAGTACTGGGGAGCAGGAAGGATGTGGCCACAAATTTCAGTGCTGACTAGATGGTGTCTGAGGGCCTTCTCAGCTCTTGACCTTCTTGGTTCTAAGGGCTCTCCCCATTCTGACATCCAGGGTCCTAAATGCCCTCCTGATTTTGATCTTCTGTGTTCTAAGGGTGCTCCCAAGTCTGATATTCCATGTTCTAAAGGTCCTCCTAGCGCCTCTATTTTGTGTTCTAATGTTTCTCCTACATTCTAAGTGTTCCCCTGCCTATTTCCCCACCCTCCTACCCACTTTTGACATTCTCTGTTCTCTTCCATCTAGATGCCAGATTTAGAATGAAAAGATATGAGTTCAAATCTCATCTTTACCAATGCTAACTGTGTGACCTTGGGCAAGTTACTGAACCACTCTGTGCCTTAGTTTCCCCATCAGTAAAATGATGGGTTATACTCAATGACTCCCAGGTTCCTTCCAGCTTGAAATCTATAGTCTATGTTCTAAGGGTCCCTTTTGTTCTGACACTCCATGCCTTATATTCTGAGCTCTGCCTCTCCCCAGCTCTGATATTCTTTATTTAAAAAAAAAAAACTATTTTATTTTATTTTATTACTTTTTGGAGGGGGAGGGCAGGGCAATTGGGGTTAAGTGACTTGCCCAAAGTAACTTAACACTCATAAGTATTAAATGTCTGAGGTCCGATTTGAACTCAGATCCTCCTGCCTCCAGGTCCAGGTGCTCTATTCACTGCGACACCTAACTGCCCCACTGATATTTTCTATTCTACATTCTAAGGGCTCCTCCCCCTGTAACATGCCATAGAATCTTCATGGTTCCTAGGGTGAGTGGGGGTCCTGGGAAAAGGGAAGAGGTGGAGACAGAGGGCCTGTTCCTTCGTGGAATGGTTCTTGGTGTCACCAGCTTTGATCTAGGTAGGGTCCTATGCTGCTGGCACCTGGGGGTGCATGAGAGCTGGGGGTAGGAATATGTACAGCTGGAGCATATAGTTGGACAGTGAGGTCCCATGGGCTTAGCAGCATGCAGGCTTCAGGCTGGATTGGGGAAGGAGGGTTGGAGGATAAGAAGCAGCTTGAAATGAAAACCCAGAGCCTCAGGTTGCATTCGTGTTTCAGCTTCATGGCCTTGGGCAAATCCCTTTTTCCTCCATCAGGGCCTCAGTTTCCTCATTGGTAAAATCAGGATAATAATGTCTTATTGGAGTGATCAAATGATACGGTTTCTTCATGCTTTCTTTGTAGTAAGGCTTGATATGAATGTAGGCTGGGATTATTCTCTTAATTCACCCAATGCCCTTATCACCATCTGGGTGTGGAACCTAAAGAGACATTTCCCCAAGGCTCTCTAGCCATCTCGAGAAGACTCGAGGAGGTGGGGAAATAACCTTTGCTTTCAAATCTCTGAAGAGACGTTGTAAGACGCAGCGAGTAGATCTATCTGGGTGAACCCAGAGGGCAGCCCTAAAATGAAATTATAGGGAGGCAGATCTCATTTCAATGCAAGGGAAGACTTAACAGAGATGCCCCACAGTGTAATGGCCCAGCTCCAAAGGCAGGGGGCGCCAAGGAGCAGAGACTGAACAAGGATACTAAGTATCCTTGTTGGGGATACTGTGGGAGACTCGTGTTTCCTGGGGGCTGGGTTAAGGGATGTCTTTGGTCCTTTCCTTTTTCCTTTGCCTTTTAAAAAAGTTGGGTTTTTTCCTACAGGAGAAAATATAGGTAAAAACAAAAGATTATCCATCAAATTTTAAAAGTAAAATTTCATTAATATTTTTATTTAAAATTTTATTTTCATTGTTATCTTTTGTTTTCATATTGCCTCCATTTCCCCATGCATGCCTTCCCCTCCCCCTCCTGCAGAGCCTTGCCTTATTGACAAAGTTAAAAAATAAGAGAGGAAAAGGAAGAGAAAAATCAACAAAAACCGATCAACAAAAACCAATCAACGCATGGGGGAAATCTAATGTTATCTTCAATATTCCATCCCCACGGACCTCAGCCTCGACAAAGCAACAAGGGGAAGTTCCTCTCGTGTTTCTTCTTTGGGGTCAAGCTTGACCATTATAATTTCAGGACATCCACATTTCTGGTCCTTTCTAATGCTGATTAGAATTTTTAAATTCTGTGATTCTAAGAATCTAAGATTCTATGATCCCATTCATTCCCATCTTTTTGTCTGAGATTAACCATGATCTGGAGTAAAAGGAGGAGATATTTTTTCCTGGTGATGTCAAGAATCAGGGAGTCCCATGAGGTCACTCCTTCTAAGGGCCAGACCTTCTGAATCTGTGACAAGCTGGCCCATCACACAGACCTGTCCTGCTTTCTGTCTCTCCTGGGGGAAGGAGCCCATGTGTTCAGGGCAGAAGGCTCTCAGAGGGACAGAGGGAGCTCAGAGCTTCAGCATAATTAACACACTATAGAAAACTGAATGTTTTCCCTTTTTCCATCTACTCTCCAGCTCACTACCCTCCCCCCCTCTTTTGCTAGATCCACAGCCCCCCTTCCCAGATTCTCTTGCAAGGGGCCAAGGTTAATAATAATAGGTATGTAAGGTTTTAGAAGTATTTTGCCCCAAATGACCCTGTAAGGTAAAGAGTTCCTCCCTTCTTCTCTCCCTCCCTCTCTCCTTCCCTTCCTTTTTTCCTCTCTCCTTTCCTTCCTTCCTTCCTTCCTTCCTCCCTCCCTTCCTCCCTTCCTTTCTTCCTTCCTCCCTTCTTCCCTCCCTCCATTCCTTTTCTTTATCCCTCCCTTCTTTCCCTCCCTTCCATTCTTCTTCCTCCACACCTACCTTCCCTCCCTTCCTTTCCTCCTCTCTCTGTCACTTTCTTCTTTATTTCTTTTCACCCTCCCTCCTTCTTTCTCTACTTCCTTCTTTCATTCCTTTGTTCCTCCCTTCCTTTCTTCCTCCCTCCCTCTCTTCTTTCCTTCAGTTCTTCCCTTCCTTGCTTCTTTCCTGACAAATCACCTTTGATCTATTTAATATGTACCTATAACTGTACTTGTGTTCCCTAGCTAGTCTGTAAGCTCCTTGAGGGCACGAAGTGTTTCACTTTTGCCACCTGGCACAGGGCCTGTATATATTAGGTGTTTAATAAATGTAGTTGGATTAACATAAGTATGATTATTTCCATTTTATAACAAACAATCAAGAAGCATTTATTAGGTGGCTGCTATGTGCTTGCCACTGTACTGGGAACTGAGTATATAAAGATAAAAGTAAAACAGTACCTGCCCTCAAGAAGGTTACATTCTACAAGGGAAGAAAATGTATACAGATACAAGTACATGCAAAATCAATAGAAGGTGATTTGGTATGGAGGAGGCACTAGGTTCTAGGGGAATCAGGAAAGGCTTCATGAAAGAAGTGGGATTTGAACTGGGCTTTAGAAGAAATTAGGAATCTTGAGAGGTGGAGGAGAGGAGGAAGTGCCCAGCAGGCATGAGGCAGAGCCTGTACAAAGGCCCAGAGAGGGGAGGTGGAGTGTGTGGACAGGAGCAGCAAGGCCAAGGTGGCTGGCTGTGAAGTTTGTGCAGGGCCAGTTATGTGTAAAACAGGCTAGAAAGGTCACCTAGAGGGTTTTATAGTGATAGATACTTATGAAATAGATCCTGATTTGTCAGGAAGGAACGAAAGGAAGGAGGGAGGGAAGAAATAAAAAAAAGAAGAAAAAGGGAGGAAGAAAGAGAGGGAGGGTGGGAAGAAGGGAAAAAGGAAAGGAGGAACAAAGAAAAGGAAGGAGGGGAAGAGGGTGAGAAGAAAGTGACAGAGGGAGGAAGAAAGGAAGGGAAGGAGGATGGGAAGGGAGGAAGAAGAATGGGAGGGAAGGAAGGAAGGGAAGGAGAAAGGAAGGGAGAGAGAGGGAGGGATGAAGGAAGGAAGAAAGGAAAGGAAAGGGGAGAAATGACTGTGAAGGACTTTAATCTCCAGAGGGGTGAGTATTTATTTGATCCTAGAGGCCATAGAGTTTTTTGAGTAGGGGAATGAAATGGTGAGAAGTGTAGGTAATTGACAGCCTCCCACTTGTTGGGAAGGGGGAAGTCTGGAGGGAGCTGGAGGAGATGATGACCTCTGATGTCTGATCTTGAGGTTCTGGTTCTGTGAGCAGTCGGTACTGTTACTGCCAGGGTCAGGACACAGACTATATATAACCTGTGTGTTTCACCTGTATGGCTCCAAAATTAGGAATCTGGGTGAGAGGCTCAGAAATCTGAGTCTGGGGCAGAGCCAGGAGTGGGAAGGGAACTGAGGTGCTCACAAGAGAGACAAAGGAAAAAGTTGTGAAGATGAGTCCTGGAGAGGCATTCTAGGGAAAGAGAATTTTATGGAGAGATGGAAAAGCATAGAATGTTAGGAAACTGAGTTGTCCATTTGGACTGGAGATTAAAGTGTGTTTAAAGGAAAAGGAGGAGGCTGGAAAAACAGCATCCTAGATTAAGATCTGGGAAGGAACTTGAAGACATCTAGGCCAACACCCCTCCCCCCCTTCATTTTATATATGAGAAACTGAGGCACAGAGAGATTAAGGAAGTTGTCTAGGGGTATAAAACTATCAAGTAGCCAAGGTGAGATTGGAACCAAGTCTTACTGGCTCCAAGGTTAGCATCTCTTATCTGCTCTAACATGGGCAGTTGTGGCCAAATTGTAGAAGGTCTTGAATGCCAGGGTAAGGGGTTTGGACTTTCTTGTGCAGGTCATGGAGAACTACTTAAAGTGGAGAAGAGGGTCAGGAGGTTGTTATAATGATCTAAGTGAAAGGTGATTAGGCCTGGACTAGGGTGAGCTCTATGGGGTAGATAACCTAAAGGACAGAAGACACTTTGAGATTGGGAACCATTGACTTGAGGCAGTCAAGTCAGGAGATGGGAGGCCTGTGTAATGGAGTACTTATTGGCTCTGACCATATACTCCCCCCCAGAACACCCCCAGTCCCAGAGCCTTGAAGCCCATTTCTTAACATCTGAGGATCAGGTTGTTTTACTGACCCAGTGAAACAGATCTTTCCCAGGCTGCTGTTCATTGAAAATGATTAACAGCTTTTGCATGGGGGAAGATTCTTGGATGGGAGTCTTTGTGGGCTTAACCAAGCAGCACCCCCCACAGGGAAATGTGGCAAGACTCTGCCCCAAGCTGCCTTCTCTTTTCTCTATCCCAGAGTTCTAAACCTTTTTTGTGCTACAGTCTAGCTATGTGACCCTGAGCAAGTCATTTAACCCTGTTTGCCTCAGTTTCCTCATTTGTAAAATGAGCTGGAGAAGGAAATGGCAAACTACTCCAGTATCTTTGTCAAGAAAACCCCAAATGGAAGAGTCATACATGACTGAAAATGACTGAACAACAACTAGTCAAGCCCATGGACTCCTCAGAATAATATTTTCAAATAATTGAAAGAAATGCTAAATTTGAGTTAGAGGTAGTGAAAATAAGAATGTCATTTTTTTTCTCACTTGAGTTCATAGATGCCCCACCTCTCTGTCTGGGGATCCCAGGTTAAGAACCCCTTCTCTATACTGTCTCCCTCAGAGAGATATCCCAGTGCTACAAGCCTTCTGCCCCCAACATACTTCCTGCTTGATTCAGGTGATTCTCATATCTGTATCTTGCCCTGGCCTCTCTCACCCAAGTTTCAGGCTCCATTTTCTAGCTGTCTGTTGGACATCTTTACCTGGATGGGCATCAGCCCCCTCACACTCAAAGACTGGGGTCTCTGAAGTAAACTCTGCCTGTGCCACTGACTCTCTTTGGGACCTCACTTAGGTCACTTAATCTGCCCTGGCCTCAGTTTCCTCATCTATAAAATAAGGGGGTTGAACTAGATGACCTCTGAGGTACCCCCAGTACTAGATCTAAGAATCTCTGAGCTTCCCCTCCAGCCTGTTCCTCTTTCCAATTTCCCATTTTCTGCCAAAGCACCATCATACTCTAACATCCCTCAGCTTCAAAATCTCTGCAATCTCTGATTCCTTCAAGGCCTCACCTCCTCCCCCAATCAGCTGCTTTTCAAGTCTTATGGGCTCCTCTTTCTCACTTTCTTTCCCCTCCCATCCTCTTCATCCCCACAGAACTCATCTTAGTCCAGGCCTGATCACTTCTTACTTAGATGGTTATAACAGCCTCCTGACCATTCCCTTACTTCAGTAGTGACCTGCAGGAGAAAGTCTCAACCCTTAAGCCTAGCATTGAAGTTCTCCCGAAATTCAAATCCCACTTATCTTTCCTGCTTTAACCGCTTCCTTCAAAACTTTTTGCTCCAATCTAACTGTATAAACTTCAGTTTCCCTTATGTAGCCTACACTTTCCATCCAGTTATGATATGCATTCACCTACATGGCCTTCCTTTCCTTATTTCCACCCACCAATACCTTACCAAATCTGGTTTAAAAGCAGCCACATCCCATGAACTGAACTTTCACCTGGATTCTTGCAGTTTCTCCCCCCAGCTCTCTCCAAGTTGTTTTCCCTGCCTCCAGTGTCAACCCTTTGCAATCCATCTTCCACACAACCACCCAAGGAACAGCCTTCACCATGTCAGTTTTCTGTTCAAGAAGGCTTCTGTGCTTCCCTGTGCCCTCTAGGATCCAATACGAGCTCCTTTCTTTGGCAATGGAATCTTTTCACAGCTTCGTTCCAACCTCCCTTTGCAGACTTATACAAATGACTTCTTTTCATGCATCCTATGACCCAACCAAACAACACTCATCTTCCACCTTCATGCCTTTGCCCTGCTGTTTCCCATGCCTGGAATGCGCTCTCTCCTCCCCTCCACCTTTGTGAATCCCTGATTTCCTTGGAGCCTCAGCTCAGAGGCTCCTTCCTCCATGAGGTCTTTCCTGATCCCACCCCCCAACTGCCTGCCCACCTTCAAAAAATGTCTCGTATTTACTTTGTGTGTGTGTGTGTGTGTGTGTGTGTATGTACTTATAAATCTGCACATGTTGTTTTTCCCAATAATGTCCCAAGCTTCCTGAGGGCAGGGACTTTGGGGTCAGACTTCACTTTGGTCTTTGTATCCCCAGTGCTGAGTACAGTGTCAGGAACATGGTAGATTCTTAATAAATGCTTTGTTGATTGATTGATTGATTGATAACTAGATGGAGGAAGTCTTCCTTGATCTCCCCCAAGCAGATATGTATTCACTATCACTGGATATCTTCTGGTGGAGGCTAGCCAACAAGTTTGACTTCAATTTCTGGCAAGATTCTAGACTATATTATTAAAGGGATGGCTTGTGGTTATCTAGAAAAGGAAGCAGTGATCATGACGAGACAGTGTGGCTTCGTCAAGAGTAGGTCATGCTAGACTGACCTTGTTTCCTTTTTCGGACAGGGTAAATAAGGTATATTTTATAGAGAAGATGTATACCATAGATGGAGAGTATATCTAAGGCAGCTGGGTGGCACAGTGGATAGAATGTAGGGCCTGGAGTCATAAAGACTCATCTTTGTGAGTTCAAATCTGGCCTCGGACACTTACTAGATGTGTGACATCGGGCAAGTCCCTTAACCCTGTTTGCCTCAGTTTCCTCATCTGTAATGAGCTGGAGAAGGTAATGGCAAACTACTCCAGTGTCTGCCTAGAAAACCCCAAATGGGGTCACGAAGAGTTGGATAAGACTGACAAGCAATTGAACAACAACAACAAAAGTATGTCTACCTAAACTCCAGCGGCATTTGACAAAGTCTATCATGTTATTCTTGTAGAAAAGATGGTGAGATGTGGGCTGGCTGCTCGTTCAGTAGGTGGCTTTTGAACTGGTCAAATGCCCAGACTGAAAGAGCGTTTATTAACGGATCCATGTTAGCTCGGTGACGACGGGAGGTCTCTATGGAATGCCCGAGGCTTTGTACTTGGCCCTGTGCTGTTTAACATTTTTGTCAATGACTGGGATGAAGAGTCTGATGATCCCTCCCATCTCTGATGGTCTGTGCTTGTCCCTGGGGGAGGCAGACCAGCTAAGAATATCTGCTTCCAATCCCAGGGAAGGGGGAGCCGTCCTCGGAGAGCCTCCAGCCCCAAAGCTGCAGGCTTCAAGAGAAAACCACTTTGCCTGCCTGGCTTCATCTGCCTGGCACTGTGCCCAGAGCTTGTACCATGTAGACATCACTGACTGCCCCCTCCACTCCGTCAGTGCAAAAGAGTGCCCCCTGGAGGCCTAGCCAGTGGTCTCTGTTCATTGCTGCCCTTAGACTAGGAGCTCCCCAAGGGCAGGGCCTATCTTTTGTCCTTCTCTGTCTCCCCAGGCAGTGTCTGGCATATAGTAGGCACTTAATAAATGCTTGTTGACTGACTGCTCTGGTCCAGAGGCTCCCTCCCTCCACCTACCTCCCTCCCCCCCCCCAGCCAGGAGACTCACATCCGGGCTTCTAAATTAAAATGTGCTTTTCCATTTATCTCTAACCCTCAGAGAGTGGGGGTGGGGTGGGAGTGAAGGAGTGTGCCCTGCATTGTTAAAACTGTCAGGGCTGAGCCTGGAAGAACCACATGTGACCCCAGAGGCAACCTTCTGGTCAAAGGTCTGGACACCACAGCTACTGGGCAGTTCCTTAATATTTATCACTCACCCCTCTCTTTCTCCTTCCTCTTTCTCCCCCCCCCCACAATAATTTTCAGTCAGAAGCTGACTCCCCACTATGGTATAAGGTCTGATTTGTGTCTGAAAAAAACCATTTCTCCTCTCCCCACCCATGCTCGAGAGCGCACACACACACACACACACACACACACACACACACACACACACACACACACGCCCCATGACTCAGACCAGCAGTCAAGCTACACTCAGAAACCAAATCAAGCCTGGTCTCCACCAGCCCCAGATAGGAGTGCCAAGCCCTGTAGAAACATGACTGAGTGGGAAATTCAAGGCTGGAGAATTCTTGATGAAGAATTAATAATCTTCATAATCCTGGTATCTGGGGACAAGGGTCATACCCCCATAAACTTGCCCCACTAGTGTGAGAGAAAAATGCTATCAGTGGGGTACATGATTTAAAAGAACCATGAAATTTTCAAACAATCTGAAATGAAATTCTAAGAGGAAATCCTAAAAGGAAGACTAAAACTCTGGAGATTAAATCCTAAAGAGAATTCTAGAATAGAATCCTAAATCAGATTTCTGGGATCCACAGAATTCTGGAATCCAATATCAAAAAGAATCATAGAATTTTAGGGATTGAATCCTAAATAGATAGAATCATGGAATTCTGGAAGGCAATCTTCGGTGGGAGCAGAGCATTGTGGGGAGGAGTTAGAGCTGAAAGGGACTGGTCCAACTCCCTGCCTTCGGGCAGGTGAAGGTCTAACCCACCCAGAACAGATGGCTGTCGGTTCTATTCCTGAAGGTCTCCAGGGATGGCCTCCCTGAGCCACAGCATTCCCGGCATGACTGCCCTTGACAAAAGCTCTTTATCCTGCTTTCAGTGAAGTCTCTCCCCTTGGTGGGCAGTGGTCTAGTTGCCCCCTCTTAGACAGCCAGACTATCATCAAGGAGCCCAAGTGACATCTAACCCACGGTTGAATTGAACCCATGGCATCCAGAGGGCCTTTCCAGTGCCCTGTGATTTTTGTTAGTCTTCAAGTTCTGTCTATCTGGGTCATCACAGGGGCCTTAATTTACTGATAGAGAAACTGAGTCTCTGTAGAGTTCTCTAGAAAGACACACTTTCTTCCAAGGAGCTGAGACAATCAGGTTAAGTGACTTACCTAGGGTCACATAGCTACCAAGCATCAGAGGTCATATTTGAATTCAGGTCCTCCTGACTCCAGGGCCAGTGCTCTATCCACTGTGCCACCTAGCTGCCCCAACTGAGTTTTTAAATACAGGACATTAGAACATCAGAATTGGAGGGGACCTTAAAACACAGATTGTCAGAGCTAGGAAGGACCTTTGAACATAGAGATATTATAATATGATGGGAACAAAAGAGAAGACAAGACTAGGTTAGGCAGATCGATGTTTTCAAATATTTCAAGTTCTAACGGGAAAAGAGGGGTTAGAGTGTTCTGTTTGGCCCCAGGGTGAAGAACCAAGAGTGAGTGAAAGACGCAAAGAGGCAAGTTGAGACTTGATAGCCAAAAAACTTTTCCAACTGTCAGAGAGATCCAGTGTGGAACGGGCTTCTTGGAGAGGTGATAGGACCCTCCTAGAAGTCTTTGGGCAGAGGTTGGAAGATTTATTGCAGGGTAGGTTGGAGTGGGGATTCCTTTCATGTATGGATTGGACCATATCCATTTCTACTGTCAAATTCTATGATTCTGTGAAAGAGCTTTGGACTTGGAGTCAAGGGAGATCTGAGTTCAGATCCTACCTCAAATACTTCCTAATTGTGAAACCATGCACAAACTGCTTAGCCCTTCTGACCCTGGGTTTTCTCATTTGAAAAAAGAAGTGTCTTCTGCACTTACTTCACCAGGTTCTGGTGAGAGTCAAATGAAATAATGGATATGAAATGCTTAATTAACCTCAAGGCACTTTATAAACCTAAGCCACTGTTATGCACAGAGCATTTCAAAGCAAGAGGGGTATTGGTGAGATCACTCAGCTCAGTCCCCTGATGTTGTAGGTGGGGAATCTGAGGCTCTGAGGAGAAATAGCATTGGCCCAAGGGCCCCCAGAAAATCCCCCAGCAAGACCTCCTGACTCTCCCAAATCTGGACTCTTTCCACTAGCCCTGCTGCTTCTGCCTTCGTGGTTTGTCATACAGAATGGAATGTCAGATCATTAGGGTAATGCCTTTATTGAGGTATGGAGAGGGCATCCCAAAATCCCCTAGGAAGGGGGGAAGGAGACTAGAGTCTGGGGGCCCTGATTTCTCATCCAAGTACTCCTGACCAAGGGCCATCTAGAAACCTCATCACCCCATTCATTGTCCAGTTTGAAAGAGGCCACTCTCTTATAGCTGGCATTTAGTGGAAGGGAACCAGGAGTGGAGAGGGGTATCTTGGCAGACCAGCAGAAGGAAATGTTTAGGATCAGGGCACCTGTAAAGGTATATGAACACAGGAGACCCTCAAGCCAGGTCCGGTCAGGGAGCAACTATGAAAGGTGGCACCTTTTCCTTCTACTCTTCAAGCATTGTCTTGTGTTCTGGTACCATTTGGAAAGAGACAGTTGCAAAAGCACAAAATTACTCCAGGAGGAAAATGAAGATAAAGAGGGAAAGGGACTGAGAGTAAGAGAAGGAGAAAAGAGGGGGAGGAAAAAGAAGAAGGAGGCAGAAGGAGAGGGGGTGGAAAGGGAGTAAGAGATGGAGACGTGAGTGAGAGAGAGAGTGTGAGTGAGGGGGGGGGAGAGGAAGAGAGAGGGGGGAGGGAGGGAGGGGGAGAGGAAGAGAGAGAGAGAGAGAGAGAGAGAGAGAGAGAGAGAGAGAGAGAGAGAGAGAGAGAAGGAATGGAGGGAGACATGGAGATGCAGACGCAGGGAGGAGGAGACCGAAATGGAGACATTTGTTGCAAAGGGAGACAGAGAAGAAAGATTGTCCTAGCCATGCACAGTCCCCAGTTTATTCCGTCTTAGAGACAAGCTGGGATGGAGCTTGGGGAAATAATATGAAAACACATTCTCTTTCCTGTCCCCTCCCCCTCCGAAGCTGCCCCTCCCCATTACTTTCCCGTTTCTGTGCATCTTTCCAGACGTCCAGTCTCAAACCTCAGCTATCTCCGACTCCTCCCTCCCCCTCAGCTCCCACATCCAATCAGTCACTGAGTCCTGCTCACTGGACCTCCTCCTGCTTGCTTCCTCTATATTTCCACAACCATCAGGCCTCACCCCCTCTTACCTGGACTATGAAAACAGCCTCCCTCCCAGCCTCCAGCCTTGCCCCATCCTCCTGCATGGGCTGACCAGTCATCTTCCCAAAGCCCAGCTCCGTGTCCTGTCCAGCTCAGATTCCTTCCATGGAGCCAAATCGTTAGGGCCGTTTGCCTTCGTCTGGCATTTAAGACTTTCCACAACCCTTCCTGCCCTGCATCCATATTGTGTTCCACACGATATGTCCCAGGCCTGGATGATTCACTCAGTCAGTCAGCAAGCATTATATTAATTTAAATATTTACAAGGTAATAGGCAAGCACTGAGGATACAGAGAAAGGGAGGAAGAGAAGGAAGATGAGAGAGAAGAGGAAAAGGGGGAAAGGGAAGGGGGCAGCTGCTTTCAGGCAGGGACTGTTGGCTGATTCTTGGTTCTCTGTACCCAGCACCTAACTTGGGGCCTATGGCTGATGAAGAGAAGAGAGAGAAATCAAGAGAGCCAGTGAGGGAAAAGGAGAAACAGAGAGGGAAGGAGAGGGAGAAGGAAAGAGAGAAGGAAAGACAAGAAGGAAAGGGAGAGAAAGAAAAGAGGAAGGAAGAAGAGAGGGAGGGGAAAGCTTCATGAAAGGACGGGAAAGCATGCAGGTATTCGTGCATGTTACAGACTAGAGACCTGACTAAGTCCCCTCACTCTCTGGGTGGTCTGGCAGATGCCTTTGAAGTGTTGGCATCCTTGGCAATTTCTAAGAGACAATGTTGACCTGCATTGGTACAGGTTTTTCTAACTGGTGAATTCTCTATCCATGAGATCACAAATCCAGTCCCCCTTCCTACTGCCCTTGGATTAGCAGAATCTGGCCTCAGACCTATACACTGATCTCTGGCCTTCTGGAGGCCCCAGAACGTGAATGCCCAGGCAGAGCCTTCTGAATCCTCGAGATCAATCCTGGCCCTTGTGTGTTTCCTGGCTTTCTGATGCTTTGGGGGAGAGGCCACTGAGGAGGGCCCTGGTGCCGTCCACACAGACTGTGCTAGCTAAGGGTGAGCATGCGGCAGATGCCCCCCTGGGGGCCCACCAGGTTCTATGCCTCCTATTACATGGCATGCATAAGATCCCCACTCGATGATCACAAAAGGGGAGCCATCCACACCAGCCCGGCTGTCAGGAAATGCCGCACAGCCAGAGGTTGCCATGGGAACTGGGAGTTAATTAAGGCCTATACACAGAGGCCTGGGTGGAGAGGTCTCTACCACTTCCTACTTGGGAGGCTCAGATGCACCGGCCTCCTGTTTCTCAACAAGAGAACATTAAATTAGCCGAGACCCATCTCCACTAAATCATTATAATTAAGTCTCCATGGGGGGAGGGGGCAGGGCTTGGTAACAGGTGCTACCAAATCCCATCCCTGGAAGGGGAAAGGAGGGAAGGGCAAGGAGGGGTCTTCTTGCTGATGGCTTACTTGGCAGGTTGCTCCTTGTGGGGGAGACCTAAGGTAGCCTGAGAGAGGGCCCCCAGCTCCCCTTCGTGTTGATGGAATCCCTTCTGCTCCCTTCTGGCTCTGGGCAGTACCCAAAAGTCTTAATTAGACATCTTTTGTCACCCCCTCCTCTTGGACCAGCTTAGTCAGACCAGCGTGAGACAGGAAAACTGATGACATTCTTTCTGAAAGGCTTGGAATGTTGAGCTGTCCAGAGGCTGGGGGATGGACATGATGACCCCTTCAGGGGCCCATTCTGGCTGAGAGATCACTGAAGGGTCTGAAACCAAGGCAACTAGCCAGACAAGGGTTGGGCAGGAGGGAGAGGACAGGCAGGTAAAAGGCAGAAATAAACAATTACTTTCTCTGTCTAGGCCTTAGTTTCCTCATCTGTCAAAATAAATGCTTGTTGAATTGAATCAAAGGGGGTTAACTATATGGGCACTAAGACCCCTTCTAGCTCTGACTTGTAGCTTTGCTCTTACCTTCCTGTCTCTATCACCTCATTACCAGGTCAGTAATCCTTTCTCCCATTATAGCCCCTGCCAACCCATCTATCCTGACCTGTTATCCCTTGGTCCTTCCCACAAAGAACAAACAGACCAGGGCCTCAGTAGAAGCCCTGGTCCTGAAGCCAGAGCCTTCCCCTTCCATCTCTGAATCCTGGTCTTTTCCTCTAGTACCTCATCTCCAAGCAATGGAAGCCCTACCCTCACTCTCCGACCATACCCCACCCCAGGACACTCATCAAGGGCCCTTGGAGGCCACTCACCAGCATTCCATCACTCATATGTTATTAATAGCAAGTCAGAGACCTAAGCTTTGGGTTGAAAGGGCTCTGTCCCATGGGCATCCTCAGCCACTCTTTCTCCTTGCCCCATGATCTGGATAGACAAGTGGAAACTCAGCATTATTATGTTATGGTCTAGGGCAGGATGTGACTGAATCCAGAGGACTGAACTTGAGGACCTAGAGGGCTGCATGTGACCTTGAGGCCACAGGCTCCCCACCCCTGGGTAGGGAAAGAGGCTCTGTGGGCAGCAGCTGCCTCTACCAGTAATTCTCTCCATCTAAAGTTTCCAAAGGACTTTTCTCACCATACTCTGAAGGAGGCAGTAGGAATCTCATTAACCTCATTCTACAGAGAAAGTGACTGAGGCTAGAGGTGGTGAAGTGAGCATCCCAAAGCTAGTGCCAGAGCCAAAGCCAGGCTTCTGCTGATTTCAAATCTCTGTCTCTCTTCCCCTCTCTCTCCTCTCTTCTCTGTCTCTCTCTATCTCTCTGTGTCTCTGTCTCTCTTTTTCTGTCTCTGTCTCTGTCTCTCTCCCCTCTCTGACTTTCTCTGTCTCTCTCTCTCTCTCCTCTCGCTCTCTCACTCTATCTCTCTCTGTCTCTCTGTCTTTCTCTGTCTCTCTCTTCCTCTCCCCCCTCCCCTTCTTTCTCTCTCTTTCCCCGTCCCTCCCTCCTTCTCTCTCTCTCTCTCTCTCTCTCTCTCTCTCTCTCTCTCTCTCTCTCTCTCTCTCTCTCTCTCTCCCCTCCTTCCCTCCTCTCCCCACAAAGCAATATTGCCTCTCTGTGCCTAGGACAACACTCACATTTCTAGCCTCCAGTTACAAAGCCCTTTAAGCCACTCTCTTAATTGATCCCCATTACAGATCTGGCAGGGAGGTAGGGCAGAAGTTATAGTTCTCATTTCTCAGGTGGGAAAACTGAGGTCCAAAGAGGGCTCAGGACTTACCTAGGGCCCCACAGCTCATCAGTGTTTGATCCAGGACTCCCCACCAGGTCCCCTGGCTCTTAGGCAGGAGCCATTATTACCGGAGTCAGAGTTACTGTGAAGCCTGGTGTCATCACCCAGGAGCCCTCAGTGGGCACTGTCAGGGTCTGGAGGTCTGTTCTCACCACATCCTCACCCATATTCCACACACTGGCCTTGCTCTGCCCTACCTGATAGAAGGGACAGAAGAGCCTGTGGACCAAGTCTAGGCTCCGCCCTCCCCACTTGGCTGACTGGCCCTGGGCACAGGCTGGTCAGGGGACCTGGCACAGATCCAAGTGGCATTTCCAGGGACTAGGGGTAAGATGGAGAGAGCAGGAGGAGAAGGGGGTGGAGATGATGTGGGAGGAAGAGAGGCAGAGACCTTCCAGGAGACCCAGACACATGCAGGAAGTGATAGGAAGAGACAGATAGAGACAGATGGGGAGAACAGGAGAAGAAAGGGAGAGATGCATGCCTGAAGAAGAGAGGACAGAGACAAACAGACAGACAGATGGTGGGAGACAGAGAGAGAGAGAGAGAGAGAGACAGAGAGAGAGAGAGAGAGACAGAGAGAGAGACAGAGAGAGAGAGAGACAGAGAGACAGAGAGAGAGAGACAGAGAGAGACAGAGACAGAGAGAGACAGAGAGAGACGGAGAGAGAGGGGGAGAGAGAGAGAGAGAGAGAGAGAGAGAGAGAGAGAGAGAGAGAGAGGGAGAAGGGAGAGAGAGGGGGGAGAGGGGGGGAGAGGGAGAGAGAGAGAGGTAGGGGAGGAAGAGAGAGAGAGAGACAGAGAGGAGAGAGACAGAAGAGAGACAAAGACAGAGAGAGACAGAGAGACAGAAGAGAGACAGACAGAGAGAGACAGAGAGACAGAGAGACAGGAGAGAGACAGACAGAGACAGACAGAGAGACAGAGAGAGGAGAGAAAGGGAGAGAGACAGAGAGAGGAAAGAGACAGAGAGAGAAAAGAGGGGGGGGTGGGTGGAGAGAGAGATTTATGAAAGGAGGTGCTACTTGCCTGGACTCACTGCTGTCCTGGCCCCGGCCCTGGGGATTAAGCCCTAAACACTAGGCAAAGAAGGGGTGCCCACAAGGGGCAGAAGGGTGGTACAGGGCCAGCACCAGGGTCAGCAACCTGCTTACTGGCCAGGGAAAGACTGTCATCAGGAAGGAGCAAATAGGTGAATTTTTAATGATTATCTAAATAATTGAATGAGGGGAGAAAGGAGAAATCCCGCTTGCTCTCCATGGCCAGTTTCCTGTTGGCCCTCAGTCAGCAGCCCAAGTCCAAAGGGCTACACGCATGGCATCTGCATGTACCTGTGTGCGGATGTGTGCCTGTTCTGGGGATGGAGCATGTGAGGGTGTGTGCGTGTGTGCTGGAGAGGGAGCGTGTCTGCCTATGCCTGTGTGCTGGAGAGGGAGCGTGAGCGTGTCCCCCTCCCCTGCCGAGTGTGGGGCTGGCTGGGCGGGTGCACGTCTCTCCAGCTGCCCAGAGACAGCGTGCGCGCATGAGTGGGTAAGTGTGCAGGGATGCATGTACCCTGGGGCACCTGCCTGCTGTGGCCGATCGTGGCTGAAGGTCCCCAGAGGTTTGGCACATGCTCGGTGTGTGTGTGTGTGTGTGTGTGTGTGTGTGTGTGTGTGTGTGTGTGTGTGTGTGTGTGGCTTGTGGCCCGTGGCCTCAGACATAGATCCCTTCCTGGGGTGGGAGGAAAAACTGCCTGAGCCCTGTGAGTCAGGTGACAGATGGAGTGGCCTCACCCCAGGACCTAGTCCATGTGAAGTCTGAGTGGCTGACAGCTCTGCATCCCTACAAGCAACCCAGTGCTCTGTGGGGGACAAGGACCTGGGGGATGCTACTACTCGTGTGGTCCCTTAGGGCATTGCCCTAGAGCACCTGCATGGGGTTTGGAGGGCAGGGTGAGGAGAAAGCAGGCATGCTATGTCCCCCCACCGCTGGGCAGAGGCCCTGCTTTCAACAGGTCCCTTCCTGGTCCTGCTGTCGCTATGGGCCAGGGTCTCCTCACTAACCCTTCCGGCTAAGGCTGCTGGGCTTAGAAGGCATCAAAATTTTCCAAAGAGCAGATATGTGTGTACGTGGGAGGCGGGGGTGAAACAGGGGCCTAATTCATATCCCTTCCTTGGTCCCCAGCACCCACAGACCCTGAGAATTGAGCATCTTACTCTCTGGGCCCCCCTCCCCACCTCAGCCCAGACTGCTCAGGACTTGTAGGTTGAGTCAGGAGGGCAGGGACCCAGGCCCCCAGGGATAGGGGTGGGACTTCTCCCCCTCTCCCACCCCCTCCCCTCCTCCTGGTTATCCATCTCCTGAAGATTATATTTAAATATCTCTTTTGTGCAAAGCAGGATCTGGGAATGCCCCTAAGAGCCAGTTACCACGGCAACAACAAATGTCAGCTTCCATGTGCTGAATAACGGTTGCCATGACGACTCCTCCTCTACCCAAGGTGCTGGGAGAGAGGGGAGGGAAGGGGAGGGGAGTGACAGGCCAGCCTTGCCCCTGAGGGAAGAGGGAGGAGGGGAAGCTAGGGGGTGGGCCAGGTGCTGCCTTTTAGGTATCCAGACCCCCACAAAGCGCTCAAGGCTTTCCTGGGGGCCCTTGGTCCCTCACCCTCCTAGACACTCATTCCTCTGCCTTCCATAGTCCCTGAGGTCCATCACCCTCTCCTCCGCCCCCCATCTAGTGCCATCTGTTTGTTTAATCCCCGTTCTCTCCCTCGTTCAGGGGGTACCAGAGCAGTCCACTGGCTGGGCTCTGTGGTCTCAGCGTTCCCAGGACCCTGAAGGGTTGGGGAGGGTGAAACTCTAGGGATCAGGAGACCGGTGGAGCTCAGGTCTAGGAAAGCCCTCACTCCATGAGAGCCTCTGCCCTTTTGAGTCTCCCGGGACCTGGCATCCAGATCAGGGCCAGACACAGAATTTGCCCCAGTTTGTCATAGGAAAAAACTCAGGAAAAAGGAGAATTCCCTGGGCTGGGGGGCTGGGGGGAAAGAGGTCAGGGTGAGATGTGGCATTGAAAGAGATTTGAAGCCATTTAAAAATTGTCCCAGTCCCAAAATGCTTGGGAAGAGTGGAGTCTCAGTGAATAGAGTGAGATATGGGAACTCACTGACAAGGACGAGGAGCTGAGGGGAGGGATGAGGACCTGGCAAGAGGAAGAGGGGGTCACTGAAGAAAAGGGTCACTCAGTGAAGGAGGAGAGGTACTCAGGTAGGATCAGCTCAGCCAATGGGATGGGATGGGCTCGGTTCTGGGATGCAAGGAGTCATATGGGGACAATGAGGGGACTGGGGTCTTAGTGATAGGTTTGGGGATCAGAGAAGTGGTGACAACTCTGAATGCACAATGGGACCTGTGAATCGGGATTAAGGTATTTAAGGAGTCTCAGGGAATGGGACAGAGGTATCAGTGAGGGATAGGGCTGATCGTAGAGATGGGGGACACACTGAAGGGTCCTGAAATGTAATGAGAGGGTTAAATGTCCTGTGTATTCTCAAAATATCCTATATATTTTTATACTTGCAAGTTGTATCCCCACATTCAACGATGCCCTTGAGGGTAGGAAGTATTTTTCACTTTTGTCTTGCACTTAGCATAGTGCCTCCAATGTAGTAAGCATTTAATAAATAAATAAACATTACATTGGCTTGGATTCAGAGTAAGGCGAGTCCAGTGAATGAATGTGGAGAGGGATATTTTGTAACCAAACTGGGCTCTTGAGAGCTGATGGTTAAATTTTCACTGTGAACATTTCCACCTTGGAAATTGGCAGATGCTATCAATCAGGGCTTGATTTATTATTTTGTTGATTGTCTAGACTTAAAGTGATGGAGAAATGCTAATGATTAAACTTAAAAAGTGTTATTATGGGTACTTCCACCCTTCCCCAGCTGATTGTTAAACATTTACTGGCACACCTCTGAATGTAGGCATCAGTGGAGTGGCTATTGGGCTCAGTAAACGGGAATTGAAGAATCATAGAATTTGAGAATTGGAAGAGATTTCAGTGACCATCTAGTCTAACCCATACCCCAAAAGAATCTCTTTATATTATTTATTAAGTCGTTTTTCAATCTAGTCTTACTCTTTGTGACCCCCATTTGGGGTTTTCTTGGTAAAGATACTGGAGTGGTTTGCTATTTCCTTTGCCAGCTCATTTTACAGATCAGGAAACTGAGGCAAACAGGCTTAAGTCACTTACCCAGGGTCACACAGCTAGTAAGTGTCTGAGGCTGGATTTGAGCTCAGGAAGATGAGTCTTCCTGACTCCAGACCAGGTGCTCTATGTACACTATAGCACCACCTAATGGTCCTAGTTTATACTATTTTATACTCAAATAATCATTACCCAATAATTACATACCAACAAGTGGTTACTGAAGCTTCTTTGGCAAGATTCCAAAGAGGAGAAACCAAGGCAGCCCACTCCACTTTGGAATAACTCTGCTGGTTAGGAAGCTTTTCCCGACAACCAGCCTTAATGAGCTTCTGCAGTTTTTACCCATTGATCCTGGTTCTGTGCTCTTGAAACAAGCGGAATAAGTCTAATAGCTCTTGTAGGCGTCAGCCCTTTAAATAAATCCTTGCTATGACATCACCCCACCCCACCCTAGAGTCTTTTTCAGACTAAATATGAGGAAATCTGTAAGAATTGGAGCTCAGTTAGCTTTCCTCATTGACATACAGAACATTGGCTGTTCCGTATGGGCATCAGTGCTCCATGAAGGGGATTAAAGCTCACTGTATGGGAAGGAGCTTTAACAGGTGGGATGCAGGACCTGGGATCAGTGACAGCAGTCAGAATCACATAACATTGGAACCAGAAGAGACTTCCGTGGTCCTCTCCAATCCATATCTGAATAATGTTTGTAGAGCTCAATTCATGGTACATAGTAGGTGCCTTGCCCTAACCCCTCTACAATATACCCGAGTGGTCCTCTGTCTTTGCTTGGGGTCCTCTGAGGCAGAGGGACCTGCTCTTTCCTGAGGCAGCCCAGGGATATCTGTGGGATATCTCTAATAATCAGGAAATTGTTTGTTTTCTAACATCACACCTAAACTTTCCTCTTTGCAGCTTCTAAGTTCTGCCTTCAGGGACCAAACAGAACAAGTCTAATCCCTCTTTTCTATAAAAGTCTTTCAAATGCTTCTAGAAAACCATGTTTCCTCTGCCCCAGTCTTCTCTTTTTCCAGGCAGAACATCCCTATTTCTTTCCATCAATCTTAGGATGTGAACTCAGCACCCTACAACACATTGGTCCTCCTGCCTTGGATGCTAGCCAAGTTATCTATGTCCTTCATAAACGTGACTCCTGTAATTGAACAGAGTGCCTCCATTGCCCAGGCGTGACCAGGGCATAGTATACTGGGATTATCACTAACATTCTAATCACTACCCCTGGTCCTAGAAGCTTTGCCTCCCCTGATACTGCATTTTTGGTTGATATATCAATCAAATATTTATTAAGCACCAGGCACTGTGCTAAACAATGAGGATACAAAAAGGCAAAAGATGGCCCCTGACCTCAAGGAGTTTACAATTTAATGGGGGAGAAAATAAACAAATATATACAAACAATCTATATGTAGGATAAATAGGAAATAATTAACAGAAGGAAAGCACTAGAATTAAGAGAGGTTGGGGCAGATTTCCTGTAGAAGGCAGGATTATAGTTGGGACTTGAAGGAAACAAGAAAAACCAGGAGGCAGAGGTTGAGGAGGGAGGGCATCCCAGGCCTGAGGGACAGCTAGAGAAAATGCCCAAAGCCAAGAAACGGAGGGTCTTGTTTGTGGAACACTAAGGAAGCCGGTGCCACTTGTTCAAAGAGTAGTGGTAGGAGGGGGTTATGAATGAAGGACTTCGAATGCCAAGCAGAGCATCTTGTATTTGATCCTGGAAATACTAGGGGGCCCCTGGAATTTATTGAATAGAGTGGAAGAGTGACATACTTAGATATAGATGTCCCCTGTATCTTTTTTTTTTTCAGATTAAAAGTGTGGCCTACCTAGTCATGTCTCTACCATTTTGAACTTGTGAAATTGATCTTTTAAATTCAAATGTACTAATTAACATTTGTCCCCAATCATTTTACTTTCTGCTTTGTTTTGATTGTATTTTTTTTTCTTTTTGGAGAGGGGAAGGTGGGGCAATTAGGGTTAAGTGACTTGCCCAGGGTCACATGGCTAGTGTGTGTGTGTGTGTGTGTGTGTGTGTGTGTGTGTGTGTGTGTGTATATATGTGTATATATATATATGTGTATATATATATATGTGTATATATATATATGTATGTATGTATGTGTGAAGTGTCTGAGGCCAGATTTGAACTCGGGTCCTCCTAACTCAAGGGCTGGTGATCTATCCACTGCACCACCTATCCACCCCCCCCCCCCCAATCATTTTAACATTGGATTTGGCCTAACTCTAGCCTGTTAAAATATCATGGAGGTGTGTGACTTTTACAAGCTGCTTGCTGACATCTGCTACTTTGATAATCATATTACCTATGCCTTCATCTGATTAATTGATAAAAGTTTTGTTGTTATTCAGTGATATCTGATTCTCTGTGATCCCATGTGGGCTTTTTCTGGGCAAAAATACTGGAGTGGTTGGCCATTTCTTTCTCCAGCTCATTTTACAGATGAGGGCACTGAGGCAAGCAGGGTTAAGTTATCCAGGGTCACCCAGCAAGTAAGTGTCTGAGGTTGGATTTGAACTCAGATCTGAGTCTTCCTGACTCCAGGCCTGGCACTCTGTACACTAGGGAGCCCCTTAGCTGCCCATTGATAAAGGTACTAAATACTATAGGACCAAACCCAGAGTCCAGTGTCGTTCTAGCATGGCATGAGGGAAAGGAAATGACTTTGCAGCCAGAGGACCTGGGTTTGTATCTTACTGTCTGTGTCATCTACTACCTGTGTGGCCTCAATTAATCACTTAATCTCATTAGGCCTCAGTTTCCTCAGCTGTAAAACGAATAGGTTCAACTAGAGGCCTCTGAGGTGGCACAGTAAATAGAATGCTTGACCTGGAGTCAGGATGACCTGAGTTCAAATCTAGCTTGACACACTAACTGTGTGACCCTGGGCAAGTCACTTAACCTCTGCCCGACTCAGTTTCCTCAACTGTAAAATGAGGATTATAATAGTACCTACTTCCTAGGGTTGCTGTGAGGACCAAATAAGATAATATTTGTAAAGCACTTCATATAGTACCTGGCCCAGGTATTTCCATCTTCCAACTACATCTATTATCCTATCAAAAAAAAAAATCATAGGCTTACAGACAGAAGGAAACTTGGAGGTCATTTAGTTCAACCCCTTAATTTTACAGATGAGGGAACTTAGGCTCATGGAGGTTAAGTGACTTGTCCAAGGTCATTCAGGTAGTGAAAGAGGTAGAATTTGAACCCAGGTCTCCAATTTGGCACTCTTTCAAATGATCTAATCTGCTTCACTAATGACTACTCTTAGAGCCTAGTCAGTCATTCAACTAGTTTTGAAGCCACCTTGCTGTATTCTCAGCTAGCCCATATCTTTCCCTCTTTTCACAATAATAGCACGAGGAACTTTTAACTTATTTGCTGAAATCTAGGTGAACCATACCTATAATATATCTACCAGACATGAGCTTAACTCAGCATGATCCATCCTTAATGAACCCTTGCTGGCTCTTTGTGATCACTGTTTCCTCTTTGAAATATTCACAAATCATCCTTTTAATAGTACTCTCTAAAACTTTGCCAGTCATTGAAACCAAACTCCCTGGCATATAGTTTACAGAATCCATCCTTTCTCCGTTTTGGAAAGTCAGAACAATGTTTGCCCTTCTCTAGCCCCATAGCACCTCCCAATTCTCCACTATCTTTCAAAAATCGCTAACAATAAATCAGCTCTCAGTCACATCTGCCAATCCTTTCAGTTCCCTAAGATGTCTACCATGGCTTGGTGACTAGAACTCATGTAGGGCAGCCAGCGATCTCTTAGTACAACCCCCACTTGTCTTGGCTATCTGCTTCCTCTTAACCAATTTTTATTATCCTTTCCAGTCCAAATGTTGTATTCCCTTTATGGAAAAAGGGACAGGGACTGGACATATGGTTCAATTAATATAAGGAATTCCCATTCCCTTTGTCGAGGCAGGTTGTCACCTTCTCCATAACTTATTGTCCTAGAAAGCTCAAAACTCAAAAGACTAAGAGGCTAAGAGATTTGCCCATAGACTAGCAATACTATAAAGGAAAGAATAGCAGTTAACATGTGCCAAAATAAACAGGAGAAAAAGATATAGTACTTGTCAAGAGGTGGGACTTCCTTAATTTAAGGTCACCTCTCTACCTGCCTCATCCTGCAAAACTGGAGTTGAGTAGCAATGTTTCCTCCCCATTCTCCTTTACCATTATCCCCTGTCACCCAACCCGTTGATCCCCCTCTCTCTCAATATGCCTTAAAAACAACACCCTGTTGTTATTCTTAGCTTTTGCCTCAATTCATTCCGATTATTAGTAATCATGTTATTTTTATAAGACCATGCCACGTATCCATTTTCATTCTCCATTTCTCTCCCTTGATTCTGTCTGCTTTATTTCCCTTAAAAACAAGAATAAAATCCAACCCTAAATTGATGGACATTGTGCATCCATGTGGGCTCCACCTTATCAGATTTGCTTCTCTTTGTGTCTTCGGAATTTCTTTTTTGAGAGCTTTCTATCCCAGCTGGATTGACTTCTCCTGTAGAATTTGAGACCATGAAACCCTCCCTATCCCTTTTCTGAACCCTTAGAAATAGCTTCTCCCTAAAAGTGCATGTCATCAGGCTTTCCTCTTTCTATCATAAATTCTCAGAATCATCGGTCCCCTCCTCTCCAGACTCCCATCATTTCCACCCCCGAGCAACCTGTTTCTCCTTGTCAGTGAAAATCAGCGCAAAGGTTCTTCCATCTCTTGAAGGTTGAAATTATCATTAAGGCAATTAATTTATTAGCTGTTCTGCTTTTGGCAGAGAAAGAATGCTCTAGCAGATGTCTGGGTAATGAAATTCCCTCATTCCCCATCAAGCCTGTGTGCCCAACTTGGGCTGTGTCCCCAAACTCTTCATCTCTTTCCTCTTCCTGTCCTGGTGGTCTGTAGCATGCCTCAGTGGTGCTGTCCTGTCTTCTTGTCTGAACTGATCTTCACTCAGATGCTTTCCTCTATGCTTCCTTCCCCTCTCGGGTTCCTGGATTTCCTCATGCAAGTGGATTTTTATTATACCCACTGCCACACTTATGCCCCCCTTTTCCCTATCCTATCTGTTTTCAAGAAGGTAGATCCTTCCAGAACTACACCCCACTCATTAGTCTCATCCCAGCAACTTTCAGCTAGACTTGTAAATTGAGGGCACTAGACAGTCCAGGGGTGGGGAACCTATGGCCTCAAGGCCACATGTGGCCCTCTAGGTCCTCAAGTGCGACCCTTTAACTGAATCCAAACTTCACAGAACAAATCCCCTTATGTAGCCCTCTGGACCACAAATCCTATGAGGCCGGAATCGTATATACATATATTATACACATATAGGATATACATACACACACATTTTTTCTCCTGTTCATTTTGGCACGTCTTCACTGCTGTTATTTCTTCACATTGTCGCTGTTCTGATGTATTTGGGTTGGTGGATAAGTGTAGGTCATTTTTACCTTCCCTCTTCCTTTTCACTGTAAAGCCCTTTTGAGTAGATTTTGTTATATCATCAGTTTATTATTGGAAGTGACCAGAGCCATCATCTGGTCCAGCTCCCTCCTTTTACAAAGGAGGGGGAAGGGGAGAGAATAAGTATTTATAGAGTGCCTCAGGTACTGTGCTAAGGACTTTTACACATGTTGATCCTCATAACCCCCATGCAAAGTAACTACTGTTATTTTACAGTTGAGAAAAGTGAGGCTAAGTGACTTGCCCAGGGTCACCCAGCTAGGAAGTATCTGAGGCTGGATTTGAACTCAGGTCATCCTGACTCTAGGCCCAGTGCTCCATCATCTGAGGATGAGGAAATGAAGAAACAAATGAGGAAACTGAGTCCCAGAGAGGAGAAGTGATTTGCCCAAGGTAGAGTTAAAATTAGAACCTAGGTCATTTGAGTTTACATCTTGGTTTTGTTTTTTGTTTTTTTTTTTTAATTTCCCTCACTGTATCACACAATTTCTTTTTTTTTTTTTTGTTTTGTTTTTGGAGGGCAATTGGGATTAAGTAACTTGCCCAAGGTCACACGGCTAGGTTTTTGTTTGTGTGTGTGTTAAATGTCTGAGGCCAGATCCGAACTTGGGTCCTTCTGACTCCGGGGCCAACGCTCTACTCACTTCACCACCTAGCCTCCCCTGTACCACACAATTTCTATAAAGGGATATTTAAAGAGGGCAGACATGAGGGTTGACTGTGTTGACAGAGGATAATTCATTTTTTAAAAACAAATTTTATTGATGCTTTTAAAATATATTGCGGTCATTTACAAATATATTACCTACCCCTAAACTCTCAATGAACCCTCTAGTAAAGCAAAACCTATTGGAGCCCATCTGACAAAAAAACACCACATTCCATGCCTGTGGTTCTCTACCTCTCTCTGATGAAGGGAGTCACATTCCATCATACAACATATTATCTGGAACCAAGCTTAGTCATCACAATTACTCCAAGGTCAAAGTTCTTTAGCATCCTTTTCATTTGCATTATGGCAAGAGCAGAAGTCATTGTGCTGGAAAATTATGAATTGTCCTTATTTAAGAACAACCAATTTTTGCAAGGATTCACTCTCTCTCTCTACCCCGGTGGCTAAGCTTCGAGGGTTCCCCTTCCCCCTCCACCCATTGCTTCAGGGCAACTGCCCAGAGCAGGATTGGTGGAGTGGTAAGGAGGGATTGGCCCAAAGGGGAGCAACTCATCATTTCTTGACTTGCCTTAATGACTATTTCATTTTCCAAAGGTGGGGGAACCAAGGAGGACATTCTATTCTGGATCTTATTCTCACTAACAAGGAGGAACTAGTTTGGGTTTTTTGGGGTTTTTTTTAATGATAATAACTAGCATTGGAGATTTGAGGAGGGCAAATGTCCTGATTTTCCAAAAGGGAAAGAGGATGAAATCTGAAAATCATGGGCCAGTGACCTTGATTTTGATTCCTACAAATACTCTGAAATAGATTATCAAAGAGATGGTTAAAGAACATCTGGATTTAAGAAGGAAAAAAAAAACCCAACAGGGATTATAAAGAACCACCATGGTTTCATCAAGGGATGTGCTGGTAAATGTTTTAACAACTGATCAGAAAAAAAGTGCAGGAAATAGTTTTAAGTTTAAATCTGCCGGAGGATGGGAGTTCAAATCCAGCCTCAGACACTAGCTGTGTGATTCTGGGCAAGTCACTTAACCTTGATTGCCTCCAATAAAAACAAAAAAAACAAAAAACCCAACAAAGTTTAATTCTCCATTATTAACACTTTTCTCCATCATTTTTTGAAGTTTAGACAATCAACAAAACAACAAATTAAGCCTTGGTTGTTATAACAGTTTGCCAATTTCAGAGGTATAAATGCTCACTCTGAAAATTTAACAAATGGCTCTCAGGACAGTCTGAACAGCCTCCAACAGATCACTGCAAGAACCAAACATGCCACACAACCCTCTCTGTCCCCCATGCCTGGAATTTCCTTTCTCTTCATCTCCACTTCTGGCCTTCTCTGGCTTCCTTCAAGTCTCTAGTAAAATCTCACCTTCTCCAGGAAGCCTTTCCAGATCACCTTTAATTCTAGTGCATTCCCTCTGAGATGTCCTCTTCTTTATCCTTTCTTATTTGTACAAAGTTGTTTACATGTTGTCTCCCCCATTTAGGTGTAGAGCTCCTTGAGATCAAGGACTGTCTTTTGCCTTTTTTCCATCCCCCAACACTTAGCACAGTGCCTGGTATATAGTAAGCACTTAATAAATGCTTGCTGATTTGACTTATGACCTCAGGCACCACACTCAGGCCAGTATCTTTTAAACAGGAAATCACAGTGTTGAATGACTGTCTGCAAAATACATTCAAAATACATAGGAGAATTATAAATTCCAACTTATATTGGCATCTAGGTAGCCTAGGGTGTATAACAGAATTCTTGGCCTGGAGTCAGCAAGACCTAAGTACAAATTCTCCCTCAGACACTAGCTTTGAGGTCCTGGACAAGTCATTTAACCTCTATTTGCCTCAATGTCCTCATCTGTAAAATGGGGATTATAAGAGCACCAACCTCATAGGGCTGTAGTGAGGATAAAATGGTATATGTATAGAGCTATGCAACCCTTAAAGTGTTATATATTATCCTATAAATGTTATGATTATTTTCTCTTCTGATAAGATTGCTAACTAATGGGTTGGAAAATGCTGCAGATATCACTTGTTTAGATTTTAGTAGAGCAACTGATTAAGTCTTTCATGATATTCTAATGGAAAAGATTGAGAGAGAGTGGCCTAGATTGTAATACAGTTTTAAATGCTTTAGGACCTGGGGGAAGGGCTGGGTTCCAAGGGGAGCTCACAGCCACTGTTTCTTGTCAGCTCTGAAAGCCTCCAGTGGAGGGTCCCAGGATTCTTGTATTTGATTCTCTACTATGGGACATTTTTATTAGTGACTTAGATGAAGGCAGAGATGGTATGTTCAACACATTTGTAGATGGCCCACAGCTGGGAGGAACAATTAATACAATACAACACAATAACTAATACGTGGTCAGGATCCATAGAATCCTTCACAGCCCAGATAAAAGGAGTCAGATACAACGGCTAGAGACAACCCATGGGAACCAGATTAAAATGTAATTGTGAAATGTTGAACAAAATAAGTAAAAATGCAATAAAATATAGCTGATATTACATTTTAGGGCAGCTAGGTGGTAGCTCAGTGAACAGAGTGCCAGGCCTGGAGTCACTGAAACAATTCAACAACAAAAATATTACATTTTAAGACTATGTCAATTAATGAATAAATGATTACTGATTTGACTTATCACCTCAGGCCTGCAGGGATCCTTGGATTTTTTTTTCAGTTTGACTGGTCAAGAACATTGGGTTGAACCTAATGAGATGGAATTCTATAAGGATAAATGTCAAGTCTTATGCTTTTATTAAAAGGATCAACTCCACAATTTCAATATGGGGGCTGGATGGGTAGACAGCAATTTGTCTTAAAAAAGAAAAAGATCTTGGGTTTTTGGTCTGGGATGGAGGCGTTATGTGATAGTCCAAAAGCTAACAGGGTCTTGAGCTGCATTAAGAAAAGCATAACTTCCAGGAATGAGGATCTGATAACCCCTTTAATCCTATGCCTTGGCCTGACTATATCTGAAGAATTGTGGTCAGTTCTCAGGGTCATGATTTAGGGGGGACATTGATAAGTCAATCAATCAATAAGCATTTATTAAACTTCTACTATGTGAAAGGCGCTTTGCTAAGCACTGGGGATATCTGGATAGGAAGAAAGGTAAGCTGGAGAATGTCTGAAGTAGGTGAGGCAGGAATGGTGAAGGGTCTTGAGTCCATGTCATATGAGTATCAGTTAAAGGAACTAGCAAAGTTTAGCCTGGAGAAGGGAAGACTTGGGGGCTATGATGGCTGTTTTCAAGTATTTGAGGGATTAAATTTGTTCTGTGTGGCCCCCAGAGGGCACAACTAGGAATTATGGGTAGAAATTGCAAAGAAGCATTTTAGGCTTAATGGAAGAAGAAATATCTTATCACTAGAGCTACTCAAGAGTGGAATAGGCTGACCTAGGGTCTCCCCTACTCGGAGGTCTTTAGTCAGAGGCTAGATAATCATTTGTTGGGTACATTTTGGTGGGGATTCCTTTTGTGTGTCAACTGAGTAAGATGGTCTCTGAGGTCCCCCAACTCAGAGTAAGTTTTCTTATGATGGATGTTAGAAATCATTGTTAGGTTCAAGTATATTCTCCCTGAAGGCATTAGTTGGTTCTGAAAAAACAAGACATTATTAGGCAAACCAGCATTACAAGGGGTAGTTAAGTTAGAAAGATGTAAAATTGCAATGGTCCATAAAGAGTACATAGGCTGGGAGGTATTGGCATGCCCTGAGATAGGCATTATCATTGACTCTCCCCCTAAGAGGAAGGGCACATCTGGCCCTTGTCCTAGGCACGAACATGAAACAATGTCACCTTGTATTATTATATCAGGGTTCGGTGATACTGCATTGGCACTACTACTGTGAAACAGTGTTGGTTAGGGCAACATCATGAACTGTGCAATATTATAATTAATTAATCATTATCATCATATTGTATGATTATTATAATCATAAATAATGATTAATTAAGCTTTTGTGAGTTTACCTGGGGACTTGATAATCAGTTGTAACATAAATTCTATGGGAAAACATGGTCCAATTCTAATAATCTGTTGACAAATGAATCTGTTTCTAAACTAGCCTATATAATACAAGTCTGTTTCCTCTGCTGGCCAAGAGAACCCTGTTTCTTGGAATTCCAGTAAGAGGCTTTTTCTTTTCATCTGTAAGGCTGTCTAAAGGCCTTATAGGAAAATTCTAAGTTTTATCATTTTCCAAAGCCCCAAAGTCTAAAAGACTAATCATTCCAAAATGATTGACTCTGGTCACGAGCTACCTTGTTGTACTGAATGAATCTGTATTTGATACATTTGGTCCATATATAGAAAAACCTTATGGAAAAACACTAAAATTTATATCTATTTCCATTATAATGTATAACAACCTAGTCTTTCCAAGCCTCCAAGCAAATAAATTCTTACCAGTCCTTGTTAGGGGCTCTCTATCTCAGCCTAGGATCCCACTATTCCATTAAGTCATGGTCCAAAAATCTAACTCCCATTCTTGGATATCGCCTTCTTAAGGAGTCATTCCAAAATCTGCTTCCTCTTCTGCATTGTTTGGCTTCCACCAACAAGAGTGATGAAAATGTAACCTGTGCCACTAAGTCACACACATCATAGTCTTGGGCAGTGTTCCCTAGATACTGCTCAGCAGTATCATTTGTGCCTACATAAATCACTAGAACTGGGTGATACCCAGTTTGAAAAGTTTTGGAAAGTTCTCTGTCATCTTCTGGATACATGTCCTGGGAAAATAATAGACTTTTCTATTGTAGTTATTAGGACAATAGTACAATTAGGACAAACTAATAGTTGCCCCTAATGTTGGTGGAGCTATGAATTGGTCCAGCCATTCTGAGAAGTAATTTGAAACTGTGCCCCCAAAGTTACTAAACTGTGTGTACTCTTTGACCCAGAAATACCATTACTAGGTCTATACCCCAAAGAGATCAAAGAAAGAGGAAAAGAATCCATATGTACAAACATATTTATAACAAATCTTTTTATGGTGGTAAAGAACTGGAAATCATCAGTTGGCTGAATCAAAATGGCTGAACAAATTTGGTATATTAACATAATGGAGTGCTATTGTGTTTTAAGAAATGAAGGGGATAGTTTTAACAAAACCTGAGAAGACTTGCATGAACTGATGCAAAAAGAAGTGAGCAGAACCAAGAGCACAATTTACACAATAGCAACAACACTGTAAAGGCAAACAACTTTGAAGACTTAAGAACTCTCATCAATGCAGTGACCAACCACAATTCCAAAGGATTCATGATGAAGCTTGTTACCCACCCCCTGACACAGAGATGACGGACTCTATTCTAGGAAGTGAACGATTCTTTAGATCCTGACTGTGTCATCTGTTGTATCAGTTAACCCTCCCAGCTTTGTGCTATCTGTAAATGGAGATGCATGATGTGATGAACGAAATGTAGAGGTAGGCCAGACTATAATAGGTAGGAAGGTGTATTTGGAACAGGTTGAGAGAATCTATCCCAAAAGTCATCATTGGTGTCTCAGCATTAACTTGAGAGGAACTCCCTATTGGATTGTCACAGGGATCTGTGCTTGACCTGGTAATAAATGAATGGATAAGTAGATAAATAAATGTCATTAGTAGATATATAAGTAGATAAATAAATGTCAGCTAGGTGGAACAGTGGATAGAGTGCCAGACCTGGAGTTAGGAAGATCTGAGTTCAAATTTGACTTCAGACACTTACTGTGTGACCCTAGACAAACCACCTCACCCTGTTTACCCCAGTTTCCTCATCTGTAAAATGAGCTGGAGAAGGAAATGGCAAACCACTCTGGGATCTTTGCCAAGAAAACTCCATATGGGGTCACAGAGAGTTGAACATGACTGAAACAACTCAACAACACAAAGGTATAGTAGATATACTTATCAAATCTACAGTTGACACAAATCCAAAAGAGAGATGGCCAATATATTGTATGACAGAATCAGGATCCAAAAAAGATGTCAACAGACTAGAATGTTGGCCCAAATCTACTAAGGTAGTATCTAATAGGGATCTGTATAAAGTCCCACACTTGGATTAAAAAAGCTCAACTTTACAAGTCCAACATGGGGGACTTCTGATTAGATGTAAGGAAAAAAAAATCTGAACTACCAACTCAAGATGAGTTGACAATATAATATGGCTTCCCTAAAAAGATAACTCCATCTTAAATTGCATTAAGATACATGTACTCTCCAGGATGAAGGAATAGGTGCTAGCTGCTCTTTCATCTTCGCCAACTAGACCACATCTAAAGTATATAGGAAAGACTTTGATAAACTGGAGAGTGTCCAAAGGATGGCAAAGCAACTGGGCTCTGGAATGTCCTCAAGATCAGACCACATGAGAATCAGGCAAAGGATGAAGGAATTGCTTGGTCAGTAGAAAAGAAGCCTTAAGGAGACATAAACATGGTCTCCAAAATGTTAAGGGCTTTCACATGGAAAAGCTCCAGCGTACAGAACTAGAAACAGTTATAACATATCATCTTCATTTTTTCACTTATCTCCATTCTCTCATTGTCTGCTGGCTCATTTACTACTGCCATACACACATGCCCAAGGCGCCTCCATCCTTCAGAATCATGATTCCCCCAGCTCCTGCTAACTATCGACATACAATCTTCCCTTTGTGGCTAGGTTTCTCAAAAAGGCCATCTATAATAGATGCCTCCACTTTCTTCTTACTGTCTCCTTAGCCTCTTAGAATCTGGCTTCTGACCTTGTCATTCCACCAAAACTCTCCAAAATTACCAATGATCTCTTAGTTACCAAATCCAATGGCTTTTTCTCTGTCCTCATTCTCCTCGACCTCTCTGCAGCCTTTGACACTGTGGCTCACCCTCTCCTCCTTAATACTCTCTTGTCTCTAGGTTTTCAGGACACCACTCTCTCCTGGTTCTCCTCCTGCCTCTCTGACCACTCCTTCTCTGTCTCCTTTGTTAGCTCCTCCTCCAAATCATGCCCTCTAACCACAGGTATCCCTCAGGGCTCTGTCCTGGTCCATTTTCTCTTCTCCCTCTTTACTACTTCATTTGGAGATCTCATCAGCTCCCATGGATTTAATTACCTTCTCTATGTTGATGATTCTCAAATCTACCTTTCCTGCTCTAACACCTCTGCTGACCTCCAATCTTGCATCTCCAACTGCCTTTCAGACATCTAGAACTAGATGTCTAGTAGACATCTGAAACTCAACATGTCCAAAATTGAATTCATTATGTTCCTCCCTAAACTGCCCTCCCCTCCTAGCTTCCCTATTACTGTCAAGGACAACATCATCCTTCCACTTCCCAGGCTTACAACCTAGCTATCACTCTGGGCTCCTCACTATCACTTCCCATATCCAAACTGAAACCAAAGCCTGCTGATTTCACCTTTGCAGCTTGTCTCAAATATGCCCCCTTCTCTCCTTTGACAGTGCCACCCCTTTGGTGCGTTCTCGTTCTCTCTCTCTCTCTCTCTCTCTCTCTCTCTCTCTCTCTCTCTCTTCTCTCTCTTTCTCTCTCTCCCTCTCTCCTCTTCATTTATTTATTTTTAGTTTTCAACATTCACTTTTATAAGACGTTGAGTTCCAGATTTTTTTCTCCCTCCCTTCCCTCCCCCATCCAAGATGGCAAGCAATCTGATATAGGTTATGCATGTACAACCATATTAAACATGTTTCCACATTAGTCGTGTTGTGAAAGAAAAATCAGAACAAAAGGGAAAAACCACAAGCAAGAAAAAACAAACAAAAAAAGAGAGAAAGTCATCTGCTTCAATCTGCATTCAGACTCCATGTTTCTTTCTCTGGATGTGATAGCATTTTCCATCAGGAGTCTTTTGGAATTGTCTTGGATCGTTGTATTGCTGGGAAAAGCCAAGTCTATCAAAGTTGGTCATCGCACAATATGGTGCAGGTTCTCTTGATTTCATTCTTCAGACTATTGCAATAGGGAGGGCAGCTAGGTGGCACCATAATGCACAGAGTGCTGGGTCTAGAGTCAGGAAGACTCACCTTCCCCAGGTCAAATCCAGCCTCAGATGCTTAATAGTTGTGTGATCCTGGGCAAGTCACTTCCCCCGTTTGCCCTAGTTTCTTCATCTATAAAACAAGCTGGAGAAGGAAATGGCAAACTGCTCCAGTATCTCTGCCAAGAAAACCCCAAATGGAGTCATGAAGAAATCAGACACAACTGAACAGCAACAATTTTTCTGTAGGTTGACCTGCCTCAAGTCTCTCCCCACTCCAATCCACTCTCCATTTAGCTGCCAAAGTGATTCTCCAAAAGCATGGTTCAGCTATGTCACTCACCTACTTAATAAACTGCAGTGGCTCCCTATTACCATTAGCATCAAATACAAAATGCTTTGTTTGGCATTCGAAGCCCTTCATTACATGGCCCTTTCCTACCTTTCCAGTCTTCTTACACCTTACTCTACTGTGATCCAGTAACACTGACCTTCTGACCATTCTACAAATAAGACCCTCCCTCTCCCAGTTCCAGGCCTGGAATACTCTCCTGTCTCCACCTACTGGCTTCCCTGGCTTTGAGCCCCAACTAAAATCTCATCTTCCATAGGACAACGTTTCCAGTCCCTCCTAATTCTAGTGCTTTCCCCCTTTTGATTATTTCCTATTTACCCCTTTTGTATCCTGTTTGTACATATTTGTTTGTCTATCATCTCCCCTATTAGACCATGAGTTCCTTGAGGTCAGGGACTGCCTTTTGCCTTTTTGTACCCTCTGAAATTAAGACAGCCCCTAGCACACCGTAGGCACCTAGTAGATATTTATTAACTGACTGGAAATTGTAAAGAGGCAGATGTAGGCTTGGTATATGGAAAACCTTCCTAATTATCAGAGCTGTTCCAAGATGGAATGAGCTAGCTTGAAAGGCAGTGAGTTTCCCCTCACTAGAGATCCTCAGGAGAAGGCCAGATGGCTACCTGTCAGGCAGATGCTTAGGAAAAGAGATTCTTACCTGGGGAGAGTCAGGGTTGGAGTAGAAGGCTCCTGGGGTTCCTTCTAGCTATGAGATTCTGGGAGTTTGTGAAGATATAGATACACTCACCACTTCCCCAACAAAATTCACCACCATTTGCACCCACTCCCAAACCATTTGACCCCTGGTCTGCTGTTGTTGCCCGTTCTGCTCCTGAGTGCCCCTCAGAGGGACAGAGTAAGTTTCAAAGGAGAAAACAGATGTGTGTTCCAAAGACTCTAGTCCTTTCGATAATGTGACGAGTCATGCAATCACCCACTAGGACCCCCATAGCTAAGGAGTATATCTTGTTGAGCAGAGAAGCAGAGAGGTCTTCAGATAAAGCTCCAAGGGCAAGAGGCTGGTACCAAGGGGAAGTCTAGGGATTAGAGGTATTTCAGTAGGCAGAGATGCCTGCTGACTGGAACTAGGAAGGAGGAAGCATGGGGTCCTTGGTGCAGTAGGTGATCAGGCAGAGGGAAAACTAGTCTGAGGACAGGACTCAAATTCCTTTGCCCACTCTGCCTCAGAAAGGGATTCCAAACCATTGGCTAGACTCTTAGTTCTCTTCCAGTGGTCAATGGACCCTTCCAGCTCTGAAAGTCTATTTTATGGGTACTCTCATTCCAACATTCTTTGACTCTAGATTGGCCACGGGGCCCAAACATGTCTGATTTGTCTCAACAACTTGTCAAAGATCTATGACCCAAGGATTTCTCTTGAAAAGGAATTTCAGGGTTTCTCAGACATGGAGGAATTCAGGTCTTATACCCAGCTTATACCCAGCATCCCCGTTCTGCCCCCATATGTGTGGATTTGGGGGCAGGGAGTCTCTAATTCTGTGTCTTCCTTCCATTGAAGACCACTAGCTAAAGGCCAAGCAACCTGGATGGTCTTGCCTCCATTTCAAAGCCTATAGCCTCCCCTGCCTACCTCCGTGGCAGATATGTGGGACCACTGCAGCCAAATCCAACCCTATTCTATATCCCTCATCCTTCGTGGAACTAGGTGAGAGCAGCCTGTCTTATTGGACCCAAGGAGAAAAGGAAGACTTTTTTGCCAAAGGAAAGACAAACCCTGTGCCAGAAAACTGGATCAGCTGATCCCAAGAGTTTTCCTACCACAAGGACCAGAACTCTTCCTAACTTACCTCCATTTCTTTCTCTCTCTGCAGATGGCGCGACCGATCCAGGTGAAGCCTGCGGACAGTGAGAGCCGTGGAGGTAATTGTCATCTTTCTTTGTTCTCCTGCCCACTTGCCCCTCTTGCCAAGGGAATGGGGTTTATGGAGATTTCACTTAAGGATAAACTTGGGGCTCCCACTCCCAGGGCAAGGTTTAATCGTGATGCCCTGTTGGCCGTCTATGATGTACAATAACCAGCGCTCTGGCCCTTCTCCAGACTTCAGGCTGAATAATGGGGCTTGGTTCCTGTTTCTTCCATCCCTGTGTGGGGGTGAGGAAAAGGGGGGGCCCACTCAGGCCTGGCTGTTGTGTGTATATTTGTCTCTTCAGCCCCTGAACCCTAAGTCTTGTGGCCCCTGCAATTCTCTTAGCCCCTTAAGCCCCCCAATACCCCCAACTTCCACAGGCACCTTGCCTCAGTCCTCCAGTCCCCAGAAGTTTTCTTAGTTCTTCAGACCCTTGCCTCCATGGTCCTTTCAGCCCCTCAGTCCTTTGGTCCCCTTTCCCTTTCTCCCAAGTGTTGCCCTACATCTTCATGGACCGTACCTCCAAGATTTACCAAGACAACCTGGATTCTGGGAAAAAGAGACAATGTCCATAGAAGGGCCTTGCATTTGGAGTCAGGATATGTGGGTCCAAATTCTAGGCTTGCCAGTGACAACCCTAGGCCCCAGTTTCTTTCTTTATAAAATGAGAGGGTTGGACAATATGGTCTTAGAGGACCCTTCCAAGTTGGAAGTCTGAGATCCTGTGAAAGAAATGTTACTTTGAACCAGGCTTCGCCGTAGAAGCAGCCTTTGTCAGACAGGGTCAGGAGAGTTTGATTTGAAAAATATGGACCCCATGTAACTGGGGGAAAAAAAAAACATCAAATTAAAAGTCAGAAAGAAAGGAAGAAAAATATGGGTCCCTTCTACATACCTTGTAGAGCAATGTGTGGCAGGAGCAGCCCCCACACCATTCCAGCTCCCAAGTCCTTCCTAGGCAGGGAGGGAGGCCCTTCTGAGGGCCAAGAATGGTTAATGCAAAGAGGCAGGTAAGAGTAGGGGGAGGGAACAGAGAGGAGAGCATGGAAGGAGGAGCTGCCCAGGGCCTGGTCAGCCAGGGTCATGCTATCTAGAGAGGCTCTGTGGCCAGTGCTGTGGCCTGAGTTCTTTAGCTCCTACTTCACACACAGGCTAAAAGTCAGGTCCGCTTTCCTTGTTCATCTCATCCCAGGTGCCTCTTCCAAACTTTCAAGCAGCACCTGCTAAGAGCCCTCACCTGGCCGGGGTGGGGGGTGGCAAGGTTCTTGACAGGCCATTCCCAAGTTAGGAGAGTGGGCAGGGACATAACCTGTCAGTGTCCTAGCACAGAAAACAGAGGTAATGTCCCTTGCCCACTCCACCCCAGAGGAATTCTGGGAGGACAGCATTTTTTAAACTGTCCATCATTCTAGAAATGAAAGCTATCATCATCATTGTCCCCTCCTGCCTCGCTTTCCCTGCCCCCAAGCCTTCTCCATTCCTGGGGAAGCAGCTGTTTCAGGAATGATGGGGAAGCAGTGAGGAATGTCCTGCCTTTAGGGCACCTCATCCCCAGACAACAGGTCCCATCAGACCTCCTTAGAAGGGGTTAGCCATCCCAGCCTAAAGGGAAAGGAAGGTGGAAGTTATCTAAACCTACCCCTTGCCTTGAAGAAATGCAAGAGAATCCCAGAACGAGATGTTTCTCCAATTCCCCTGGGTCCCTGTCACCCTCCAAGGAGCTGCTGGGAGTGGCACAGCACCCTGAACAGACGCTCGGCCTTCGAAGACCCTGCTGTTATCCATAGGGAGGGATGAAGGCCAGTGAGAGCATCCCTAAGGAGTCAGAGGCTCCTCATCTCCAGGGATAGGGAGGGGATTTGCCTGGGATGTCTCCCTGGATGGAGAGGACAGAGGTATATACCAGGAGAGATGGACGTGGGGGAAAGGTTGCTCGGGGGATTTCTGGGCAGTGGAGCCCCTTCCCCCTTTGGCTGCCTCTTCAACACACTGGTCTGCACTGAGGTGGGGGGCAGAGGGGCACGGGAGCTGGGCTCCCTGGGCGGCTCTCAGAGCTTGCCCCCTCTTCCAGATTCTCTTTTTTGTCTCTGCCTCCCACGGTTCAGACCTTCACCCTCTAATATTCCCTGTCAGCGCTCCATCAGATGAGATGCTCTTCTCTCCTCAATGCCCTCTGCTTCCTCCCCCCACCCCAACCAATCCCACCAATGACTGACAAGGATAGGTTTCCATGGCAATGCAACTCAACATTGAGGGAGGAGAAGAGAAAATGTTTCTGATTACTGGACAGCGCAGGAAATTGCCAGACCAAGGAGGGAAAAAACTGGGAGTTGGGGGGGGGAGGTCAGGTGACTCTGAAAACCAATAGGAGAGGGCACCCATGCCCACTCCCTCCCCTGGGTTTATACCCGGTGCCTCCCCCCTGCTTTGGCAGCAAACAGGCCAACCTGTTGACTCCACAATGAGAAGATGGTTTAGGTGGTGGCGCATGCCTGGACAGGGGATGGGGACACGGGTTGTGAGGCTCCTGGTAGGGTCTCTGTCCCTGGAGTATATGGAGGGATTCAGGCCTGAGAATCTGGAAACCCAGGTCCTATTCCTGGCTCTCTTTGACCTGGGGCAAGTCCCTTCCTCTCTTGGAATCTTCCTGCCACCCCGCCCCACTCTGTAAAATAAAATTGGACTCAATGTTCTCTAAACTACCTCTTAGCTTTGGCATTCTCTGTTCCAAGAACCCTGCCAGCCCTGACATTCCATGCTCTAAGGGCCCTCCCAGTCCTGACATTCCATATTCTAAGGGCCCTCTCAGCTCTGACATTCTCTGTTACATTTTCTAGAATCCTGTCTAAGCCCAGTAACCTGAATTCTAAATTCTAAGGTCACTTCTTACTTTGATGTTCTGTACTTTGGCAACTCTGTGGTAGACAGAACCCAGAGACAAGAAAGGAGGGGAGGTGTGGCTAGATCAGAAATCTAACTGAAAAGCTAGGAGGGTTTCAGTGGACCCTCACGATGAATGAGCAGTGTGATGTTGAGGTCAAAAAAGGCAAACACCTATTGTGTCTGGGAATGAGGGATGGTGGTCTCATTCTGCCCTGGCCTGGCTGTGCCTTATTTGGAATACTCTGTGCAATTCTGGGTACTGTATTTTAGGAAGGAGGCTGGGAAGCTGGAGAGCCAATAGAGGAAGACAACCAGGATGTTGAAGGACCTTGAAATTAGTCCATGTGAGAATCAGGAAAAAGGAATATTTAGCCTGGAGAAGGGAGGGAGGAAAGGGATTTATATAGTGTCTATTATATGCTTGGCACTGTGATAAACACTTTACAAATATTAACTCATTTGATCTTCACCAACAACCTTGTCAAGTAGGTGCTATTATTATCCTCATATTAGAGTTGAAGAAGTCCAGGCAGACAGAAGCTAAGTTACTTGCCCAAGGTCACACACACACACACACACACACAGTTAGGAAGGCCAGGTGTGAAGCCCGTTCTTTCTGAGTCTAAGCCCAGCAATCTATTCATCTTTGTACCCCCAGCTTTCACCTAGAAGACAAGACTTGTTATTCTTCAAGTCTTTGGAGGGTTTTCATTGGAGTGACCCCAGAAGGCAGAACCAGAAGCTGGGGGTGGAAGTTACAAGGAAGCCAGTGGAGACTTGATGTCGGGAAAATGAGGATGAGGGGGCTCCCAAGAGAAGGGATGTCTCAGGGACCACTGGAACCCCCTCATGTTGGAGGTCTTCAATGGCTGGTGGGCCACTTGCCAAGAATTTTGTGGAGGGGGGATTCTTGTCCCAGTGCAGATAGGACCAGATGGCTGTGAGTCTCCTTCTGACTCTGAGACTCTATGATCTAGAGAGAGGGACCCAAGAGGAGAGAAATTCAGAGACAGGAAGAGCCACTTGGGGGGATGTCCTGCAAGGACGGGTGTCAGAGGCCACTTTGCTGGACCCACACCTGCTAGCCCAAAGTTTTCCAGGGAGCTAATATTAGTTCCCTTAGCAGAGAGGGGGCGAGTTGTTTGGCTTGGTCCCAGAAGACAAAAACAGGAGCAACGGAGGGGATTTCTAGGGAGGCAGATTTCAGTTCAATATAAAAAAGAATGTTCTATGAGATGAAGTGGAAAAATCCTGGATATGGAATCCTAGTTGAGTTGAAATCTCAGCTGTGCTCCATACTCCTGGTATGGCCTTGGGCAAGTCTCTTCACTTTGGGGGGGCGGGGTGTAGTTTCTTCACTTGTACAAGGAGGAAGCAGGGCTAAAAATCTTGAAGATTCCTTCTGTGTGGAGTCAGGAGGACCTGAGTTCAAATTCAGTCTCAGACACTTACCAATTGTAATAGCAATTAAGCCCAATTGCTTCCAAAACCTTCTCCAAAACAAGATTCCTTCTGTGACCAATTAGAGATTTCCCACAATGAAATGGGCTGAGCAGGAGAGAGTGAACTCCCCATCACTGAAAGTAGCTAATGAGAGCCTGGAGGAACCCCAGTGAGGAAGGCTAATGAGATGATTCTGCCTGGGACTGGGTGACCTCTGAGAATGCCAGCTCTGGGATGCTAAGATTCTATGGCATTTCCTCCTTTCTGATAAAAAAAGAAAGAAGCCTGCCTCTTATTCCCCCATGTCCCTGAGTCTGTGCCCCAGCCAACTGCCATTCCCTCCTCTTCTCTCCTGGGGCAGGTCCAAGGATAGTGGTCTAGTAGAGAGAGGGATTAAAGGCCAGGCAGGAACTTCACTGGGGGGCATCCCCTGCTCCGGCCTCTCTTGCCCTGGGGTACTTGTGCTGAGGTACCTGGCTCTGTCGAGGCTGATGTCTCCATCTCCCCCCACAGGGGACCGCAAGCTCTTCGTGGGCATGTTGAACAAGCAGCAGTCTGAGGAGGATGTTCTCCGGCTTTTCCAGCCCTTTGGGGTGATCGATGAGTGCACAGTGCTCCGGGGCCCTGATGGGAATAGTAAAGGTGCTACCTGTGCCCTAGAGGGGAGGGAGGGAGCCTCTCACAGTCCTCTACGGCATGCTGCTCGTCTGCCTGTCTGTCTGTCTGCCTGTCTGTCTGTCTGCCTGTCTGCCTTTCTGCCTACCTGCCTGCCTGTCTGTCTGTCTGCCTGTGCCTATCTATCTGCCCGTCTCTCTGCCTGTCCATCTGTCCAACTGTCCGCCTGTCTGCCTGTCTTTCTGCCCATCTGTCTGTCTGCCCATCTGTCTGCCCCTTTGTCTGTCTGCCCGTCTGTCTGTCTGCCCATCTGTCTGCCTATCTGTCTGTCTGCCTGTCCATCCAACTGTGCTGGGATCTCCTTCATCTGATCGTATCTGCTGGTCTCTGTCACCATGTGGGTGCCTCAGTCTGCCTGGCTGACTGTATGTGACTGTCCGATGGCCTCTGTCTCTATAGGGCTGCCCAGCTCTGGCCTGGGACTGACTGTCCCATCACACAGTTTGGTCTGTCTGTCCATCCTGTCTATGTGATTTTGGAAGCTTGTCCTCCCCTTTCCATTAGTTCACTAAGGCTTGAGAAGGGAAGGGGAAGAAAAGGGTAAGCCTGTCTCACCCTCCTATCTGTCCTTCCCTGTCTATCCCACACAGGCTGTGCCTTTGTGAAGTTCTCGTCACACACCGAAGCCCAGGCTGCCATCCATGCCCTCCATGGTAGCCAGACAATGCCAGTGAGTATGAGATGCCAGAGGTTTCCTCCCTTCCCTGGGGGATGGAAGGCGGGGAAGGGGGATATCAGGGCTACAGGTTGCCCGGTCCCTCCTGGTGCATCCAGGCTGGGTACATCCCAGAACCAGAAGATACGGCCTTTAATCCTAGCTTTGCTGCTGACCCCATAGACCTACATTTGCTCTGAGCCTCCATTTGCCCAATCTTTAGAATTCACTGTCTCGATGGTCTCTGAGGCATCTTCCAGATCCCAGTAGTCTATGTATGCGGTGAGTGAGTGGACCCCCACTCTATGCTGTTAAGTCCAACCCCTGCCCTCATAGAACTCACAGTCCAGCAGAGGAATAAAACAGGATAACTAGGATACATGACAGCATGGGAGAAAGACTACAGGAGAGAGTCAGACTTGGGACTCGGAAGAGGAAGAGGTTACTTCTAGCCTAGGGTAGCAGGGAATACTTCCCAGAGGAAACTGAACTGGGCCTTGAAAGATGGGGAGGATCTTGACAGGTGATGAGTAGGGAAAAACAAAGGGAAGAATGTGGGCAAAAATCTACAGGTATAAAAGAGTATGATGTCTTCATATTTGCTAGAACTAATGGTACCTAGCAGGGAGATGGAACAAGGTTGGAGAGGGAGACTGGAGGAAGATCAGAGAGGGCCCTGAATGTCAAACTGAAGAGTCTGGGCTCCCTGCCCATGGGCCTCAGCAGACCCAGGAAGGGTATATGAATAGGGTAGAGACATGACTAGAGCTGGGTTTTAGAAAGACACAACTGATTGTTTCTGCAAAAAAAGATCATAAAAAGAAAGGAAAAACTGGGGGAAGGCAAGGCTGGTTAGGAGCCTCATTCAAAAGTCCTGGCGAGAGCCTGAAGGAAGTGGGAATGTTCATTCTGAAGAGCAGACGTCTTCACAACCACAAAGATCATGGCTTTCCAAGAACTGAAGGGCCGTGATGGAGTAGACTTGTTCTATTCAGCTCCAACATAGGGTAGAACAAGAGTCATAGGAGGGCCTACGTCCAAATAAAGTACAAATTCCTGACTATGCACGTTGCCCCACAATGGAATGGAAATGGGTAGCATCAGGCAAGGTCTGCCATGGGAGTCAAGCAGGCAGGGGCTGGATGCTCTGGTCTGACCACACCTCAAGCCCCATTCTGTCAGCTACTGATAAAGATGGAGAGCAGGAGTAGCCGAGGGGAAGGGCCTGGGATCCAGGCTGTAGGAGAAGCTTAGTCTGGAGAGGAAAAGACTCAGCTGTCTTCAAGAATTTCAAGGGCTGCCTTTGGGAAGAAAAGGTAGATGTTCTTGTTGGCCCCAGAGGGAAGAAATAATGAGTGAGAGTTGTAAAGATGCAAATTTAGGTTTTGATGTAAGGAAAAAACTTCTAAACAATTAGTTTAGTGGGCTGGACTGCCTAGCAGATGGAGGCTTCCTCCTCCTTCTTTAAATAAAACCTTCCTGTTGGTCATGTTGCATTAGAGGATTATTTTTCAGGTATGGATTGGACTAGATGGTCACTGAGGAGGGCTCATTCAACTCTGAGATTCTATGGATTCCAATTAGGGATGCAGAGTGCTCACAAATGTTTGGCAACCGGCTCTCCAAAAAAAAAAAGAAAGAAAAAACAATATATGCAAAACATATTTTTAAGTTTAATCTATATTATTAACATTTTCTTCAGCCCAGACAATCAGCAAAAACACAATGAATCAAACCCTGATTTGTAGCCTTTGCTGATTTCTGAGGTGTAAATGCTGCTACTGAAAATTTAACAATCAGCTTTCCCAGGCTGGTTGGAGCTGGCTCCAGCACACAGGGAGTGTGAACTAGGTACACTGTGAGACCCAACCCAACTCTGAGAGGCTACTTAAGACAGGAAAACCAGGAGGAGGACCTGTTGCAGGGGGATAACGAATGTGAGGTGAAGGCAGTCATCCATTTGGAAGTTGTAAGTGGGCATTAACAATGTTTGTATAGGGCAATGTTTGACAGGGAATGATGGTCACTCTCTCCCATGGACACTTCTGGGATCTGCTGCTTCAGGCCCCCAGGGTCAGAATAACTAAGGATGTGGTTGAGTGTATATAGCGAGGGAATGTGACTGTCACAAGAGAGGAGGCAGCCTGGCATAGAGCCAGAAGACCTGGATTCTGTTCCCAGTTTTTCCTTACCTCACTGTGTGACCTTTGACAAGACCTTTCCCTTAATCTGAGCCTCATTTTCCCCTTCTATAAAACAGAGTTAGAGTAGATGGTCTCTAAAGTCATTTCCAGCTCTGACATTCTATGAAAGATGTATGCATGTGTGTATAAGAGGGAGTATAAGGGATCCTGGGGTTGTGTCCCCCTCTCCTTCCTCCTCTCTACTGGTCTCCTGCTAGGGAAGGTGTGTGGTCAATCCATCTGCATGACTCTTCATCATTTTGTCATCCATCTGTCTTGTAATCATGTCAATGTCTGTCTACGTGGATGTTCAGTCACCTACCATTTCTATAGTTGTGTTTCAGTTGGTCTGTGTAGGAGTTGTCGTGTTGACCTGAGACCACTCCTGAACCTTGGAGGTTGGTAGATCAGGTTGCTGTCTTGGCCCTAGATGGAAGCAGGATGCTGTGTGTGTGTGTGTGTGTGTGTGTGTGCATGTGTGTGTGCATGTATGTGTGTCATTTTCATGGGCTGGCCGCATTGGGCAGTGGGGGAGAGGGGCAGGCCTCTCCTGTGCCCTGGCTTCTTGCTGCCCCTCTCTCTCCCGGCCCTTGCCCCTTGCCCAGGGCGCCTCCTCCAGCCTGGTGGTGAAGTTCGCCGACACAGACAAGGAGCGGACCCTTCGGAGAATGCAGCAGATGGTAGGCCAGCTGGGCATCTTCACGCCATCCCTTACACTGCCCTTCAGCCCCTACAGTGCCTATGCACAGGCTGTGAGTACTGCTATCCCCATCTCTCAGCAGTGATGTCTCTGTCTTCCTGTACCTTCGTCTCTCTTCTTCTCCCTCCCCTTCCTCCTCCACAGCTTGACCCTGACCCTTCTGACCCCACCTTTTCTGTCTGTCTGTCTGTCTCCATCCCCCATTCTTTCCATTGCCGCCAGCATCTGTCTATTTCTTCGGACCCATCTTGCTTACACTCAGCCTCTGTTCCTCTCCTCCCACTTCTGTGTTTCTGTCTGCCCAATCTTCTCTCTGACTCAGCTCCTCTCCACTTATGTCGTTCCCCTTTCCTCTGTCTCTGTTTCCTTAACCAGTTCTTTCTGTTGGCATATCTATCTGCCTATCTCTGACTAGGTCCCTCTCTTTCTGTCTCTTTCTTTTTTCTGTCATCTGTTCCTGTTCCTCTATATCTTTTTGTTCTTGGGAGGATGGGAGGAAAAGGGGAAAGTAGAAATAGTGGGGGGCTGCTCCCTAGGGACAGTGGAGCTGGGATCCCTCTTCATTACCCTGAGCCTTGGCCCCGGGACATATGCCCATTGTGGGGTCAGCCCTTCCCATGGGATGCTTCCCTCCTTCCCCTGCCATCCTGACAGCTCATCCCAAGGTCTGCCTCTGGAACCAGGTCAGAAGACACAGGTGGTTTGGGCTTAGTGCCCAGGGCTAATGAGATAGAGGTCAGCCACAGCCTGAACCCTAAGCCATGCTCTAGCCAACAAGAATGTGCATGGTTCAGTGTGGTTCCTCTAGGGGAGATGCTGCTAGAGGAGGGCTCTGAGAGAACCTGGGACCAGCTGCTTGGTAGATGGCGGAGGGAGCCACTGGGTTGTGCAGCGGGCAGCCCTGCCAGACCCACTCTCAGTGGAGTCTGATGCCCTCTTGTGGTCAGACAGAGGAGCAGCTGGATTTGGGGACCAGGGTTGGACCCACCCAAGCCCTTCAAAGTGACAGTCCCCATCTCCCTGAGAGCCCTTGGTCCTATACCCCCTGGTCCCAAGGGGAGGGAAGGAGGAAGAGGAGAAGGAGGAAGAGATGGAGGAGGAAAAGGGGGAGGAGAAAGGAGAGATGAAGGAGGAAGAGACAATGAAGGAGGGGGAGGAAGGTCTTTTAGTCACTGTCACATCCGCTTGTCCTGTCTGGCCCCAGCTTATGCAGCAGCAAACCACAGTGCTGTCCACCTCCCACGGCAGCTACCTGAGCCCAGGTGTGGCCTTCTCCCCCTGCCACATCCAGCAGATTGGCGCTGTAAGCCTCAATGGAATTCCTGCTACACCCATCGCCCCAGCATCTGGTGAGTGGCTGCCATAAGCCCCGGACAGCCAGGCTCTAGGAAGTTTGCAGTGATTAGAGGTCCCGAAGCCAAGAAATTTAATTTCTCCTACTCACTAGCTGTTTGGCCTGAGGCCTTTCCCATCTCTGGTCTCAGTTTTCCCTTCTATAAAATGGGGGAAGTCTAGAAGACTAGATGGAATCTCAAGGTCCTTCTGATTCTGAAAGATCATGACCGAGGATAAGCCTGAGTGTGTACAATATACTAAAACTAATGCCCAGCCCAGGGATTTCCATCCCACGGGGCCGAGGGATGAGTAGGAGGGTCTTCCATGCTTCTGATGACTGAAAACCTTGGCTTCCTTCATCTCCTAGGGCTACATTCTCCACCGCTCCTAGGCACAGCAGCCATGCCAGGCCTTGTCACTCCCATCACCAATGGCTTCGCAGGTGTGGTGCCTTTCCCTGGTGGGCATCCAGCCTTAGAAACTGTATACGCCAATGGCCTTGTGCCCTACCCAGGTAACACAGGGGTGGGATGAAGGGTCTCTGCTGAGGATAGTTTCAAATGTCCCAGCTGCCTTGGACTGGGAGACCTCGAAAGGAAGCCTGGGGATAGGGACATCAAAGGAGTGGTGATGGAGAACAGTGAAGGATGGGGATTGGTGGACAAGAAAGGGGAATGGGAAAGATGAAGGGGAATGGGGGACAAATAAGCAGTCTTCCAGTAGCATCAGGCAAAGCCCCTCCATTCTCTGGGCTTTTGCTTCCTCACCTGTACAATGAGTTTAGCTTCACTGATCTCTAAGGCCCCTTTTAGCCTTTGTTTCTCTGACCCTATGACCTCTGCTATGGCCCTTCTCCCCAGAGTGGCAAGTGGTGGTAGGAGTAGGGGTTGTGAGGGAAGGTGCCTCCCCTTCTTCAAAGTCATCCTCAGTCCTTGGTCTGTTTTCCAGCTCAGAGCCCCTCGATGGCTGAGACCCTTCACCCAGCTTTCTCAGGAGTCCAGCAGTACACAGGTAGGCACACCTCCCTATGGCCCTGCAGGTTCTGGCCTGGTTTCATTCCATGCCTCACCCTCTGTCTCCCTCTTCCCAGCAATGTATCCAACTGCGGCCATCACGCCCATTGCCCACAGTGTCCCCCAGCCTCCGCCCATCATCCAGCAGCAGCAGCGAGAAGGTGAGACTACCCTGGTCCCTCTCTGATTCTGCCCACATGAAGGCACTAGCTCACATTCTCATCCCATCCTGGGAACCCAAGACAAGTTGCTTTCTCTAATGAGGCTCAGTTTCCTTCCCTGTAAAATGAAGTTAATAATCCTCAGGGATAAAATGGGATTAAAGATTCAATTTACTGGCCCTGGGCTGGGCTACCAGACAGACAGGTGGATAAGACAGATCCCCTTCCCCTGGAGAGCTCACAGTCTGGAAAGAGACTGAGAAGAAAGATACATAAAATAAAGTGATGGGCAGGACATGATAAGGCCTATGGGGTACAAAGTAAAGAGTGATCAGTTCAAGTCAAATGCAGAGGGAATGGGGTAGGAGCAGGCCATGTCAACAGGGGAAGGGACAAGGGTCCTCTGCTACCTCCCCCCACTCAAGACCCTGAATAATTGCACCCCCTTTGCACAATGGCCCTTAGATATACCACAAGTCAGCACCATCTGGCCTGCAGGATAACTTCCAGCCCCTTTCTCCCTGTAATGATGGGCCAATTTTACCAGGGCTTCTTGGGAAATCAGCACCTTGTTAGTTTCTTTGTACATATATTCCTGGGTCTACATCCTGATTTCTTTAAGGCCATGCCTAATTCCATTGCAGCCTTCACTTTATGTAGCTGGGGCCATTTTATATGGTTGTGGCTAACAGAGGTTCCATGTTGAGAGCTCTCTGGACACATGAGCCTTCTAATTTAAGGATGCCCCAGGATATTAGTTATCACATCATCTTCTAAGAGGCCTATGAGGGGGGTGGGGTATCATCTCCATTTTACAGGTGATGGAACAGAAACTCAGAGAGGCTGGGCAGCCTGTCTAGGGTTATCCAACTTGTAACCAGGCATCAGACTTGGGCAGCCTGATGCCTTTATATCAATGGAATGCCTCTCGAGCTAATAGCAAACACATAGCAATGCCTCTGAGTCACGTATCTGTCTAGTGGAGGACAGCAGCAACCTGAATGGTCCTAAACTGCATCATAGAGTCCTTGAGATTTAGAACCACCAAGCATCCTGGCAATCATTGAGTCTAACCCTTTCATTTTATGGATAAGGAAAGCAAGGCTCAGGTAGAGAAAATATTGACCCAAGGTCACACAGATAGTACAGAGATTTGAACCCAGGCCTTCTGACTTCAGTGTTCTTTCCATAACACCAAAATTAATATTATCTCAAGTGGTGCAGTTCAGGGCACCTGCTTGGAGCCCACACATAAAGTCACCCCTTTCTCTGTACCCACATCCCAAGCTCCTTTGTGTTCAGTCACTGGCCATCCATCTAGGTGTTGGATGGTAGGAAGGTATAAGGAAGACACCAACCTGGGTTTCGCCATTGGCTTTTATCCTTGGTGGCTCTCAGCCTCTTCTCTCAAATGGAGATTATAACCCCTGCCTCATCTCCCTTCTTGGGTTCTGGTGAGAAGGAGGATGGATGAGAAACCCTAACGTGTTCCCAAATTAAAGAAGGGAGAGGTTGGGATTTATTACTGATACATAAGGAGTTTTACACATTAGTGAGTGAATGGGTTACCTTAAGGCATTTTTGTCTCGGTCTCTAGCAAAACCTAAAATCTAGACCATGAAGTTGCCCCCAAGGCCTTCCAGTAGCAGGATGTGAGTAGTTCAGGATTTCCTAGGGGCTTGGCTCCCCCAGACAGCAGCTTTTCTCTTTCCTGAAGATTGACTCGTCTTGGGCCTTAAGTGGATACACTGCCCTCTGAATGATCCGGTGCTCAGGATCCTAGTGGGGTCCCAGCTCCTCTCCTTGGGGGCTTTATCTTTCTCTCCCCCTACCTGCAGGTCCCGAAGGCTGTAACCTGTTTATCTACCACCTCCCCCAGGAGTTTGGAGACAGTGAGCTGATGCAAATGTTCCTGCCCTTTGGCAACATCATCTCCTCCAAGGTGTTCATGGACAGAGCCACTAACCAGAGCAAGTGCTTCGGTAAGCGACCAGCCCATCTCATCAAGAACCCAACACACAGACCATGGATCCCTGGCCCAGGGGAAGGCGTTAGCAACTGGCCACAGTGCTAGAGGGAAACCAAACCCAATTCTACCATGGCTCCAATCTCTATTCCTTCAGCCATTGGCCAACAAGTGTGGTGCCTCTTGTGGGCAAAGCCCTGGGCTCATCACTGAGGGAGACTGAGGGTCTAGTTCTTAAAGAGTTCATTAGCTGAAGGCTGAAAGTGATTGGGCACTTGATGTAAATAGGGTGTTATGAGAGCTTAGGAGAAATCATCTGCAGCTGGGAAACCAGGGAAAGGGCTGGAGAAGAAGGTGTCTGGTAGGCCTTGAGCGAGCACTTAAGGGAAAGGGTAAAAAGAATCATATGAGATGAGAGTAGGAAAGTGATGAGCTAAAATGGGAGGTGGGGAGCGGTGGGGGTGGAATGGGTGCCCTCTGAGGTCTTGTCAGCTTTTCATTCTATGAGTTCATTCTAGCCCCAAATCTATGAGCCTATGTTATTATGAATCACAGAGCCTGGGAATATTGGCCCAAGATTTCATCCAAAATGGAGAGAGATGGGCTAGAAGGATTAGAAGGGGTAATCAAGTGAACTAGCCCACAGAGGGCTCTGGGGACCTGAATGTGGCTACCTATTGTTGACCAAGGCAGAGAGGGCATCCTTATCAAGCAGACCGCCTGAAATCAGGAGGGTTGACTTCACGTTTTCAATGAGGGCACACACAAATAAGTAAATACAAAATAATTCAAGGAGGAAAAGAACAGAGACAATTATGGGGCCAAGGGGGCAGATCAAGGAAGACTTCTTCTAGGAGGAAGTACCTGAGCAGAGCCTTGAAGGAGGGCAAGGATTCCAAGAAGAACAAGTGAGGAGGGGCCCCACTCTAGGCACAGAAGGACAGAGGCACAGACTGGAACTGGACTTAGAGAGGCAGCTAACAGTCTGCTGTGGCTGGAGTATGGTAGAGTAGGTGAGGGCAAATACGAAGAAATTAGTCTGGAGAGATGAGAGGGAGCCAAACAGCGAAGGTTTTCCTTAGGCAATGGGGCATCCCTGAAGTTGTTTAAGCAGGGAAGGAATATGATAGGATCAGACCTGCGGCATCTTCACCATTTGGAAGAATCTGGCCTCTATCTTCCTGCAAATCCTCCACAAACTTGCTGGAAGTTCTTCCCAGAGCCATCCTGACACAATGCTTTTTACCTCTAACTTCATAACCAGCCCAACTTTTCTGGCGATGCGCGGCCAGAGAAGTCTTTTCATTGCTTCTCCTGGATGATGCGGTCACCTATCACACCCACAAGTCTGCGGCTGTTTGACTGATGCATGAGCTGGGATCCTCCACATGTGTCACGTTCCACGGTTCTCAGCCACACAAATGCTTGCTGGATTGGCCTGTATACATAGATACATACATGTGTGTGTGTTTATCATATATATATATATATATATACACACACAGAGGTATTTTATATTATATATATACACATATTATATATGTATGTGTGTATATATATAGTGTGTATATGTATACATACATATATAATCAGTCTTCTGCTAATAGGATGGGTGGGTAGGTGTATATGTATATATATATATATATATATATATATGCATATATATATATAATAGTACAGACTAATGAACCCAAACTTCTCCTTGAAATAAGTGACACACTCACAAAATACATATACATGTGTGTATAAACACCTGTCTTTTTTAATAGCGGTCTTTTTCCAGTTATGGAATATGGAAAATATGGAAAGTCCGTGTATATGTGTGTATGTATATGTTTGTATGTATAGTCACACATATGTACCCATACTCCATATATATGGTATACATACTAAATACTTATATGGTATATACATACCACATAGTCTTCTAGTGATGGTATGTGTGCGTACACAGACACACAGAGTCTTTATATATAGTATGTATACATATGTATACTTTCTCATGCAGCACATTGATATGAGAGTCCAAATCCCATTGTCATCTATGGGAGAAGTTATACTAATCCTCTTTTCCATCTTTTTGTTGCTGTTATCTCAGTTTTATTTTTAAGTGCTCTCAAGATGACCTGGTTTAATTGGGTCTCTCACTAAGCTTTCTGTAATTTTTTCCTTTCTCCATACCTCCCTATTGGGGACCACAGTGCCTTTCTTAGGGAATCATAGGGTCATAAGCTTAAAGCTGGAAGGGTTCTTAGAGGTCATCATGGCCAGCCTCCTCATTTGACAGAGATCTGAGAGAGAGGAAGTGACTTGCCCAGGGTCATGTGTGTGTGTGTGTGTGTGTGTGTGTGTGTGTGTGTGTGTGTGTGTGTGTACTTGGTTAGGAGATAAAGTGTTCTAGACCTTGGGAGTCATCTTGTTGTGACAATTGATTTACATCTGTTAAATACCCTTGGGAAATGGTGATAGGTATCATCAACATCCATCCTTATATTTCCATTTTTCTCTATATTCAGGAGCCATCTGAGTAACAAAGATAATTGATCAAATGAGAGAGAACGTAGAAAGAAAAGAGAGACCAGGGTAGGTTCTTATTTCTCACACATGCTTAGTGGGTGGAAAATGGACGACAAAAGCTTTAGGCCTTGGCTCACTTCTCTCCTTCCCCATTCTTCTTTTTGGTAATTTCATCGACTTCCCTTAATTCAGTTATCACTTCCATGTAGATAATTCCCAAATCTATATATTCAGTCCTGATCTCTCTCCTGAGCTCCTGAACCAACCACCTACTGGATGTGCTGTTGACATCTCAAACTTGGGTCCAAAACAGGACTCTATCTGGCCCCCAAATCCACTATTGCCCATTTCCCCTATTCCCTTTGTTTTCTGAGGACTGAGATTTGCAGCATTGGAATCATAAGATTACAGCACTGGAAAGGACCTTTGAAGCCATCTAGGCCAACTGCTTTACGTTGCAGATGAGGAAACTAAGGCCCAGGGAGGTTAATTCACTTGCCTGAGGTCACATGGGTAGGAAGCATCAGAGGCAGTATTTGAACTCAGGTCTTTGGATTCCAGATCCATGCTTTCCTCTCCCTCAACACTCAGATCAGATCAGTTGTCAAGTTCCTTGAAACCCATCTCTCCAATATTTTCTGCATCCACATCCTTCTCTTTACTCATATATCCTTTAACCTAGTTTGAGCTCTCATCATCTCTGGCCTGGATTATTATAAAAATCTCCTAACTCGTCTCCCTGCTTTCCATCTCTCTCCTCTTCAATTCAGCCTCCACAACAGCTGCCAAATTGCCGTTCCTAAAATATCATTCTGACCAAGGAACTCCCCTCCCCTTCCTTCAAAAAGTTTCAGTGGCTTCCTATTTCTTTTAGGATAAAATACCAACTCCTCTGCCTGCTACTGAAAACTCCCCACAATATGGTGGCCACTACTTGTCCAATATTATTTCCCATCACTCCCCTTGCATGCTCCACTCCAGCCACATTGGCCTGCTAGCTATGTCCTGTACAGGACACTGTTCTATCTTTTACCTCCATCCCAATGCACAGGTGGTCCCCCATATGGAATGTATTTATTCCTCAAACTCAACCTCATATAATCCCTACCTTTCTTCAAAGCACAGCTTTGGGGTCATCACTGCCTTCTACAAGAAGCCTCTTCTGAATCCCCTGGTCATTCGTCCCCTGCCCTTTTCAGAATTTGTGTGTATATATGGAATTGTGTGTATATATGTTTGGCTGATGCATGAGTTGTAATTCTCCAAATAGGTCGCATTCCATGGTTCTCAGTCATACAAATGCTTGCTGGATTGACCTGTATACATAGATAATATATATATAAGTGTTTATCACATATATATATAGAGAGAGAGATATAGATATTTCATATTATATATAGATATGTATATATGTGTATAGATGTATAGATGTCTAGACAGATAGACAGAGAGACAGACAGGCAGATAGATAGATAGAAAGATAGATAGACAAATAGAGAGACAGATAGGTAGATAGATAGATAGATAGATAGATAGATAGATAGATAGATAGGTAGATAGACAGATATTTGCATTTAATTCAATACATGTTATATTTCTCAGTAGCATATAAGCTCCTGGAAGGCAGCAACTGTTTCCTTTTTGTCTGTATCCCTACTTCCTGGGGACACACAGAAGGACTTGGGAGATGTTTGTTCAATTGAATTAAGTAAAGGTGCCTGGAGAGTGAGCAGAGAGCTATGAAGGGAGCCAAGAGGAGGAGGTTAGTAACTGAATCAAAAGCTTAAGAAGGGTGGAGGAGGATGAGTGGGGAAGGGCTCCTGGTACCCTGGAGGTAACAGTTCCAGTTGAGCAGTGGAGGCTGGAAGGTGGAATGTAAGGAGTAAGAAGAGGAGGGGAGCAAGAAGCAGCAGGTGCAGTCCTTCTGGGAGTTTAGCAGTGAAATAAGAATAACTAACATTTATTTATGTAGAGCTTCAATGTTTGTAAAACACTCTGTGAGCATCTCATTTAATCCTCAGAATGACCCTGAGAGGTAAGTGCTGATATAATTCCCATTTTGTAGATGGAGAAATTGAGGCAAAAAAAGGCTAAGTGACTTGCCCAGGGTCACACAGCTGATTAAGTGTCTGAGCACACAGGCCTCCTTGCTTCTAGGTCTGGTGCTCTATCTGCTGCACCACCAAGCTGCCTAAAGGGAAGAGAGGAGCCTGAGAAAGTGTCAGAGTGAAAATAGGGATTTGTTAAAGGATGGGGAGCCTTGTACTTTTGTTTAGGGAGCAGGGAAGGCATCTATGGAGGAGAGCTTTAAGACATAGGAAGCACGTGAGTTAGCAGACTCAGAGGGTATGATCCAGCACACAAGGCCTCAGTGAGAAGTACCATCTCTGTGAGTGCCTGGAGCCAAGGTGAGAATGGGGAATGATGCAGAGCTATGGAGTCGGGGAGCAGAGCTCAGGGGAGCCAACCTTCATTTTCTCAGCAAAAGAGGAAGCAAGGGCCTGGGCTCGAGAAGGCAGAAGGGGCGGCAGAGGGAGAGGGCCTGAGAACTGAAAAGGTCTGTGGAGGGTGTAATCACTCAGGGAAGAATAAAAGGGTTTCAGACCAGTAGTGATGACCCAGGCAAGATGATATGGTCCAGGCAGCAGGGTTTGGGGAAATGAAAGCATCCTTTTTCTAGCAATAGGACTAAGTCAGGAAAGGGGAACATAATCCAGGGTTGGGATTTGGTGAGTGGGCCACAACATTTGGACAAGGGAAGCAAGGGATTGTGGGTAGGGGCACAAGGGACAGTCTACAGGTGAGCCAGTCACCAGGAGGGTCAGGAATGAGAAGGGAGGTAACTTAAGGCAGAGCACAGGCTGGGAGAACCTGTGCATGGACTGGAGGCTAAGGTAAAGACCACAGATGGGTTTAGGACTGAGAAAGAAGGAACATCAGATGAAATGGTAATACCTGGCAACAGGAAGGGCTGTGTGCTCAGACACTTAATCAGCTGTATGAACCTGGGCAAGTCACTTAGCCTTTTTTTGCCTCAATTTCTCCATCTGCAAAATGGGAATTATATCAGCACTTACCTTTCTTGGTCTTCTGGCCATATGAGAACTGAGATTTCAGAGGTCAGCTAGCCTATCCTCTCAGTCAGTGCAAGAGCCTTCTCTACAACTGACCCCTTCTTGGACACCCCCAAAGACAGGAAACTTTCTCCAAGGCAGACTTTTTGAGGGTTAATTAATAGGGCCCTGCTAATGGCACAGGATAATCACAAAGAGCACTAAAGTCATTTCTACTCATTCTGTTTTATGAATTTTTCTAGATGCTAGGTGGCAGAGGTAGAAAACCTGTGTGTCACAAAGAACTATGGAGTTAACTGAATGGATAATCAAAATTAAATTGCCTGCCTTCTCGAAGAGTGGGGAGGGGCAGGAGGGAGGGAGAGAATTTAGAAGTCAAAATGTTTTTTAAATGATTGTGAAAATAATTTTATATATAATTGGGAAACATTGAAATCAAAATGATTTTTTTCAAAAGAGTTAACTGGGGATAACAGAGGAGCTGGGGCAGGAAATCAGTGATCAGTAGAGGGTAGGAAAGGAATTGATGGGTACATGGCAAACATAATGGCTTTTTTCATCTTTGGGGTAAGGCCCTGTAATGGTAATGGTAATTTGAAGATATTCCCTGACACTTAATAAGCTTAAGGGAATTTGAAGATCTTTCCTGTCCCTAATAGGTTGAATGTAATTACATGGAACCTGTAGGAGGAGGAGTTTGCTGAAGGGTGAAGCAGAGCCCACAGGAAACTGGGAGTCAGAATAGCTAGACAGTGGAAGAGAGAGGACGCTCACCTAGGGAGACAAGCTAGGCTTGTGAGAGTTGGTTTGTGGGAAGGCTAAAGGATGGTATGGCTTCATGCTACTTTGCTTCTTTGCTACTATGATGGATTTGACTTTCTGGTATTGGGATTTGGATTTCTGGTGTCTAAACAAATGTTTTGCTTCTGTCTTATATATGGAGAGTCTGTTATATTTTGTGATTGAGAACTATGCCGTTATATTTACAGTCACCATCAGCATTGTGAATATTGCGTTGGCACTACAGGCCTGTTAGGGAAACAAGAGAAACTAGTCTTAGTAATTTTTTTGGGCATGCTGGGGTACCATGCACAGGGCTCAAAGTCAGAGGATCAGGGTTCAAGTTAAATCTCTCTTAGGTCTACAGTTAAATCTAACCTCAGCTTACCAATCACTGACCTTAGGCAAGATACCCAATAGTAAAAGTTCATATTTTTATATCATTTTGTAGTTTACAAATCGCTTTAATCCTTCAGCTGCCCTGTAAGGTAGATAATACAAAGTGTTCTCACCATGAGGAAGTTGAGGCCCGGAGACGGTAATTATCTTGCCCAACCTTGCAGTAAGGGCAAGCTGGAATGGGAACATGGGTCTTCTATTTCTAAGTCTAGGTGTCTCTATACCAGCGGCGTCAAACTCAAATAGAATTGGAGACCATTGAGCGAGATAAGAAGATGACTGCAGGTCTTGTATCAATTTCGCTTTAGAATGAGATGATTATCTATGTTCGATTGTATTTTAAATTTTATTTTATTGAGTATTTCCCAATTTCACTATAGTCTGGTTCAGAGCACACTGGGGAGGTTGTAGGCCTTTGTGCACTTTGCTGCACATTGACCTTAGGCCTGACACCTCTTCTATCCTTTCACCTTTCACAAGGCCTTGTTTTCCTCATACGTACAAAGAAAGAGTTGTCTGCCATTTCTTTTCTCCAGGGAAGACCAAAACTTCTGGGATCAATTTGTTTAAAGGCTAGATAATGAAGGAGGCAAAGGTTATTGGCCTCACTAGACTCTACTGCTAAGAGTCAAACAGCCAAAGGAAGAGCTCCCCCCTTCTGGACGCCCCCCTCCCACTTAGCATCCCTTCCCCCTCTGCTCTGGCCCCCAGGTTTTGTGAGCTTTGACAACCCATCCAGTGCCCAGACTGCCATCCAGGCCATGAATGGCTTCCAGATTGGCATGAAAAGATTGAAGGTCCAGTTGAAGAGGCCCAAGGATGCCAGCCACCCTTACTGACAGGACCTACGGCACAAGTAAGAAGGCCACCTCCTTGTTCTGGTCACGTGGAGCCATTGTGGTTTCCTTATTTTAGGCCCAGAAGGCAATGGTTAGTCCTGGCCCTGGCCACCATAAAGGCAAGATGGCGGTGGGGAGAGAGAGGAAAGGGTGGGGACTCCTATAGGTTTTGATTAATTTCAGATGCCCTCTCTGGCAAGGAGAACTAGGAGGAATGGCAAGGGCTTCAGGCCCAGCCCAGTGATTATACCCAACTCCCTCCGGTACTCTCAGCACCTTCCTTAGGTCTCAGAAGCTGCTAACAACACTTGGGCTAGGGCCAGCCTTGTCCTACCTTGAAGTAATACTGTCCTCCCTTGGAAAGAGAAGTCCCAGTTCTTCAGAAGTGAGAGTTACTAGGGGCAGAGGCTGATGTCATGGAGGGCGGGTCATTTCTTTCTGGTCAGTTGCCCTTTGGGAGTCCTGGCTTGCTCTGGGTTGTTATATTTGGCCTAACAGCCTGGACAGAGATCACTCATGGTGATACCCTTGGTCCAAGATCCTTACAGGAGCCTTTGCTCTGGGCTTCTGACTGACTCTGTTGTCCTGAGATACTTTGAGGGTCATGAGCAAGGGAAGCCCAGGGTAGGGAGGAGGCAAGAAGAGGCAGGTCAAAGGATATCCTGATTCTGTTCCAGATCCAGGAGCCCTTATAGGTCTCCTCGGATACGCAGTCAATGGAGGCTGACTCTCCTCATAATTTACCTTCCTTCTCCATCAGGTGAGGGGCAAATCCAGAGGACGGTTTGCAGCTTCAAATAGATCCAGGAGATTCCAGTAAATTACAAACTGTTTTTGACACCAGCCCTCCCCTTCCTATCCCCCTGCAACACCCCACCCCCCAAAAAATGTGAAACATTGGAGAGGAACGCAGCTTTGGAAGGCGACGGCAAGGAGATCCTTCCCATGGGGGGCTCCAACAATGTCCTGGGGACCAGAACATGGCCCCCTGGGGACCAAGGATTCTCCACCCTGAGAGGACACAGGGAAAGAGTGAAGCATTGTGGACCAGAAAGTTCATTGTTGTGTCTCTAGGTCACCATGACAACTCTCAGAACTTTGAGACTCACCCTTTCATATATATACATATATATATATACAGTATATATTTTTTTTTAAGTAAATCACAGGACCAAACTTTGCAGAGACTTCTGCCTGTGGGAGAAGGATTATGTCATCTCAACAGGAACTTAACAAGCCCTGAACATTATCAGAGGGAAAAACAGAAGGGTAGCACGCATCAGGCACCCTCTCGCTCTCTCTCTGCTCAGTATTAGCTTTGGGCTTTTGGAGAAGCAAGGATGGAAAGTGCTCCAACACTATATACCTCCAGGATCTTGTTACCATGGCGGCAACTGGATGAACCCCTGAAGAGTCTTTGAATGGCCTTCGGGCCAGCTTGGTTGGGCAAGCTTGAGTCCTTGGAGGGCCAGCAGGCCCATGGATTTGAGACTCTGGCTCAATCCCATCCCCATAGGAATCCCCTTGCACCTGGGTTTAGGCACAAAAATTACCTTTGATTACCCCCTACCCCCATCCCTGCTCACACCCTTGTCTTCCCCATCATCTCCATATCCATAGCCTTATCTTGTTCAGCCCTTAGGTTCCATCTTTCTTCTGTGGGGCGCTGGGAGGAAGAAATTAGGGGACCACATCCCACCCACCTCCCAGCCCCCGGCGAGCTGCCTCCTGCCCCTGAATATACCAGCCTGGAAACCAACCCCCTGCCTTCCTTAGGAGGACAAGAATGAAGAGAACTAGGCTCACTGGGGTTCAGTTGGTTCAAACTCTTATTGACCAAGCACACCCTTGGGATGATGTTTTCTCTGAGGATGATTAGCAGGAAGGGAAACTGTCTTTTGTCACCAATCTGGTTCTTCTCTGAGCTGGTGCCAGGAAGAACTGAGCAAAACAGATTTTCCCCAGGATACAGAAGGCAGCCCACATGTATCTATCCAGATATATCTCTGTCTCCATATAGATTCCCATACTTTAAGCACAGAACCAAGTTCAAAGCTTGGTTAGTCTCATTCCCAAACAAGGGGATGATCCGGCTAAGATACATGACAATTGGACCACTTGAAAGCAGCCCCTTACATTTCTACCAAAATACCCTAAAAGACAAAAAAAAGAAAAAGAAACCAACCCAACCATCTTCTAAACAACTTGTTTCAAGATTCCAGAGTTTGATAATGTACCAAGAACATTCCTATTGGTGTGCGTGTGTCTGTGTATGTCTGTGCGTGTGCGTGTCTGAGGAAGTGTGTAAGCCTTTGTAGGAAGCGCATTAGCGGGAGAAAGAGCAAAATGAGGGCGGGAGAAGTCGCTTCTTCGAGGGGGAAGACAGGGGCTGTTGCCGGGCTTCTCTTGGACCTCAAGGTGCCACATCATGCTCTGCCCTCCTCAGGCCGCCTCCTCCATGCTCCTCAGACCCCCCCTTCAGAAGAGTGTGGCGGTGTGGCGGTGTGGATCCCCGGCCAGGGGCCACGTGGCCTGCGCGAGTGAGCGTGCGCGTGAGGCTGCGGGAGTGGAAGTCGCGTGTTTCTATAAGTCCATGTTTACTGGTTGTAAATACCATTTTTATACCTGACATCTATTACGTACGTGATTTGTACCTTATTTCTGCTACAAGTAATTTCATGAAGTTTGAACTTATCTAATTTTAAACAAACAAACAAACAAACAAACAAAAAAAGACTTTGGGGAATTTTCGGTTAATCTGATTTGAATTCTGTGTCAAAGATCAAGTTTCTTCTACCAGAGTGAACTATGTGACTGTCAAATGTTACAGATAAGAACAACCATCGTCTTAATGTCCAAAACTCCTTTCTCTGGTCTAAAGAACCTAAATTTATTTAATAAAAGTTTTACTTGCTAAAGGAGCTATTCTTACTTTCCTCTCCAGTTTCTTCAGCCTCTTCCCTTCCCCACCTCGATTAAGGGCAGCGTGATGACAGTTCAGATCGATGGGATCTCCCATTCACGATCTCATTTGAATCTTACTCTGGCTCTTGCACCCATTTTATAGGTCAAAGACAGAGGTTACAGGATCAGGGTCCTAGACAGGACAGAATCACAGCATCAGAGAAAGGGAGAGGTAGAAGTGCCATCTAGTGTGCCATCTAGTCTAACCCAGACACTAAGAGAATCCCCATTCAAACCTACCCAAGTCTCTGCTTGAAGACCAACGAGATGGAACCTCTATTTAGCAGGTTAATGGGGGAATTCAGGCCTGAAAGCCCAGGCCTTCTCACCAAGCCTGGGCCTCCTTTCCATTGTAGTATTCCACTGCCTCTCACCAGGAATCCCATTCTGCATGGTCAAAGATGACAAGATTCCATCCTTGAGGTCCAAGGAGAGTAGACTTTCTTCAGTGACCTTATGTAAAAATCAGGGATAGTGTGACCTTGGGCAAGTCACTTAACCCCAACTCCCTACCTTCCCCCCTTCAAAAAGCAAAAAAAAAAAATTGGGGGGGGCTGCTAGGTGGCACAGTGAATCAGAGTATTCGCCCTGGAGTCAGGAGGACCTGAGTTCAAATCCGGCCTCAGACACTTAACACAAAAACTAGCCATGTGACCTTGGGCAAGTCACTTAACCCCAATTGCCCTCCCAAAAAAAGGAAAAAAAAATTGGGGATAAACAGCAGTGTGCTGGAGCCAGCTCTAGGCCTCTCACCAGAGTCAACTGTTCCGTTTTCAGTGGGGGCATTGACAACTTTGAAATCATTAGAAATTAGAAATTGGATGGACATTAGAAATCAGGGCTTGATTTATTGTTTTATTGACTGTCAACCGGGGGTGGAGAAGCTTTGGCCTCAAGGCCAAACACTCTAGGTCCTTGGATGTGGCCTTTTGACTGAGTCCAAGTTTTACAGAACAATCCTTTTATTAAAGCAATTTGTTCTATGAAGTCTGGATTGAGTCAAAAGGCCACACTTGAGGACCTCGGGGCCTCAGCTGCCCCATCCCTGGACTAAACTTAACTTAAAATGGTGTCATTCATGCATTCTTTTTATGTTGTTCAGTTCATGAACCCATTTGGGGCTTTCTTGGCAAAGATACTGGTATCTATCCAGCTCATTTTACAGGGTAAACAGGGTTAAGTGACTTGCCCAGGGTCACACAACTAACAGGTGTCTGAGGCTGGATTTGAACTCAGGTCTTCCTAACTCCAGGCCCAATGCTCTATCCATTGTGCCTCCTGACTATAGTTGTTAAATGACTGGTTGTTAAATATTTCCCAGCACATCCTTAATAGAGTAGCTTAGACACTAAGACTCCAGACCAAAATGGACCTTAAACTATAGAATGTCAGAACTAGATAGCATTTTAGGCACCACCTCATTTTACGAAGGAGGAAGCTGAGGACCTATAGTTGTGAAAGGCCAGGAGGAGTTAATGGCAGAGCAGGGATATCTCCTAGATATAAAAGAAGCGGGAGGGAGAGGGGAGGGAAGAGAATGTCTGGGCTCTCCTGGGAACCAATCCTGTGTCACTATGGCAAGTTAAAGGACCTGAGCTAGTCCCTTAACCTGTCTGTGCTTAGGAGGGAATGGTTTCTTTCTCTGGAGGTTCCCCCTTTGAGTAGAACAAACATAGCCTAGCAGAGGACCCAAAGTTGAAGATGGAACGACCATTCATTCACAAAAAAGACAAAAGCAAGAACAGTCAAAAGCACTATTTTCACCCCTGGGCTCTGGGCTCTCCGGTGTCCCTGGTACAACTAAGAGTTTTGGTTGGCCTTCAGCCAGGGAACTCTTGGATGCCCCCAACTGGCTCTGTAAGTCTCTTCTGAGATCAATAAGAACCCAAACCAGGAGGCTACATTTATTTATACTTACATGTAAAGCACTTCCCAAGGGTTCTCTCACTTGTACTTTACAATAATTCTGAGAAGGAGGCAAGGAAGGGGCTATGACCTCCATTTTACAGAGGGGGAAACTGAGTCATGGTCCTACAACTGGAAACTTTCAGAAGTAGGACCCAAATCCAGTCCTTCCAATATCAAGTCCAGAGCTTTGTGAGGATACAAGTCCCTCAGTCTCTGGAGAAATGGAAAAGAGTCCAGCTGGCCCTTTCTATCATCGTCAGTCAGCCCAGGGGCCTCCGTGCAACAGAATTTCCTCTGTCTGTCTGTCTGTCTGTCTCTGTCTCTCTCTCTCTCCTCTCTCTCTCTTCTTCTCTCTCTCTCTCTGTCTCTCTCTCTCTCACTGCCTCTGTCTCTGTCTCTCTGTTTCTCCTTTTCATTACTAAGGGTTAACCTGCCAGTCAGGCCCAAAATCCAGCTGGGGTTTTCCTTCAGAATTAAGGTTAACACAGTCAAAGTCTCTGACACCGTCAACTACATGAAAATTAGAATGTCCCCCCACCCCACCCCGGGGTGGGGGTGGGGACAGGACTGGAATGAAACAAGCATTTATAGGGCATCTACAATGTGCCAGGCACCGTGCTAAGCACTTATGCCTCTTATCTCATTGGATCCCTGGATCCCTGGGGTTCCTAATGCTCCTGTATGCTCTCTTTGCCCTTTATCCTGACACACTGACCAGGCTGATGGGGGCTGCCATGACCAATGGGCAGCTGACTTACTGAGAAGTGAAGAACACAGGAGTTTCCAAATCCTTCAAGAATGGAGGGAGAAAAGGCCCGAGTACTCAGGCATGCCTAAAGTATGTGAGTTATAAAGGACAAGAATAGGGGAGAGTTCATGCAACATAGCTTGTTGTAACCAGAAGGGATCTTATTGTTAATAACAACAGCTACCAGTCCTGTTGACTTTTTCCTCCGGAACATCTCAACTACACAATTCCTCCTCTAGTTTCCTTTATAGTTCTAAATTATTTTCAAAGCATTTTACTTTTCCTTTTGAACTACAGAACGTACAGAGCATTGGGCCTGGAGTCAGAAAGACCTGAGTTCAAATCCAGCCTCAGACACTTATTAGCTACGTGACCCTGGGCAAGTCACTTTGCCGCAGCCTGCCTCAATTTCCTCAACTGTAAAGTGTGGATAATAACAGCACCTCCCTCCCAGAATGGTTCTGAGGCTGCAGGGACTTTCCATCTCCCAATTTCAGCCATTTTCTCTGGCTGTTTCCCATGCCCATGATGCTCTCCTACCCCATCTCTGCCTCCTGGCCTCAGATTCTTAGATCTGCTTATCCAGGAGATAAGAAACAACGACAGATAAGCAGGTGGTTGCCCAGGGTCACAGGGGTTGCCATCACATTCAGAAATGCTCTGAGGTTTCTGCTTCCATCCCAAGTCAGAGCAGGGAAGCAATGAATGTCTTGACATAACTCAGGTGAAACCTCTCTCTCCGCTCCTAGCCATTCTCCTTGGATTTAACCATAGGCTCTCATCTCTCCTCCCTGGCGTCTCCTCCATGTGGGGATCGCAGCAGCTCCCAGGGATTTAATGACCATCTCTATGCTGAGGATTCTCAGATATACTTATCCCGCTCCAGTCTCTCTGCTGACCTCCAGGCTCACAAACACCTTCCAGAAAGCCCAAGCTAGATGTCCAAGAGGCATCATAAACTCAACACGTCCAAAACTGAAATCATCATCTTTCTCCCCTCTTCCCAACTTCCCTATTACTGTTGTGATCACCATCATACTCCCAGTGACCCAGACTCCCCACTTAGTCAGGGGTGGGCAGCCTCAAGGCCACATGTGGCCTTCTAGGCCTTCTTGACTGAGTGCAAGTTTTACAGAACAAATCTTTTTATTAAGGGGATTTGTCCTGTGAAGTTTGGATTCATCAAAGGGCCACACTTGAGGGCCTAGAGGGTCATGTGTGGCCTCCAGGCTGCAGGTTCCCCACCCCTGACCTAGGTGATAGCCTTGACTTTTCACTCTCTCTCATCCCTCCCCTATATCCAATGTGTTGCCAAGTTCTATAGATTTTAATTTTGTAACATCTCTTGTGTATGCCCCCTTCTTTCTCTTTTTCTTATAATTTATTATTTATTTGTTAACATTCTTTTCTTTTTAAATTTTGAGTTCCAAATTCTCTCCTTTCCTTCCACCCCTTCCTCCACCCACAGAGAAGGCAAACGATATATCAATTACACATGTGAAATCTTGCAAACCATCTTTCCATATTAGCCATATTTCAAAAAAAAATAAACAAAGGGAGAAAATTATATTTCAATTTCCACTCAAAGTTCATCAGTTCTCTCTCTCTGGAGGCAGATAGCATTTTTTTTTTTTTTTAGCATGAGTTCTTTGGAAATTATCTTGGATCATTGAAGATGTAGCCAAATTTTTCACAGTTGATCCTCATATGATGTTGCTGTTGCTGTATACAATAATCTCCCAGTTCTCTCAGTTCACTCAGCATCAGTTCATGTAAGTCTTTTCAGGTTTTTCTGAAGCCATCCTGCTCATCATTTCTTATAGCATAATAGTACTCTATCGCAATCGAAGTCCACAGCTTCTTCAGCCACTCCCCAATTGAGCGTTCCCTTAATTTCCATTTCTGTACCACAACTAATAGAGCTGCTAGAAATATTTTTGTACATATGGGTTCTTTTCCTTTGTCTTTGATCTCTTTGGGATACAGACCTAGTAGGGCTATATTGTTGGGTCAAAGGGTATGCACCATCTGATGACCCCTGTTTTCCTCTGACCCTGCTACCACCCCTCATGGCCTTATGCCTGGACTATTGTCCTACCTTTTGCCTCCATTCTCTCTCACTCTAAGCCATCCTCCATCCCTCTATTAAATCAATCTTCCCTAAAGTGCATGTCACATGTGCACATGCACAAACACACACACACACACACACACACACACACACACACACACTCAATAAACTCTATCAAAAAGAAAATCAAAAAGAAAATCCTCTGTTTAACATTCAAAGCCCTTTATAACCTGGCCTTCCTAGTACATTTCAGTCTTTTTATACCTTCTCTCTCTCTGCCGCCTTCCATCCCCATCCCTGCACCCCTACTGACACTGACTTCCTGGCTGTTTCTCAGACAACACACCCCACCTCCCGAGAGACTCCCAGCATTTTCACAGACTGTCTCCCATGCCTAGAATGCTCTCCCTCCCCATCTCAGCTTCCAAGCTTCCCCAGCTTCCTTCAAGTCCCACTTAAAATCCCACCTTCAGGGGGCAGCTAGGTGGCACAGTGAGTAGAGCGTCGGCCCTGGAGTCAGAAGGACCTGAGTTCGGATCCAGCCTCAGACACTCAACACACACACAAACAAAAACCTAGCCGTGTGACCTTGGGCAAGTTACTTAACCCCAATAGCCCTCCAAAAAAAAAAAGGCATAAAATCCCACCTTCTACAAAAAGCCTTTTCTGATTCACTCTTAATGCTAATGCTTTCCCTTTGTTGATTATAAGATCTGACAATAAGCACTTTATAGAGTATTTCAGGGTTTGCAAAATGTTTTACAAATATCTCACTTTATCTTCACAACAACTTTGGGTGGTAGGTGCTATTATACTAATTTTACAGATGAGGAAACAGGCAGAGGGTGAGGTGACTTGTCCAGGGTCACACAGATAGGAAGTGTAGGAGGTCACATTTGAACTCATGTCTTCCTGATTCCAGGCCTAGTGCTCAGTGCACCATGGGGTCACCTAACTGCCTCTAAATTACCCTGCATGTGTCCTGTTGGTATGTGTTTGTTTGCATGTTTCTCCTCCCCTTTCCCCCACCCGTTAGACTGCCAGCCCATTGAGAGCTTTCCTTTTCTTTGTATCTGCAGTGTTTAGCACAGTGCCTGGTATACAGGAGGCAATTAATAAATGTTTACTGACTGAGTGGGCCCCTTACTTAACCCCTAAGTATGCTAGACAAGGCTCTAAGTTTCAGAGAAGGTACTGCCACCTGCATTAGCAGAGGGAGTTTCCTCATCCAGGAGTCCCCTGTGACCAATAAAATCACAGAACCAGCCCCTCCTAATGGTCACAGTACAGAAACCGAGAATCAGAAGGTACTATGTTTAGAAATACCCAGCCCAGTCACTCATAAATAACGACACAGATCAACATAATTTCCTGTTAACAGTTATTCTTTGGTGGGGGGGAGCTTTGGAGGGGGGGTTAAAATACAAACAGAAAAATCAGCAGCAGGTGCCTTTGCAGAAACAGCTAGCCATCAGGGTAGAGAAAAAGGCCAAATCAGGAACAAACAAACCTTGTAGGAGAAAGGGATTCACACTGCACCTTCTCGAAATGATTTCTTAAAATCCTAGGATAACAGAGCTGTGCAAATGAGACAGAAATACCAACTGGGAGAGGTGCAGGGTCCCAGGGATCCTTAGAAGAGACAATGGCTGTGCTGGAAGGGGCCTTGGAGACCATCCAGGCTGATTCTCTCACTAGACAGACAAAACAAGCAAGGCCCAAAGAAGGCTAGGCTGGGCCTGCAAAGAACACAGGTTTCCAGATGCCCAGGCTAGTGCTATGCCGTGATGCCAGGGTGCCTCGCCAGCGTTAAAAGGTGTCCTGAGCCAGTGTGAACATTAAGACGGAGGTGGGGGGGGGGGGAGCGGCTAGGTGGCGCAGTGAGTAGAGCATCGGCCCTGGAGTCAGAACGACCTGAGTTTGGATCCGACCTCAGACACTTAACGCACACACAAACAAAAACCTAGCCGTGTGACCTTGGGCAAGTTACTTAACCCCAATTGCCCTCCAAAAAAAAAAAGACGGAGGTGGGGATTCTCCAAAGAGGAGGAATAGGCTCAGAGGACAGCATAGGCTTCTTCCCCAGAGCAGAGTCAGCTCTGATCAGCTTTGGAAGCCAGAGGGAAGGAAGCAGTTCTGGGTCAAGCTAGAGTGAGCTAAGGTTGCTTTACATGATGACTAAGGAGGAGAATATGGGAAGAAGAAAGGCAGGGAGTCCCAGGCTAGAAATACACCAGTGGAGGCTCATTGTGGAATGGAAGACATGCCATAAAATTTCAGAAGCATCAGCTGGGCCCTGAGAGGGGAAAGGGTGCTCCCAGACTTGAGTCACTCAGATGTAGTAAAAAACCAGGGGAGTTGGTCATTGCCTTTCAAGTTTAGGAGAAAATCTGACAGTTTTTCTAGAGAAACAACTATAATTCTGTGTGTTTAAATTAGGCTTCTCTGAAAGTGTTTTAATTTAGAGACTTAATTTTGGTCACTCTGCCACTAAAGAGAGAAGTAGTGATGGGAATTTCAAAGGTTTCAGCTCCTGCAGTTTCCTGGTTGAAAAAGTATCAAATAGAAATACATTTCAAACTGTGGACGAACTGTTTCCTTTTATTCTATCGGACAACAGTAAATTCAAATGAACAATAAAAAAAAGCCAAAGGAAATCTTCCATAATGTCTCTGATCCCCTAACACAGGGACCATGGGGTTACCACATTCAGCCTCATATCTGCAGGCACAATAACCAAAGTTCACCATCCAATCAAACACTTGTTACAAGGTTAAGGTTGGACACTGGTCCAGGAAAGGCAGGTGGAGCCAAAGAAGTGATAAATTGGGCCAGAGAGGAGAGGATCAGTCAAAAGCCATGTAGGGAACAAATCATGAATTCTCCTAGAAAGTAGAAACAGAGAATAGCAAAACAATTAAATCCCCTAAATCTATATTGCTCTTTTAACTTGGAAAAGAATATTCACACCAATCAATCTGAATTTCAGCCCATCTTGAGGAAGTCAGAGCTGGGGGCGGGGTGGGAACAGAGCTCAAGAAAGGACTCATTAGAGTCTGGCTTCCACCCCACCTTGGAGGCTGTGGATCCTTATCCTAAGAAAGACCTTCTAGTAACTTGGATTCCACTGGTGGGAATCCAAGAGAAGCTCAGGTAATACCGAAATTCATCTCATGACAAGTCCTTTGGGGACCCAAGTGCCATTTGAGGTCCTTCAATACAAAAGTCAAGGACAGTCACAGACACCTTTGTATGTGTGGCCCCTCCCTGGCAAGTTGCTTCCTCCGGCTGAACCTCCACTCCCTCTGTGGAGCTATGTATAAATCTCGGGTTTTCTTCCGAGGGCTCCTAGAAGGAGGTGCTCCCTAAACATCCACATCAAAGGGGACAAAGCCCATTATTCTTAGTTCTCAGCTCTCTGACAGAGCTAATTAAGGGTGTTAGGATTAGAAGAATTGGCCAATAAATGTGGCCAGAACCAGAGACGCTCCCAGTGTGACGCAGTAGGAAAGCTATGGATCTGAAATCTAAAGAACCTCTGTTCAAATCTGGACTGGGCCTCAGTTTTCTCCTTGGCAAAATGGGGACAATGATGTTTCCCTACCTAACTCAGAGAGGAAAAGCACTTTTCAAGCCTGAAATGTGAGTTCTTTTTCTTCTTTTTGGAGGCAATGTGGGCCAAGGGACTTGCCCAGGAACACATAGCTAGCAAGTGTCTAAAGCCACATTTGAACTCAGGTGCTCCTGACTACAGGGCTGGTGCTCTATCCATTGTGCCACCTAAGTGCCCTAAGTTATTCTTGGAGTCTCTGCTTTGGGGACCCTTCAGCATGGAGGTTCTATGTCTCGAGGTCCTGGCTCTGACCTTTTGTGTTCTATATTCTAAAGTCCTTTCCAGGCAAGGCCCACTCAATTCTGATATTCTGTGTCCTGTGGTTCTGTGAGAACTCCCCAGTTCTTTCCTGTATTTGTTAACAAGCATTTATTAAGGAATTTCTATGTGTTAAACACTGGGGGTACAAAGAAGGGCAAAAACAGGAGCCCTGCCCTCAGAGAACTCACACATTGATGGGGGCACACCATGGAAATAGCTGGGTCTGGGGCAGACAGGTTCAGTCTAAATCCTCCCTCATCCTGAAGTGTTGTCCCCAGGAGGGAAGGGCACAGTAGGGCCCCCTGGACATCTCTCCCAGGCCCTGCCAGGCCCCTGGCCTCTGCCCCTGGCCCTCCTGTACTTTCAGGAACTCCCTAACCCAGAGGCCCAGCCAGAGCAGCCCCTCTTGCTCAGTTCTGCTGAGCTGGTTCCCATCCAGGGCAGCACTGTGTCTGGGACTTTCCCAGATGCTTCTGGTCCCCTCCACCCAGGCTTGGGAAGGAGAGGATGTAGAACATGGGCTTTCCCTTGCTGGCAACCCTGGGGAAGTTATGTCCCTGGAAAGAAGACCCAGGCTTCATCTGAAGCATGAGGGACTCAGGTCAGACATAGGGCCAGACTGGACTCTCTCTCAAGTGTTCCCTGAAGCCTGTGATCCTACAAGGAAGGGAAACTGGCTGTGGAGTCTGCGTCCTGCAGAGTCCTGGATGCCTAAGAAGGGCTTAATGCTAATCACAGCCCCACTGATGTCGTATCCCAGAATCGCAGGCACTTTCCATCGTCCATCATCTCATCTGAGACTCAAAGTCTCCCTGGGAGAGAGGCCAGGCAGGGGATCTTGTCCTCATTTTATAGATGGGGGGGATCACCTGAGGTCACACAGTCAGGGACAGAGCCAGGGTAGAAACTCCTGGTGCCATGGAGACAGGCCTGAGCGTGAGTTGTAGGCTCTGTGTGACTGTGGGTAGGTCACTTCACCCCTAAGAAGTGAGGGCTAGATGACCTCTGAGGCAGGGAGGTGGCCCAGTGGACAGCACACCGGGCCTGGAGTCAGGATGGCCTGAGTGCAAATCCAACCTTAGGCACTTACTAAATGTGTGACCCCAGGCAAGTCACTTCACCACTGTCTGCCTTAGTTTCCTCATCTTTAAAATGGAGATAATAGAAGGTTGTTATGAGGATCAAATATAGTAACAGTTGTAAAGTATCTGACACATGTACATATGCATATATACATGACCTAAAGAAGTCAGAAACAGAAGTCCATTATGTAGTCAGAAACAGAAGTCCATTATATACCAAAATATTCATAGTTGTAATCTTTGTGGCATCACAGAACTGGAAATAGGGCGGGTAGCCATGAACAGGGGAATGGCTGGCAAAAACCATGTTATAAAAAGATTGAGAGAGAAGAAAAGAAAAACTGTGATTTCTAAGAACTGATTCAGAGCAAAGTAAGCAGTACCAAGGAAATACACACAATTTCAATGACGACACGACAGTCGCCAAAAGGAAACTGACTTCAGTAACGGAAAGGAAAACAACGAAGATGCTGGAGAAGTAATAAAAACGTCTCTCCTCCTTCAGACCCACTAGATCAAAATACTGTATAAACTGTTCTGACGAGGATTGGGTGTCAATGTTTTTGTTATATTGGGTTTTTTTTTTTTTTTTGCCACAGGAAGGTGGAGAGAAGATGGGAAATTGTGATATAAAAACAAAAGGCATTCGAAGGGAAATATTGAAGAACTAGAAAAGGGTTGACGATAACTGGGGCATCAGTAGTAGAAACTCCTCTAATAAGGGTTAGAGTGAACATTTAGAATGGCACCAGCACAAGTGAGTCAAAATGCCAATAATGATATTGCCATGTTTGATACTACAAAGCCTTTACTTACACTGTCCACCTTGAAACTCACAAGCAGCCCTGTGAGTTGGATAACACAGGCATTATTGTCATCTCGTTTCATAACAACAAATCACTGGAACACTGTTTTTTTTCTGAAGAATAAGGGAGTTGGATTAGATCAGCTCTAAGACCCCTCCTAGCTCTGACACTCTCTGTGTGAAGGGCCCTTCCAAACTCTAATATTCGATGATTGGACTAGACTCAATGACTGAATTGAATATTGGACTAGATGATTTCTAAGGTCTTTTTCAGTCCTAAAATCAATGATTCTTTAATTTTCCCCTTGTGATTCAATTGCAAAATATTTAAAGGAAGTTCCCAATATTGCCACCATGTGGTGCCAAAGAGCCAGAAACAAATAAAAACTCAGCAAATCCATCAACGGGATGGCTATATATGCCTCCACTTAGAGAATACTGAGCCTTTAGCCAGAATTCTATTTAAATTTTGCAAACCTGAAATATTTTGCAAAGGGACCCCTTTTAATAAACATGCCTTGGGTTGGCATTTGGCATGCCCTCTCCTGTCCCACCTTCTCCCATCTCTTCTTCTCCCTTTCTTTTCTGGTTCTCTAATCATAGCAGAAGAGCAAAGCTAGGTGGCTTGGAATCAGGAGGACATCTTTCCGAGTTCAAATGCAACCTCAGACGCTTCCTAGCTGTGTGATCCTGCGCAAGTCACTTAACCCTGTTTGTCTCAGTTTCCTCATCTGTAAAATGAACTGGAGAAAGAAACGACAAACCACTTTAGAATCCTTGCCAAGAAAACCTCAACCACTCAACAACAATCATAACAGAAACTGCTTGCGTACTGATTATATCATAAGTCCCCAACCCCAAGAGATAAATATCTAGTAATAAAATCTCATGGAAAGTAAGCCCTGGATGCAACCTTAAGAGAAGGACATGGGCTGATCTTCAGTGATTAGCCTGTCAACAATGTATTGCTACCTTGATATACCTGCAATAAAATCCTTTTAATTCTCAAGAAAATTAAGAAATAAAAGGACATAAAATATTACAGCTGGAAGGACCTCAGACTAGAGAACATTCAAGCCAGGAGAACCTTAGAATAATACAACAGAAAACCACTTTGGAACAGAGAAAATCAAGGCCAGAACAAAACACAACCCAAGAGATCAGAGCTGGAAGGGGTTTCAGGAAACATTCGGTCCAGAGCCCTCGTTGCACAAATGGGAAAAACTAAGGCAGGGAAAGGGAAAGATTTGTCAAAGGTTGAACAGGCATTTTGGCAGCTCTGGCATAAAGTCTCCCAAATCCTACTATGAGACTAGAAAGGGAGATTCCAAAGGGAAAAAGTTCACAAGGTTTCCCCTTCCAATGCCTTCCCAGCTGGAAAGTACAAACTATTAAATTAAGATCAAGGTGGGTCAAATTCTGCCAACGAGGCAATTGGCCATGATTAGACTGGGAAGCTAATAAATGATAATAATAACCAGCATCCATTTAGTACTTTGAGGTTTAGCAAAGCACTTTATAATTATTATTTCATTTTATCTTCACAGCAAACCAGGAGGGTAGACCCCATTTTATGGATTAGGAAACTGAGGCAGAGGTTAAAGTGACTTGCTCTTTTATTGCCATTTGGATTTTTAAAAATACAGCATAGTGAAAAAATAAATATAACTACTCATTAGTCACACAGCCAGTATGCATATGAGTTCAGATTTGAACTCAGATCTTCCTGACTCCAGGCCCAGGGCTCTATCCACTGGACCACTTAGCTTTCTTGTATGTTAATAATAAATAGATTGAGGGGAAGAGAGGCATAAAATAAATAATTCTGAATTTGGAGTCAGAGAATCAAAATTAAAATTTTCCGTTTCTTGCTTATTTAATGCAATTTTGAGGAAGGTTCATCTCTCTGGGCCTCTAGATTTCTTGGAAGAATTGGACCAAATGAGCTCTGAGGTCCCTTTTCAGCTCTAGAGTCTGATTCTTCCCCAAGCTGTCAAGACTCCCAACCCCAGAGAACAGAAGAACTTTAGAGATCCTCCACCATCAGTGGCTTTCAAACCCAACCTGATAATCTGGACAGTTAAAGATTTACAGACTTTTACTGTAGGCTCTGTCACTGAAGTGTTACCAGACTTTGGGAAAGTCCCACCTTCTCCTCTATAAATGAGGCAGCTGGCCTGGGTCACCTCTAAGGATCCCTTTGAACTGGGAAAGGCTATGATTTTATATTCTAAGGTCCCATCGGCTCTGAAATTCAACGATTCTAGGGCAGGGATCTCAGACCACATCTGATCCAATCCCCACTCCCATGTAGGATCCCTGAGAGGTGATCATTCAGTCTCTGGCCGATGCCACACAATTCGCTACATTTCACAATTCAATTCTACAAACATTTATGTATTTACTAGTCATCTGAACAGCACAAGTACTCTTTTATCACGTTTCCAGTAGCTGTGATACTAATACCCAGAAACACCTCAGTTGGTCATTGAGACTGACAAATACTAATCATTTAAGGGGCTGGGCTCCCTCACCCTCTGAGTCTGAAATTCATTCTTCATGTTCCCAAACAATCCAAACCATGCACTTGTTTCAGAAATGTCTCCAGTGCTTGTGGTGCTTAACATGCAAAGGTCCAAAGTGTCCAGGAAGATGGGCTTATTCCTAGAGTTCTTTTATCTAGAAGATGACTGATACCTTAGGTCGGTAGTGTCAAACTCAAAAGAAATCAGGGCTGCTAAATCATAACTAAAGATGGCCTCATGTTCTCTGAGAAAACCTCAAAGTAACAGGGACTATGTTTTCTTTTATTTTTTATTTATTTTGTTAAATATCTCCCAAATACAGTGTAATCTGGTTTGGGCTGCACCCCCAAATGCTGCTGGTTGTAACATGGCCTGGGGCAGCATCTTTGACACGCCTGCTCTGGGTCACCTGCAAAGGATCTGGCCACCTTCTGAGTACATGCTGTATAGTGATCCCTGTCCTGTCCCTTCTTCTTAGATAAAGTTTGGTCTGGGAATGTGGCAGCTACGGAGTCAGTGCCGCCATTTTGGATGAGGCATTGCTGGCAAAACCACTGATGGGACAAGATGACAGAACAGAGTCAGGTAACTCTGCTAAAAGACCTGCCCCATAATAGTAATAATATACCCAAATCACAGAGTGTCAGAGTCTGAAAAGCCCTTAGAGGTTATCCAACCCAACCCTCTCATGATACAAACTGTAAAGACTCAGGAAGAAGTGACCTATGTAAAGCAGCTTAATTCAAAACTCCAAGGATCTGAGATCTCCCTGAAATAGGTACTTCCTCCCATACAGATAATAGCTCTGCGCAGCCATGAGGAGGCATGGGAGGAAGTCATTAGTGAAAGGCCCAAGGCCAAATAGCTGACTGAGAGTAGAAAGAAAGCTAAAACCCAATCTCCTGACACACAGCCCAGTGCTCTCCAGTACCCCATCATCTTCTATATTCAAGGCTTGTAGTATGCCAGGATAAGGAGGGGTACCCTCCTGTCTTTTTAGGAGTACCTAAAACTACTTGATAACGTTTAACAAACTTGAAACTATAATGCATTCAGCCCGGACTAAAAGTTGGGGGAACAATACACAGAACACATGGTATATACACACATTAATTCCAGGTTCCATTTGCATGGAGGTGAAGAGTTAATGGGAGAGGAGAAAGTCCAGAAGGTCACAGAAAAGCTGCCCCCCTTCCCTCTTTTCCCGTTCCCCAGAGGTGTAGCTTGGGGGGGAAAAAGCACAGTAATACTTTAAGAAGTTTCTGCTTGTCAAGTTTTCTTGATGTATCTTTTTTTCCAATTGTTTTCAGATACATCCCACTCTTCATGACCCCATTTGGGGCTTCTTGGCAAAGGTACTGGAGCAGTACCATGTGCTCTTGCCATTTTCCTTCTTCAACTGACTGTTTAACAGATGAAGAAACTGAGGCAAACAGGGTGAAGTGACTTGCCCAGGGTCACACAGCTAATAAGTGTCTGAGGCCAGATTTGAACTTAGGAAAATGACTTTTCCTGACTCCAGGCTCAGCGTTCTATCCACTGAACCACCTACCTTCCCTACTGTTTAAATGTCAGAATATTGCATTGTAATTTTTTCCCCTTCATATTACATCCACTCAGCAGAAATCATTTACTATGGACCCTATAAGATATCATCTCAGAAAGTTTTTCCAAAGTCCTGAGAATATGATTTCCAAAAGATAAAGAGACACTCATATTCACAGCAAGCCAGGAAAAGTTCACATGGCTGCTAAATCTGCTAACAGCCCCACAGGCCAGCCCATGTGCTCAGAACCCTATACAACCTGTCCTAGCCAAAGCCTAGATGTGCTCCCTGACCCAACAGCTGGCTACCCTGGCATGTCAGCAAAAGTTTAGAACTACAACGCTTACTCTGGGAAGGCTTTTAATTCCCTTTAAACAGAAAGGTCCAAAGAAATAATGAACAAAACAACCAACACCAGTGTTCCATTTTTACTTCAAAATAATAGGGATACAGTCACTAGATCAACAGGTCCAGTTTTGAGTCCTGGCCTCTAGGTGAGTCACCTAGAATCACAGAATCTCAGACTGGAAAAGAACTATGTGGTCTTCATTCTCATCCCCAACCCTCTCTACAACATCTTCAACAAGTGGCTATTCACATCTATAGCCTCTGTTTACCCATTTATGAAATGGGAGAGTTGGACCAAACTTTAAAACACTACTGAATGTCAATACTAGGGAATAAGCATCTCTTATTTTTCTTCTAGCAGGGAGGGTCTAATAAGAGGTCAGAATATTACAGAGGACCCTTAACATTAGAAAGGAGAAATTAAAAGTTTTTGTGCAAACAAAAGCAACACAGTTGAAAATGGAAAGGAAACATTTAAGTGAGAGAAAAAAAAAATCCTTGCAGAAAGTTTTTCTGATAAAGGTCTCACTTCCAAGATACATAAAAAGGTGATTCAAATTTATGAGAACGAGACCCATTCTTCAACTGATAAATGGTCAAAGGATAAGAACAGCTATTTTCAAAGGAAGAAAACCAAGCTATCAGCAATCATATTACAAAATGCTCCAAATCTCCAATAATAAGAAAAAGGTACATTAAGGCAGTTCTGAGGTTCTAGCTCATGCTCATCAGATTGGCAAAAAATAACAAAAAAGGAAAATGACAAATGTTGGAGATGCTGCAAGAAAATAGACATAGCATCACTTGTCCTTTGTTTTCAAAGAGGACTGATGGCATTATGGTGTGATGGCATGATCTGTTCATGAATTGGATCTTCCAGAGTCACTGGAGTCCAGTGGCAGGACAAAACTCAGGATGAATGGAGATGGCCTGGGATGCAGTGAATGGATGTCTAACCAAGCTCTTGGTCTCCAAAGTGCCTGCTTTCAGCTGCCTTCACGGCCACTGGAACAAATTGTTTTCATCCACCCATTCCATCAGGAAAAGTCTTCACATGCTTATGGTAGCCACCCCCCTAACTCATCAATGGGTTTGAGACCCCTAGGTTGCCCTCAACCTGGGGAAGTCCATCTGCCAAGGCCATTTTACAAGGGTGTGGCCACTGTGCATGCTACAGCTCCTTGAAACCAAAGATGAAAGTTATGTGAGAGGTGGACCCCAAAGGTTGGTGAGCAGCCCCAAAAGCATCTTGATAAGCCTCAAACAGAGGGGCTAGTCCTCTCTGGATACCCCATATACTCCAAAACAGACATATTAATATACTGTTGGTAGAGCTATGAATTGCTCTAGTCATTCCTGAAAGCAATTTGGAACTATGGGCAAAAACTATGCTACCTAAACTGTGCATATGCTTTGACACAGTGATACCACTACAAGGCCCATACCCCAAAGAGACCAAAGAAAGAGGAAAAAGACTCATTTGTTCAAAAATATTTTTAGCAGCTCTTTTTGTGGTAGCCAAGAATTGGGACAACTAGGTGGCACAGTGGATAGAGTCTGAAAGACCCATCTTCCTGAGTTCAAATCTGGTCTCAAACATATACTAGCTGTGTGACCCTGGACAAGTCACTTAACTTTGCCTCAGTTTCCCCATCTGTAAAAATGAGCTAGAGAAGGAAATGGCAAACCACTCCAGTGTCTGCCAAGAAAACCCCAAATGGGGTCAAAAAGAGTTGGAAACAGCTGAACAACAAACAACAAAGAATTGGAAACTGAGGTGCTGCCCAAGAATTGGAGAATTAAGCTAATTGGGAATATACATGTCATAGAATACTCTCATGCTATGAGAAGTGATGAGAAGAGACAGTTCCGGAGAAACTTGGGAAGACATAGGAACTTATGTGAAATAAAATGAGAGGAATCAGGAGAACAATTTCTAAAACAATATTTTAAAGTTAAACAGATTGGAAAGACTTAAGAATGGTGACTAACCCCAGAGGACCATTAATGGAGCTTCATACCCACCTCCTGACTAAGTGATGACGGATTCAAGATACAGAATGGGCTAATGCATTCTGGATGTGGTCAATGAGCCATCTACATTCCATGTCACCATAAGCATGTCCCGTGCTCCTCCTCATTCCTTCCTCCCTCTTCTTTCCTTTCCAATGCTAGCTGCAGGCACAGGAATTAATACTACCATTCCCAGAAAGGATGCATCCATCCTTTGTGTGACTCCACTCACTATCCTTATGACTTCACTTACCAAAACAGCTACTTCCCGATATACCAGCTGTCTCCTTCTATTAGAATGTAAGCTGCTGGCGGGGCGGCTAGGTGGCGCAGTGAATGGAGCACTGGCCCTGGAGTCAAGAGGACCTGAGTTCAAATCTGGCCTCAGACACTTAACACAAAAATTAGCTGTGTGACCGTGGGCTAGTCACTTAACCCCAATTACCCTACCTTCCCCTCAATAAAAAGCAAAAAAAAAAAAAAAGAATGTAAGCTGCTTGAGGGCAGGGGCTCTCTTGTTTTCTTTATATTTGCATCACCAGTGCTTAGCACAGGGGTGGGCACGTGGTAAGTACTTAATAAAGTATTTTTCATTTATTCAAGATAAAAGATCCTGGCCAGGCACAGGTTCAAAGAGTCCTAGACTTAAAAATCATTTCAAGGCCATCTAACGTAACAGAAGAAAGTCAAACCTGGTTTTTGTTTGTTTTTTGCTGAGTATCACATTCAGACCATAATAACTAAAACAAAGGTCTCATAGAGGAACCATGTAAAATCCTGAGGATTTTCCAATCTGTATCAGCTGAATATTCTTCATAATCCCTTCCCAGAATAGGAACTGTACTTCTAAAAACCACTTGGGATTATTTCAGCATAAGAAGACAATCTTGCTGTTTCGATCAGATTTCACAACCTATTCCTCGGGTAGAAACTGAAAGGAAGAAGCCTGGGTGGGTCAGGGCACCCGGCTTCCTGTACCAACTCTGCCATTAACAAACAAGGGAAACTCATGCATTCTAATACATTTACTAAATGCCTGCAATACAAAGAAAAAAAAATAGGGCATTTCCTACCTTCAGGGAGCGTCCATCAGAGGATACAATAGACACACTGTGAAGTCTATTTCGGGGAAAATGGTGAAGGATGCCCCCTGCCTCAGCCCTTCTGGGCCTGAGTTTCCCTACTTGGTCAGATGTCAGAGTTGGACTAGATGACTTTTCCTACCCTGACATTCTGTGATCTGAACTCTGAAATAGAGGACCTGGGTTAGAACTATGAGGCTCCCCACCCCAGGTTTGACACATGAGGAAACTGAGAGTCAGAAAGATTGCTCAAGAGCACACAAGTAACAAAATGATTGGGAACAGGAGGGTTCTTTCCACTGTGCCCTACAGCTTCCTATAATCAGTGACTGAAAGGAGAATTTCAGTTCCTAGAGAGAAAAGGCAAGCTCTTCTCTCTAAGACTCTTCTTGGAGAGTCACCTTGGAGCCAGCTGAGATCTGGAAGGTAAGACAGAACAGGAAACTCTTTAACAAGAAGCAGTTTGTTGAGGTGGGCTAGACTTAAGAGTCAGGAGAGACCTGGCTTTCAAATCCAAACTCAGACACTGACTAGCTGCATAACCCTGGCCAAGTCACTTAACCCTTATCTGCCTCTGTTTTCTCATCTGAAAAAGGGGGTGATAATAGTACCCACCTCAAAGAGTGGTTTTAAGGATCAAATGATGTAATTGTAAAACTCTTAACATGGCACTAGCAACGTTTTTGTTGTTGTTCAGTCGTTTCAGTCGTGTCCAACTCTCTGGGACCCCATTTGGGAATTTCTTGGCAAAGATACTGCAGTGGGCTTTGCCATCTCCTTCTCCAACTCATTTTACAAGTGAGGAAACTGGGGCAAGGGGGGTTAAGTGACTTGCCCACAGCTGGTGGGTTTCTGAGATCAGATTTGAAGGGCCCATAACTCTATCCACAAGCCACCTAGCTACCCCACCCGGTGCATATTAAGTTCTAAATAAATATCAGCTACTATTACTACTACCACCATGAAAAGGGATAGGAACAAGCATTTATTAAGTGCCTACTACATGCCAGACATAGTGCTGAATACTTCAGCAATACTATCTGTTAAAACGATCCAAGTCTTCCTCTTAGTAGGGCAGTGCAGAGGTCTGAAGTCAGAGGACCCTAATGCAAATCCTCCCTCTGAGGCTCGGCTCCCCTCCCTGGACTGAAGCTGTCTGCAGAGTTTGGGGCTCGGTTAGATTTCTTCCAGACCTCCAGATGCATGTTTCGTTGTGAGAGGCCAAGGATCAGCTGTTGCAGACCCGTTTCTGCCCCTGCTCTTCAGCTTGCCCCGCGCACACGTCAGTGTGCTGGGGGCACAGTTTCCGCGGGTTCCCTGGGGCACCCCCAGTTAACCCAGCATTCACCCTGCCCTTTCCAAGCGGTTTGCATATAGTCTCCCCGGCTGGACTGTGAGCCCCCTGAGGGCAGGCATTGTCTTCTGCCCTTGCATCCCTCTTGCTCAGCACAAGGCCTGGCATGCAGCAGGGTTAATAAAATCCACAAATTAATAAATGGTTGTTGACTTCCAACACTGCTTGCGCAAATGTGTAGGGGGGGCGGGGGGGCAGGGCTATGGCTGTAGTTTCAGTGACTGCTAGGAAAAGGAGAAGGGGAGGCAGGAGGGGTCTCCCCCCGCCAAGGGCGCAAGGGACACTTGACCGCCCCAGCTTTCTGGTGCTCGGAGCCTCGAAGGCACCTGTTCTCCCAGCTGGCCGCAGCTGCCAGGCTGTGCTTGGCAGGAGGACCCCTCCCTCCAAATGAAGCCTCCAAGGCAGGAAGAGATTACGCAGCTCCAGCATCCGCAGAACCTCCTTCTCCTTCCACTTGGGACCCAAAGACTGGGAGGGGTCCTTATAAGCGCATCCCATCTGAAGCCTTCATTTGAGAAAGGGGGCAAACTGAGGCACGGCGAGGGAAGAAGGGGCTTGCATTGTTAAAAAGGACAGAAGCGCCCGGGGCATCACGGCGACCTCCTTTCCTGCCCCCCACCTTGGAGTCTGTCGCTGGGCTGCTGTGCACAGAGAGCTGGGGCGCTCTCAGCCTATCAGTCCTGGAACTGCGAGCGCGTGCAGCCTCGCCTCCCCTCCCCCACCTGTAACAGCCAAGCCAGCACCAACCACGCTCCCGCCCCGGTAGGCGCCGTTATGTTATTGCATATTCAGGAGCGCGCACCCAATCAAGGACCGCTCTCTGCGCGCGTGCATTTGCTCCTCCCTCTCACCAGTTCCCCTTCTTCTTCCACCCCCACCCCTTTCCACTTACCCTGGAGGGCTGAGAGGGGGGGGGGAGAGTGGAGGACATTTACATATTCATGAGCTCCCAGCCTACCCTAGTCGTTCGTGCGTCCTTCTTGCCTAGCTGCAAACATGCACGTTCCCGAGCTCCCAGCCAATTCCCACAACTCGCCCCTGCCCTTAACGCCTTGGCTTTTATCAGCTGAGGCTCCCCGTCACGGCCGCGCTCACAGACCAGGCGAGGCTACACGCACCCCTCAGGGCTCTAGGAGTCCCCCGAGGGGTCTCTAATGCCATAGCCCGTGACAACTTTGGTCAGCAGCTTGCAGCACGAGTATTCGCTCTGTGACCCGAAAACCGCTAGACACAAGGTGCAGGAGATACAAAGTATCTAATTACATATTAACGAGGCAAAAGCTCCCGGATTTCCCGCCCTCCCACTGCTCTCCCGGAGACAAGCCAGGATGCGCTGATTGGGGAGCGTCCTGAGGAGGGAAGGTTGGAGAGTTAAGTAAGAGAGGACGTATTTCCATATTCATGAGGGTCCTGCCAATCATCGACCTGGGATCTTTCCATCTTTCCTCCTTCGCACACGCGGAGAAATGGATTGGAAGGAGGAAGGTAGATGGCTGGGGTTGTTCATATTTGCATATTCACAAATCCCAGCCAATCAGGAGCCTCAGCTCCCTAAACTGCATCCTTCTGCACCATCCTCGGCACCACCATCAGCACCGCCCAGGGCCCAGTGGAGCAAACTGTTCCAGCAGAAAGCCCCTGAGTGACAGGCAGAAGTCGGAGAAGTTCCGTTTGTGACTCATGCCGAGCCTCCCCAGCGGCGGGGCTACCTGAAAGGCCTGCATCGCCCTCTGCCCATCTCCTGACTTGCAGGACTCCCCAGGACTCTTCCTCTAGATGGGATGGTGTCTTGGCCGTGGGGTGGAGTGGAAGAAAAGAGAGCGCTGGTTGTGATCCTGGTTCTGCCAATTATGTCCTTGGGCCAGTAACTGAGCCTCTGTTTACTCATCTGTAAAGTGAGGGCATTGGGCTAGCTATGAACTTATTAGGTACGGTAACCTCAGACCCTACCTGCTCTTACTAACAGGGTAATCCTATGGAGGCCCAAATCTTCAAAGCATACGACTGGGACTGAATAGGTTCCGTGGTCATATATCTCCCTTGGGGAAAGAGAGGTCCCTTGGTGGATCCGTGAGGGACACTAGTCCTGAGTCCTAGCCCAAGCTGTGGCAGGGAGGGCATGGGCAAGTCCCACCCCTGCCCTGCCTCTTGTGGGGACCTTCTAGAAAATGAGCATGACCCATCCTGCCCCCTTTCCCAAGGCAATTATATTGAGAGCATCCGTGGGAGGAATAGTGGGAGAAGAATCTGACAAGTGATGGTGGGTTTGTATTATCATGATTATTCCCTGGCCTTAAAATCATCTTGGGATCCTGTGGGAGAGGCTTCCCACCGAGCTCTTGCTCACACACACACACACACACACACACACACACACACACACACATCAGGGATTTCAGAGCTTGGATCAAATCCTCCTCTGGGAACCCAAATTCCTTCTCCCAGTAAAGTCTTAAAATATCTAGAACTGGGGAAGCTAGGTGGTGCAGTAGATAGGGCACCAGCCCTGGAATCAGGAGGACCTGAATTAAAATTTGACTTCAGACATTTACTAGCTGTGTGACCCTGGGCAAGTCACTTAGCCCTGATTGACACATATATGTATACATACATAAGTGTGTATACGTATATGACATGTGTATATACATGCACACATATCTATTAATATACACATGTATGAATGTATATATACATACATATATGTATATGTTGGCATATATGTGTATTGTGTGTGTATAAGAAAGAACTAAAAAAGGCCTGAAAGATCACAAGTCCTGGAGCAGAGGTGATGAACCTGCAGCCTCAAGGCCACATGTGACCTTCTAGAGCCTCCGGTTCGGCCTTTTGACTGAGTCCAAGTTTTAGAACAAATTCTTTCATTGAGGGGATTTGTTCTGTGAAGTTTGAATTGGGTGAAAGGGCCATGTGTGACCTTGAGGCAGAAGGTTCCCCACTCCTGGTATGAAGAGCCCTTAAAGATTGTCTAATTCAATCCTCCCATTTTACAAATGAGAAAACTGAGGTCAATTGGAGGAGAAATTACTTACCCAAGGTCACGCTGCTAACTCACTCTCCCCCATGGTCTGACTTCTACTCCAGCACACACTGGTATATAAGAATGATCTCCAGATGTCAGTTTTAATTCTTCCACATTGGCTCTAAATATGAGATGCGGTGATGAAACATAAGTGAATACGTTTAACTAGACTGTTATTTGTAGACAAACAGCTAGCTATTTCCCAAAGAGAGCAGTCCATTTTGTTAAAGGAGTTTTTCATTTTAAACTGGAGAACAAGCATAATTCTGTCACTTACTAGCTGTATGACCCTGGGTGAGACACCACCTCTGAGGGCTCAGTTTCCTCATTTCTAAAAGCTTCTAGAAAGGAAAGAGGATGGACACAGACAAAGAGATCAGAGCCTGACTCTGCTGTCTATAACTTCTTTGACCCTGGAGAATTCACTTAAAAAAATCTTTATGAGCCTCACTTTCCTCCCATGTAAATTGTGGGTGGTCTAAGTCATAGGTGACAGACACCCTCAGGCCTCATGGAGCTCTGAGCAGTCCTAAGGACAACCTGAACCACATTAAAATGTAGTTCCTATTTTATTTTAATGTGCTGGTGTATAACTGATGTCTTTTTTTTAAAAAACGGTTTTCTAAGTCAGTATGTGGCCTGCAGAGATCTTTTTTTTTCTTTTTGGAGGAAAAAAGGCAAGGCAATTGGGGTTAGGTGACTTGCCCAAGGTCACATAGCTAATTTTGTGTTAAGCGTCTGAGGCTAAATTTGAACTCAGGTCCTCCTGACTCCAGGGTTGGTGCTCTATCCACTGCACCACTTAGCCACCCCCCAGGGATCTTTATTTATGGTTTAGTGGACCACTTTTCTATTTGAGTTTGACTCTGATCTAGACAACCTTTAAGTCCTCTTCAGCCTTTGCATTTAAGAGAGTCCTTAATTTACAAAGTCAAAGGGAGAGCTGGAATTAGCACCTCAAAGGAAGGATTGTTTTGCCTGAGACAAACACCAAAAATTCAGCCTGGGAAAAGGCGGAAAGATGAATGCCCTCCCTGTGCAGGAACAAAGACCCTGTGAAACCCAGGAGAACAGCTACACATAGGTGAGGGGTCTGCTATCTGGTAAGTTCCTCTTTTAACTAATTATCCTTTCTTTGGTGTTGTTCAGACATGTCTGACCCTTTGTGACCCTTTTTGAGGTTTTCTTGGCAATGATACTAGAGTGATTTGCCATTTCCTTCTCCAGCTCATTTTACAGGTGAAAAAATTGAGGCAAACAGAGTTAAGTGACTTGCCCAGGGTCACACAGCTGGTAAGTATCTGAGGTGGGATTTGAACTTGGGTCTTCCTGACTCTAGGCCTGGCACTTTATCCACTGCTTCATCCCCAATTATCCTTTCTAACTGGATGCTAAGTTCTGCTGTTCCTCCTGCCTCATGAGTACAACTGCTCTCAGTGCTCTACAGATTTTGCCCTCTTGAAAGCCCCTTTCACCACACCCTAGTTATTTATACCTTTACTTCTAGAACTAATTCTTGTGCCTTGTCCCCTCTGCCTTCCATCTGCCCCCACCATTTATGGCCCTGTATGTAAGGAGGATTTTGTTATCCTTTTTAGAGTTGAGTTTCTCAGATCCATAGCCATGGCAATGTCTAGTTTCCAGGTGTTAGATAACTCCCAGAATGGCCCCAAGGCTCCTAGATAGTAAGTAATTCCTAGAATCATAGCAACAGATAGTCCTATTTGGACTGAGCCATGAGATATGGGGATGACATAATTGATATTTACTATGCTTGTGCAGAATGATGATGGTGCTAAAGTTAACCTGTGAGCTTAATGCTGGCAAGATGCCTTCTTTGTCTGTTGCCCTATATAGCAAGTGGGCACTGGTCAGTAAGTGGGGGAAACCATGGGGAACCCATAGGGGAATCTGTGTGTGCCTTGACCAGCCCCCATCAAGGCTTGAGGGGATTTAGGAAGTGCACAAGCTGTGCCTGCCTTGATTGACCCCTTCAAGAATGGTTGTTACGGGATGCTATAGGAGTTGATGCTCCCATTATCAACAACTTCCTTTGAGAAGACTAGATTAGAATATAGTAAGATTATTAGCCCCTCTGAAGCTGGCTTTCTGTCCTTCCTGTCTGACCAGATGAGAGTGAATCTGTTAGAGGATGGAGACCAAAAATTCCAGTGCCTCCATTGTGTTATCTGTGAAACAGGCCCCCCTGCTCCTCTTTGCTCCAGGGGCCTGAGAACTGAATCCAGTTCATTTCTGGGAGGACCAGGCTTCAAGGACAGAGAACAACATTTCAAAGTTTATTTGATAGAATAGGCTTTCCTGGCAAATAAAAGTTTTCCAAGGAACTGACATGTGGAGAACACAGATTTAGAAGCCAGTAAGTACCTCACTGCCTCCAGGACTTTGGGAAGAAGGCAGAACTAGGTGCCCAAGGTCAGTTTCACATTTATACATCCTCCCTTTTTGTCCAGGTTCCCAGGAGCAAACGACCACAAACTACATTATTTGGATCTGTAAGTACCCAGCAAGGTTTTCTTCTATGTGGTCTCTCCGCCCTTCCTGTTCTCTTCCTCCAAACCAGAGGATTAACAGAAACTTTTTTTTCTAAATAAAGCAAGTTTTATTGATGCTTTTTGTTTGCAAAACAGTCATTTCTAAGAAGAGGCAACTCCATCCCAAATTGAATCCTCCCTTGTGACCAAGATGATAGATAACATTCTGTCCTTGATGTTATCTGCCTCTTTTTTTCAAGATGTGGGAGGGAGCTAGGTGGGAGAATGGGTCCCATAGGTGTACTTAATTAAGACCTGAGAGGCGGCTAGGTGGTACAGTGAATAGAGCACCAGCCCTGGAGTCAGGAGGACCTGAGTTCAAATCCAGCCTCAGATACTTAACAGTAGACCTGTGACCTTGAGCAAGTCACTTAACCCCAATTGCCCTGCCCTCCCCCCTCCAAAAAGCAAAAAAATTAAGACCTGAGGTCAAAACCTTTGTCAGGCATGTGGTAGCTAGGGCAAGTCACTATCTCAGCCTCAATATCCTCATCTATAAAATGAGGATAGTAATAGCGCCTACCTTCCAGGGTCCTTAAGAGGCTCTAATGAGAGAATGTGTGTGTGTGTGTGTGTGTGTGTGTGTGTGTGTGTGTGTGTGTGTGTGTAACAAGCTATTATTATTAGTCTGTTCTATTATCTGTATTCTGGGATCAACATTTTATGTTATAATTATTCAGGCTTCTTTTATTGTTCTTTATATTTACGTGATTGAGGTCATTGTGGTCATTGTGTCAGTTGTTCTGACTTTCTTCACTTTGCATCAGTTCATACATACCTTCCCATGTTTCTCTGAATTCCCCGGGGTTTATTGTTTCTAACTGCCATGGGCCTTGTTTTGGCAGAGATTCTGTGACTCCCCCCTTTGACCCAGTCATTGCCATGGAGACTTGGTGTCCATTGGCAGGTAGATAAACATTACCCAGAATCCCCAGAGGTCATGTGGCTTCTTGGCTGAAAGAACTTCTTCAGAGAAGTGGTGATCACATGGAGAAGCACTGAGGGCTGACAGAGAGTTTGGATGGAGTGTCTTCTGGGATGCCATTCTGGACTGTTTAAGCATGGAGCTAAAGAATGGCTCAAGGCCATGAGATTAGAATAATAATAATAATATTAGCCAACATGTATATAGTGCCTACTGGGTGGCAGCAAAGTACTTTATGAGTATTATCTTATTTGATTGTTACAACAACCCTGGGAGGTAGGTGCTATTATTATCTCCATTATAGACAGGGAAACCGAGGCAGGCAGAGGTGAAATGACTCACCCAGGGTTACACAGCTGGTATGTATCTGAGGCTGGATTTGAAATCTGATCTTCCAGTCTCCAGACCCAGTACCACTTAAGTGCCCCTGTAAGACAAGAGGACAAGAGGAATTATCCAGATGATGGTGAAGTGAAGAGAGAGTGGATCAGAGGAAGGGACTGAGAGGAGATAGGACAGACAATGGGGTCAGTGGACTTTATCAAGCCAGTCCACAAGACCTCCCTTGCCTATCTATCTGTCCCTGGAGTGTGGGGGGGAGGGGTTTGCTTTCCATTTAACAGATCTCAACTCATCATATCCTAGTTCTCCAACCCAGGGCAAGCTGAGGTGTGGAAGGGGGGTAGTTATTGTCCTCTCTTAACTACAGCCAAAATAAGTAGCATTTGGAAGTTTGGGTCCTTTAATTTTTAATTCTCTGTCTAGGCTATTTGAGGCTATTATTAAAAAAAAAAAAGAAAGCCTATATGTTATTTAATATACTTGTTAGACAATGAAAGTATAGAGGAGAATTGAAAGAAGGGGGAAGTCCAACCCAGGAAGGAGGGAATATCATTTTCCCAGCTCAGGCTTGGTTGTAGTAGAGCTGATGAGCATTTTCTACTACTACTAATTAATTAACTAATTAATGATTTGCCATAGATCAGGAGAGTTTGTAACTATTTTGGAAACTTTTGGCAATCTGGTGAAGGCTATGGTCCCCTTTGACTCTCAGAATCATGTTTTAAATGCATAAAGTAAAATACATGGGATCACAATGGAAACCAGTTATATAGAAAAAGTTATCAAAATATTTTTCTAACATTTTTCTCTTTTAAATATTTTATTTTCCCCCCAATTACATGTGTTATCAAAATATTTTTAAAGAAATAAATTCAGAAATATTGTCCCATTCAGAAGTGTCTATCCCTTATATAGAACCATGGAACCCAGGTTAAGAACACCTGCCCATCTTTTTCCTTTTGAAGCCAGAAAGACAACCAGAGACCATTTCCTACAGAAGCTAAGCCACTTGGTTTTGTATTTCCTGGACTCCTTTTCACCTTAGTTATTTTCTGCCCTTCCTCTCATGGTTCCATTCACCATCTCTATGATTCCCCAGACCAAAGTACCCTGTGCCAGGCACTGGGAATACAAACATAATGAAGAAAGACACAATCCCAAATCTAAGTAGCTTACATTCTTATGACTATAGCACCTTCACTTATATATTTGTTATTTCCCCTGTTAGATTAAAATGTCACTTGGTCTTATAGATTGCTTAGCTGCCTATATATCTTGGATATCAGCTATTATGAGGAATATTTGATACAAAGGGTTCTTTTCCCCAATCGATGACTTTTCTACTAATTCGAGCTTCATTAATTTTGTTCATGCAAAAGATTTTCAGTTTCGTATAATCAAAATTACCTATTTTATTTTTTGTAATAGCCTCTACCTTTTATTGGATCATTATTGTGAAAAGTATCTGGTTTGATACTCTTCTAATTTTTTAGGGTGTGACCTTTAATATTCACTCCACATTTCTATTCTGAGCTTATTGTGACACACAGTAAATATTCTATTCTATTCACATGCCGCATGTTGTTCATCCATCCCCAGATCAATAGGCCTTCCACCTTTGTTTTCAGTTTTTGGCCACCACAAAAAGTATGACTCTGAATATGTTGGTATATGAGATTTCCCAAAAGTCTCAATGCAGTTTTAAGCCTTAATGACATAAGCTCAAGCTTTAATAGTTTTTCAGCTCTAGTAGTTTAAAACTTCACTAAAACTACTGGGATACTTTGTATATTGGACTTTTCTGTCTTTGATTTCTGTGGGACACGTGACTAGTCGTGGGAATTTTAGGTAAAAGGGTGTAAACAGATTGTTCACTTTTCTCTTAATTCCAAATTGTTTTCCACAATGATTGGATCAGTTCACAGCTCTGCCAACGTTTTATCAGTGTGCCCAACCCCTCATAGCCCCTTAGACACTGTTGCTGGTTTTTTATTATTTTTATTATCCTAAGGGGTGTGAAACCAAAGGATTCCAATTCCTTTATTCTACAGATGATGAAGCTAAGGCCCAGAGATGTCATAGGGTCATAGATTTAGAGTTAGAAGGTACCTCAGAGGTCATCTGATCCAATTTCCTCATTTTACAGGTGAGGACACAGAGGCCCAAAAGGTAAAGTGACTTTCCCAGGATCACTCAGGGAGAAAGTAGCACAGTCCAATTTGGAGCCCAAGCACTCTGACTTCAAATCTAGTACTATTTCCCCTGCACTGGTCTCTATGTTACACTTGCTTAGGCAAATCTGTGTCCTACTTGGCATACCCCAGTAGTTTCTAATCCAGATGGTGTTAGATGGGGACCAAGAATAGGTGAAGGTTGGGAGGAATTACCTAGAACCATCAATGTGCCAGGAATAGATAATTTTCATAATGAACAGGATGCTTGAAACCCAGGGATTAGAGTGCCAGAGAGAGAGATCACATGGACATTGGACTGATGCTTAGAGATATGGGGTGGGGTGGGAGTGAGGTACTCATCCAGTTACATAAGAGTAGGAAACCTCCTCCTTTAGGTATTGGGGTTTTGAGGCTGACAGTGTTTGAACTGCCACGGAAGCTGGGGCACTCAGGACCCCCAGAAAACTCCTGAGACAGTCTGAATAGAGAGTATCAAGTATTAGTTTGTGGAACATTGTGCTTTGGGGAATAATCAGTAAAGCGCTGAAGGGATCCCTGGGAATCTTCAGATTTTAGCGTTTGTCTAGCCAATCAACAGGAAGCAGTGGCCATTTCTGTAGGTATCAGAGTGAGGTCATGGCCAAACCACCTCCTGCCCTTATCTATGATTGCAGTATTGGCTGGGAGAGGGGAGAGGTCAAAGTCATTCGGTATTCATACCCTAATCCACAATGTAAGTGTATTATTCTTTGGGGCCTTGTCAAGTTGGGGAGATGATAGGAATCTGGATTGCAAAGAAGGACAAAGACAGTGGTGATCAGCTCATCAAGTGCTATATCAGAACTGAGCTGAATAAGAACACTTACACAGGGATCCAGATGGATTCCTGGGAAGCACCTCCACTTGGTACAACTCCCTTCTCCCCTTTGAACACATGGTGGTACCAACCTTTCTACATGTTTTGTAATCTCAGGTTGCTTTCCAGCTCTGACTTCATATGTTCTATGTTCTTCAAAAGTCTTTCAAGTCATGGTTATGTTTAAAGGTCCCTTCCAGCTCTGTTTGGTGTCTCAGGACTCCCACCCCGCCCCCAGCTCTGGCATTCTGTGATCTATGTTCTTTTCCCCCACACCCCGACTTAATAGTATTTAGTTTTTTCTAATTATGTGCAAAGATAGTTTTCAAAATTCTCTTTTATAAGATTTTGAGTTCTAGATATTTTTCTCACTCCCTCCCCTCCCCCCCTTCACAAGACAGCATGCAGTCTGATATAGGCTATAAATGTACAATCATATTAAATGTATTTCCACATTAGTCATGTTGTGAAAGAGGAATCAGAACAAAAGGGAAAACAGAGAGAAAGAAACAACAGCAGCAACAAAAGAGCAAATAGTCTGCTTTGATCTGCATTCAGACTCCATAGCTCCTTCTCTGGATGTGGATGGCATTTTCCAGGAGTCTTTTGGAATTGTCTTAGGTCCTTGCATTGCTGAGAAGGGATAAGTCTATCAAAGCTGGTCACTGTGATCTATGTTCTGAGGGTCATACCTTCTCTCTTTGATACTTAACTAGTGAGGAACTGAGTCTTTCTTCTACCTTTCCTTGGGAAGGTCAGGATTGGTTCAGAGTTTGGTGTAGGACTGAGGCTGTAAGGACTGAGAAGGATCTATTTTAGGATAATATCAATGGCCAGGTAGACCCTGTCACCCCTATGGAGGCTTCCTGTGCATTTCCCTCCAAACCAGGCTAGATCAATCCCTAGGTTTCAGATACAGGCAAATGGGCAGCCCCAAGTGGGAGCCATATTGGTATAGCTGTGATGGACAGTTTACTAGGGGTAGGAGTTAGGGTAAGAGGGAAATCTTCCCAGATCTCCCAAAGATAGAAACTGTGTCTGCCCTTTCAGAGTGCCTCTACCTTCAGACCAGAAGGCCCCTGAGGGCAGGGTCAAAGTTCTAAGCCTAGACTGATGGGTTGGTAGGAAGGTTGTAGCAGAGTCCCTGGAGAGGTAGGAAGGATTCATCTGGAGCAGGTTCTCGATGGCTCCAGATTCAAGTCTTCTGTACTCTGAGGCCCTGAATGATTTCAACTTGTCTACAAAATGCAGAAGTGGCCAGAGAGGCAGGCAGAGGGACTCATGACTGTTACTGGCCGGATGGAAGTGGGGGCCAGGCTGGAATGGCTCTGGTCTGGCTCTCTTCCAGCTGTCAACGACCTCTCTGCTCCCTGTCTCTCCCCTGACCAATCTCTCCTTCGAGGGTGTTGAAGTCCTTGTCCTGTAAACACCAAGGTTCTGATAGCTCCCCCTGGCACCAGAGATACTCAGTTCTCCAAATAAACGAGGGGCTTTCCCAACTTGTCTCCCCTGTTTATTCAATTCCTTACATGCTGGGAATGCACCTCCACTGCCATGTTTATCCTTGAAGGCTTAACTGCTCCAACCCCCTCCATTCCCCACCTTTTACTGTTCTGAGAAGAAGGGACAGTGAAATGGAGGTGGGAACAGTCACAAGGGTCCCAGGAGCAGAGGTGTGAAGGAAAAAAGTGGTGGTGAGGAAAGGAGTAGCAATCAAGGCTTCCTGGAGGAAATAGTATTTGGTGCGGGGCTGGGGAAGACGGGGAAAATTCAGACCACTTCCTGCTTCTTCAAGAACAGGCAAGAAGCTCCCATGTTCCTTTTTTTTTTCCACTGGATGGCTCTGCAAACGGCTTGCTGTGTGACCTTGAGCGAGTCCCTTCCCCTCTTTAGGACTTAGTTTTCTCCTCTGTAAAGTCCACCAACCAACAAGCAATTGTTAAGTGCCTCCTATTGTGTTAAGTATTGTTCTAGTCTGCAGTCTGTTCTAGTCTTGTGGCCCTCTAGGCCCTCAAGTGCATAGCCCCACTAGAGGGCCACAGGTTCCCCACCCCCGTAGGGGCTAGGGATGAAACAAGGGGGTTATATGAGGCAGTCTCTAAGGGTCCCTTCCAGTTCTGATGTTTTCTCTCCTAAGGTACCTTCCTGTTGTGATATAGTGGAGATTTGGAGTCAGTAAGACCTGGGTGATAGCTGTGACCTCAGGCAAGCCATATCCCCTCTGATCTCAAATGTAAAATGGGAATGATGGGGCTTGAATGACCTACTTGACATGTTGTTATGAGGGAATTTTAAAATTACCATAGAAATAGGAGCTTAAATTATTATGGATTAAGTGATCAATCCTCTCCCCCCCCCCTTTTTAAAGGTGAATAGAAAAACATTTATTAATTACCTACTATGTACCAAGCACCTACTATGTGTCATCCCAAGAAAACTCAAGAATAAAAATCGAAGGGCAGTTACAACCAAAAGAATAGTGCAACAGACTCACAGAAATCATTCTAACAGATTGTTTTTTTTTTCCATCAAGGAAGGTGGAACCCCCAGCTTTTGGCCACTAAAATCCCAGTTCCCTTGATATGCTCCTGGAGAGGGATATGGCAATACAGAGAAAGAATGCAGGAAAAGCAGCTAGATGACATCAAATATACAAAAAGTAGATTCGTGGGGGTGGAATGGGGGGGTGACACAATTTTGAGGCTGTGGAGGGATCAATACATGTGGTATCTGAAGGAAGAGAAGCAATCACAGGCAAAGGAAAAAATCCTGGGCCTTATCAATACCAAAAAAAAAGGTGGCCAAAGCAATAATCAATGGTCTGCATACCTATTATCTCATCTGTACAGAGTCTATGAGAAATATCTATCTGTATCCTTCATGAAGGTCCATCTCTGAGAAAGAGCAGTCCCCTTTGTGATTCTACTCCTTTAATTAAAAACATATTCAGAAACCCCTTCTAAAATTAGATCCCAAGGCAGTAAAAAGCAGTTCACAGGAAGGTTAAAATAAAGGGGAGCAAGAGATAAAAGCCACTGGCAGAGATTAAAAGTCAGCCTGAAGGAAGTTCTTCGGGGCCTCAGGAACTCTCCAAGCCAAAAAAAAAAGTTGTTATATCCTCCTTGTGGGAAGGGACCACAGTTAAATCCCAGATCAATCTACCCAGGGCCAAAGTTAACTCAAACTGCCCCAGGTGTGCTGTGCAGAGTCTTGGTGTGGAAAAGTGGGGGTTATCTCAAACCACGCCAATTCCACTAATGTCCTGGCCCACAGCAAAGGGACACTGAAGTCTCCTAATATTATTGTGTTGCTTCCTATAAGCAACAGCAGATCACTGAGTTCAGGAACTCTGGGAATGCTTGGACTCATATATACTGGATTAAGAGCCTGATTTCTACACAGAGGGGTCAGGGTCTTTCTTCTTATTTAAAGTTCTTTATGTCCCCACACTAAAACCCTGGGGAAAACTGCTTAAAGTTTATGTCTAGGGTTTCCACAAAAGAGAACAGAAGATTTTGGCATAAACTAGGTATAGGACGGCTATTTCCTTTACCACAAAAGACTTGTTGAAAACACAAAGGGCATACAAGCATAAATTTACAGACTTCATACATGATACAAAAGCCCTTAACTCCTATCATCCCTGGGAGATTAAAACACTTAGTGTTTTAAAATATGTTAAAACACTTAGTGGGACTGCTGAACAGCGATTTCCCCTTTCTTTCTACTCTGTCCAAAGGACTCCCTTTTTGCTTGCACTCCTTCTGTTCCTGTTCATCTTCTCCAAGAAGGGCATATTTGTGACTCCTCCTGCCGCCAGTCAGCTTCAGCTGAGAAACCCAGGCATTCCCAAAGTCCTGAGAAAGCCACTCCCTCAAATCCGACTCTCTTAATTGCTAGACACCTGTGCTCAAGGAAACACATATAAGAAGAGGCAATTAAGGGCCTATGGTGTGGTGTCAGACTTACCTAGACAATATAATATCTGTAACAGCCAGTAACTGATTTTTTTTTTTCCTGAGGGCAGAGCCTTGAAGACTGGACACATGCTCAGCAGATAAGAAAATAAAGCATAATGGGGAAATGGAGTCAAGAGGATCCTGTCATTACCTTCATAATGTCATCCTTTCTCAAAATCTATATCCACCTGGGATTAACATCTGGAGGTGCTAGTAATTATTTCTTGTTGACAGATGTTGGAATTGTAGATTATTGATTCTGCAATATAAATGCTTTTACTTGGATTCAATTGGAGATCAAATTAAAATTAAGGTCCACAGGGTTGCTACTCACACAATAAATTTCACTGTTTAGAGCTTTAAGTGGGGTATAGTTGTTGCTGCATTAATATTAATGATACAGGATTTTGGAATTATTTTGTTGCTATAAAAGAAGCTATAATGGTATAATGTTGAACACGTCTTTTTTGTATCCACTTGGTTCATAGATTTAAAATTTTTTTATCTCCTTTCTCTGTGTTGCCACTAGGACGAACTTGGGGTATATGGAGCGTTCAGGGAGGGCCGGCACCTCTGTTGTGAGAGCTGCTGAGCCCTTTGCTGGGCTGCTCGTGCACCTTTGGTGTCCCCCTGGCACCCAACTCTCACCAGGATGCTGTAGCAGGCACAATGGCCACACCTCAGTAAAATCGTTTAGGCAGATGGGCTAAACCAGGGGAACTGACAGGCCTCAAACCCGATGGGGTGTTAGGGAAATGTCTACCCCAAGCATCTGAGAACTTCCCCCAGAGGAATGGGCAGATGAGGAAAAATGTGTTCCAATGGCCATGAAGGCATCTGGAACAGGTGCTTAGAGCTTGGCCAGACATTGAAGCTGCTAAGGCCATCCATTGCATCCTGGGCCATCACCAGTTCTCTTGACTTTGGTCTTGCCACTGGACTTGGGTCAATCAGGAAGAGAGAGTGAGGCCAGTAACTTTGTGCAGTTCTGTCTCCCTTCAATTCAATTCACGCCTAGTGCAGAATGAAAGCACAACCTTTCATTCCTATAACATATGACCTTCTATTCATAATATACTTCAAAGCATATGCCAGTAATGATAGTTCACATTTCCCAAAATAAAACAATGATGTTGGGAATATGTGGGAGCTTACAGAAAAATGGTGAGGGATTACTTAGGACAGCAGTGGTAATAATGAACAATCCTTCCCTTTTTTAGAGACCAGGAACCCTTCCCCAGTGAGTGGTGAGGTCTGCCCAAGATCCCAATGCTGCTAACAAGAGAACTGGGATCTGAACCCAGGTCCTTCATCTCCGAATCAAATTCCCAGTTGCCTGAAGTATGCCTTGTGTGGCTGGTGATTGTTAGGGCCTCATTCCGATGGCATTCTTCTGATTCCAAGTCTACAGGGCCTTTCACTCTATGCCTATAACAACTGACATTTATATAGGCTTATAAAATTTGCAAACTGCTTGACACACATTATCTCACCCCATTCAGTCATCCACCAGGAAATCAGGGCCTCCCTAGAGCTGGCATCCTGCCCTGCTCCACTGTTTGCCTCTAATGATTTCAGCTCTTGTTCCGTGATTTTTCCCCTAGTCACCAATCCCCTAAATGTGTTATATCCCTCTATTAGGATGTAAGCTTCATTTTGTATCTTCCCTCTCCCCCTCCCCACCCCCAAAGGAAGGAAGGAAAGAAGCATTAAGCACTTTCTATGTGCCAGGCACTTTACAAGTTTCTTCTAAATGACCTAGGGAGGTGGGTATTATTATTACCATTTTAAAGATGAGGAAACTGAGGCAAACAGCTTAGAGTGACATCCAGGGACTGTAGCAGCACGGACCCTAGCATGCCCAGGGTGGCTGCCAACACAGGTTCTTAGATCTGCTTTTCCAAAGGAAAGCAACTCAAAATGGGTTAACAATCTTACTTTAATCAATCAAACATATATCATTTACCTAGTTCAGGGGGAAAAGTCAGCACCCTGAACTTCAGAGAATACAAACAAGTTACAAGCAGAAGTTACAACCAGAGAAACAGATCAGCAGACAGGCTTCCAACTGTCTGACCATTATATCCATACCTAGTCAGTTACCAGAGAGGGAAGCACCAACACCTGGGTTTTCAAAGCTGGGGGGAAAGGGGGGTGGGGGCTCAGTGGCTACCCAGTGTCTCTTCTGGCCAAATCACACAACTCTTCCCAAACTGAGCCCCAAAGCAAAACCTCACATCAGGGTATATATTGCCTTCTCCTGGGTCAGAGACCATCACAACCTTTGTGACTCACTGCCCAATCACAAAGTAACAAGGTGTGGGTGTTCCTGAAGAATAAGCCTCCCACCACAGGCTCCAGGTGACCACATTCAGCCCATTAGGGGCAGAGCATATTCTCAAATCAAGGAAGGTTCTCAGAGTCACCTAAGCCTATCAAAGGGCCTAGGGGCAGAGAAGATCTTCAGATTCTCATTCCCATAAGAGGGTCATACAAATAGTAAATGTCTGAGGCTGAATTTGAACTCATATCTTCTTGGCTCTTGATGTGGCACTTTATCCACTGAGTCACCTAGCTACTTCAGGAAAATTGAAACTTATGCAGAATAAACATCATGCAAATTCTAACTTCAAATTCACCTTACAAAAAATAAATAAAAATGAAAAAATGAAAAAATGAAAAATGAAAAAAATTTCACCTTACTTTCCAATATTCTACTATTTCCAAGCTCCTTTCTGGCTCTAAATTCTAGGTCATTTTATCTCTCCAATCCTCAGTTTCCTTAAAAAAAAGTTGTGGAGGAGGTTTTATAATCAACATTTATTTAGCACCTACTGTATGTGACAAGTACTGTGCTAAACACTGGGGATACAAAAAGAAGCAAATGATAGTCCCTACCCTCAAGGACTTTAAGATTTAATGGATTAAGGCACTATGGGAATGGGAGCATAAATACATATTTATATATGATATATAAATATAATACATATTTATATATGATATATTAATATAATATATGTAAAGTATAAACATAATTATAAATTCTAAGTATTATATTTATAAATTAATATAAGTATAAATATAATATATATATATACAGAGAACATAAATAAGAAGGAAGCAGGGGATAGGAGGCAGATCTCACAGAAAGACCTAGCAATGCTTACCTTCAATACATATAAGCTGTGTGACCCTGGGTAAGTCATTGAACCTCTCAGGCCACCCAGGTAACTAAGACAAAATTACAGAGCATTATAATTATAGTAGAATTGGAAGAGAGAGTTTCCTCACCTGTGATATCACAAGTCATAATATAATGGAAGTCTTGATTTATGACCCTAGGTCCAGCATTCAATTATCTACTAACAATAAGCATTTATTAAAAACCTTTTCTGTGTCAGGTACTGGGGACACAAAGAAAGGCATATGATATGATATGCTGTGATATAACATAATTATGTTGTTATATAATAATGTTATAACAATATACTATAACATAACGTAATGATCTGGCAATAATAGCTAGCATTTATATAATTCCTTCACGTTTGCTAAGCACCTTATAAATATTATCTCATTTAATATATGATATAACAATGTAATATACTGGAATATAATGTGATGTAATGTATTTGTACATATCCTTATATACACAATAGCATTACAACTATAATTACGAGACAAAGACACTGGGGGGAGGGGATGCAAGGAGGGGAGACGGCAGACAAGGCCCAGCCTAATTTGCCAAGGGGAAGGGCCTTGCTCCTCCCTTTCCCTCTGGACCCCACCAATTCATCTAGCTAAATCCACCCAAGCCCCTCCATAGCCCAGCTAAAGGCCCCTTTAAGGAAGGGGCGGGACTTAAATCTTTCCCCACCCCCGACCCTCCGCTAGTTGGCTGCCGATGACATCACTGGGCGGGGCGGCGAGGGGGCCAGGGGGAGCACTCAGGGCGGGCTCGGACCGGCGGGAGGGGGAGGAGGAGGAGGGGGGAACGGAGACAGTCTGCTCCGGACGTCACGGCCCCGGGGCTGAAGATGGCGGCGGCGGCTGTGGCGGGGCCGGCGATCCCGGGGCGGCTGCAGCCCCAGCCCGAGCCCCAGCCTCCGGCCCCGGCGGGCGGAAGCCGCTGCTCGCTGCTGGTCATCGTGGGCGGCGAGTGCGCCCGGCCAGGCCTGCTCCGCCCCGTGCTGGCCCAGCTGGAGAGAGGTGAGCCCGGCCCAGCTCGGCCAGGCTGCGTCTGCTGGGCGCTTGGAGATCCTCCTCCTGGGCGTGGGGGTGGGGTGTGCTTGGAGACCCTGCCCGTGGGGGGGGGGGCGGTGCGCTTGGAGATCCTCCTGCTGGGGGAATGCGCTTGGAGATCTCCCTCCTGGGGGAGGATGCGCTTGGAGATCCTCCTGGGAGAGGGATGCATTAGGAGACCCTCCTTCTGGGAGGGGTGCGCTTGGAGACCCCCTTCCTGGACGGCTGCGCCTGCAGATTGTGCCCTCGCGGGGTGCGCCTGGAGAGCCTCCTCTTCGGGGTGGGGCGCTAGGAAATCCTTCTGGGGGCCTGCGCTTGGAGACCCTCTTGGGGAAGGCGTTTAGAAATTCTCCTCCTGGAGGTCACGTTAGGAGATCCTCGTGGGCACGCTTGGGGATCCGGGGGCGGGGCGCGGGGTGGGGTACCTCTGTTCGCTTGGAGATCCCCCGGCGCGCTCTTGGAGATCACCCGGGGGTGCTCCAGGTGCTCCACCCACCTCCCCTGCCGGGCCCCGGGGGAAGGAGGGGTCGGCTGGGCTGGGCTGGGTCTGGCCTGCCTGGGCCGGGCCGCTGGGAGGGGAAGGAGGCCGTAGTTCCGTTATTTGGGAGGAGGGAGGTGCCCTGGGATGGAGGAATCGGGAAAGCTGACTCCTGACTCCTGTTCGCCTCCTTAAACTTCACTTCCCTTGTCGGGTCTCAGTTTCCCCTTCTGACATTCTCTCTAGGGAAGGAGCACGGCAGCCCTTGAGAGCAGAGGCAGTCCTCCTGCCTTTTTGCATTCCCAATACTTAGCACAACTGGGGCGGTGGGGGGGCATGCTTAAAAGTTTGTTGCTAGTAGATAGAATTCTGCACCTAGCTCTCTGTGTAAGACACTGTGTTTAAAAAGCAAACAAAAAACCGAGTCCTTGTCTTCGTGGAGAGTTCAGAGTTAGACAAGGATTCAGTCCCTGGGATTTTGAGGATAGATTAAGAGCTGGGACAGGCATTAAATTCACCCCCTCCTTTTGCAGAGGTGGCCCCCCATCATAGGCACTTACTAGCCCTGTGACCACCAGCTAATTACTTAACAGCTCTGAGTCACAGCCTCCCCATCTGTAAAATGGGCACGGGTCTGCCCCAGAGTAGCTCTGGTCTCTGGACCTGTCTCAGCTATCAAATGGGGAGGATAGTCCATGCCTGGCCTTGCTCCCAGAGCCCATGTGGGTAGCAGATGAAAGTGAATTGAGAAGGTGCTTCATCAGCAGGAAAGTGCCACAGGGATATTGTTTTATGGAAGGAGGTATTTATGTCCTCCCGGATCAGTGGAGGGAGTCCTCTGACTGACCCTCCACAAAAGAAAGAATATCTGGAAAGTCAAACACACAGAAGAAGCTTAATAAATGCTTCCCACCTTTTGGATGACAAAACTTACCAACAAATTGTGGAGCAAGGAAGAAGGAAAAGAAAAACCTTTTCCAAGTTCATGGATACCTGGGGTCTGTGCTTCTGTGGGGGAACTGCACCCTGGCACTGGGGAAACCACACCTGAGAATCCATTCCCTAAGGCTCCCACAGCACTAATTGCTGGGGTGGAGCGGGAGGAGGCCCTGCCCTACCCTGCCCTATGGGGGGTTTGGCACTGGCTCACTCCATGAGTCACAGCTGCAAGGTGAAAGGCAGCTTTAGAGGCTGCTTCCCGGGTGCAGAACAGCAGACCTGGAAGGGGCGTTAGGACTGGCAGAGTTTGTGCTAAGAGGGCCATGGCCATATGTTTGCCACTGCCCCCAGTCTACCTAATTGTGCCCTGATTTTTGAGGGCCTGGCCAGCACTGTTTTTCATCTTTGTATATCTCCAGTGGCCTGCCCAGGTCCTATTATCTGGGTTGGGAGGGTTCTTGGTCTGTAAGCATTTAGTTTGTGCTTACCACATATTGGGTACCGTGCTGAGCTTGGTACTGTGTATGCAGAGAAAGTGTCTGTTCATAAAAGCTATAGACAGTAGATGAAGGTGTTCATATGCTCCTCAAAGAATGTCAGGATAGGAAGTCTTAGAATCCATAATGCCAGAGCTGGGAGGGCCATTAGAATACAGAAGGTCAGAGCTGGGAGGGCCCCTAGAACATAGGATGTCAGAGCTAAGAGGGCCCTTAGAACCTAGGATGTCAGAGCTGGGAGGGCTCTTAGAACCCAGAATGTTAGAGCTGGGAAGATTCTTAGAAAATAGGATGTCAGAGCTGGGAGGGCCCCTAGAACAGAGAATGTCAATTCTGGGAAGGGCATGGACACATAGAACATCTCCATTTTAATAGGGCACTGAGCCCTTTGCCCTCCTCTTTATGTCCAGTGGGTGGGATCCCAAGACAGCAGTCTCCAGTCTATACCTTTCTGGGTAAGACAACCCAGCATCACCCCACCATATCCCCACATGTTTGGTGAGGGAGGAAGTGTAGCAGTTGTGTGTTCCCAGCTCAAGATCCAAGGGCTTCTGCCTCCTGTGACAGGAGGAGATGGAACATGGATAGATACAAAGCCAGAAGCCTGGGGAGGTTGGCTATTAGAATAGGCCTTCAGAGGTTTGTAGGGATGTTCGAAGGACTGGGGAGGAAGGTCTCAACCGCCTTACACTCCCCCTTCTACAGAAATATCAACACAGGGTAGCTATGGATTCGTGTATCCACACCTGATGTGCTGATGAAGTGAGAAAGGCCCCCCTTTCTGGGCCTCAGTTTCTCTTCCTGTAAATGAGTTTGGATCAACTAGATTGCTCCCAGCTGTGACATTCTGTGATTAGGTTTTATTGGTTTAATTAGGTTTTTATTGGTATCTTTTGGTTTCTATTTCTTAACTTTCCCAATATAGTTCTCACTCCCCGCCCCCCCCATCCCTCACCCAGTCATGTTTTTCTAAAGGGGCTTGGGAGATGGAGGGGTTAACAACAATTTAGCAAAACTAACCAACTGATAAAGAAAGTGTGGCATTATCTGTAGTATTCCACGCCCCAAGTCTACCTCTGCAAAAAAGGGAGGTGCTTACTCCTATCTCTCCTTTGGGGCCAAGCTGGGGCATTATCAACTCTTGGCATTCATTTTCAAAAGTTCTATCCTTTCCCTTTTCATTGTTGTAGTCATTGAGGATTCTATTTTCTGGGCTTTGGTTGCTTCCATGCTGTCGGCACAGTAACATTTCATCACATTTATATACAGCAGTTTATATAACTGTTCCCCAACTGGTGAGCATTTACTCTGTTTCTCTGCTGCTACCAAAAAAAAAGGGCTGCTATAAATATTTTGGCGTGTCTGGGACCTTTCTTTGAATACATTGACCTCCTTGGGCTATAGGCTTAGCAGTGGAATGTCTGGGTCAAAGGCTAGAGACACTTTCTTATTGTTGCTTTCTTTGAATAATCACAAATTACTTTCCACAATGGTCGGGTCAATTCACATCTCCACCAGCATTCATGAATATATTTGTCTTTCCATCACTGGCTCTGCCATTCTAAGACTTGAGGGCCCCTTCCAGCTCTGATTCTTTGTCTGAAGGCCTCCCCATCCCCAGCTCTGATGCTTAAAGGACTTCTCAGCTGCTTGGACAAGAAGAACATTTGAGGTTTTCTTGTGAGGGAAAAGGAAAAAAAAATGTATTAGGCTAGGAGGAGGCTGGGAATTTATCTTTCTTTGAGACTTATTCCTGAGACTCCTCCAATTGGTCTCTTAGAGATACTAAATAGGGTATTGTAGGAAGGGGGCCCATAATAACAATTCTGTCTCCTCTCCACAATAGGGATCCGATCTTGGGATGTTGACCCAGGCATTTGTAACCTGGATGAGCAGCTAAAAATATTTGTCTCTCGTCACTCGGCTACATTTTCCAGCATCGTGAAAGGTAAGGGGGCTCTGGGATGTTTCCATGTTTGTTAGGGGTCACAAGCCCTAACTTCCCTCCTGTTTGGGTTTCTTACCCCATCCCTCTTCCATGCTGGCCTGTGAATACCTCAGTCTCGACTCTTGGCTCTGATGGAGGGTGGAATCCATATAACACATTGGCTTTTGAGTGCCACACTTCAGGAAAGAGATGAAGAATTTGGAGATGATGCCAGAGAGCCCAGCCAGGATGCTCAAGGGCCTCCAATCTCACAGACTGTTTGAGAATTAGCTGAAAGAACTAGGAGGGTTTAGCTCAGAGGGACACGACCGCTATCTTAAGGTATTTGAAAGTCTGTCCTTCAGAGGAGGAATGAGATGATCTGTTTAGGAGGACCTAGTATAGGAAGAAACAGAGGACCAGAGAGGGTAAGGCATTTGGTGAGATCACACAGGCAGGAAGTGATGGGGTCCTTGTGATGTATATATGTCTGTAGTATCAATCTGTAACATCAGTTTGTAAATGGGGTGCTTTGGGATTTATGTCTGTAAAATCAATTTGTAAAAGCAGTCTGTAAGATCACATTTCCATCCCCCCAGCCTCAGAGCATTGACTCTGCCCCTTTCCCCTTCCAGCACTCTGCCCAGCAACAACTCATGACCTGTTTATCTCTGTTTGAAACAATAAGTTATGTAAATGTTATCTTCCTTAGTTAGAGTGACCAGCCCCACCATAAATTCTTCAATACCTTATCTATAGGGTAACTCCTTAGTCAATTATAGACCCACACTGTCTCTGATGACCTTGGTGGGTGGCAGACTGGGCACTCTTTAGTGACGTATCAGGCCTAAAACCACACCTCCGGTTAGCCCTGCTTGAGCTATTTCCCAGTGAATCATGGGCAATACACCTGCGCAGTTGATATCAAAAGTGTATGGTCCTTTGAGCACTGACCACTCCTTAACTCCTCCCTGATCCCACCCTTACTCACCTAGTTAGCATAATTGACACCTTAAAACTATGCCTGCTGGCCTCTGCGAGTTGGCAGGTTCCATAAGAATCTAGCCCGCTGTTCTCTACAGTGTAACAATAAACTTTACAATTTCGGCTTCAAAGTTTGCTTGAGCCTGGTGAATTCCTTCCAGACTGGATGCCAGGAGAGGTATCCCTGGCAGAACCACTTACCCTCCCCCCCTCCTTATCACCCTTCCCTCTTCAGAAGTACCTGAGCCAGGGTAGCAAAAAGCCCCTGCGATCATTTTAGGTACCTCTTGGGTCAGGATGATGTCAGATAGAGTGTGCCCCTGGAGCCAGGCAGGCGGATGGATGAAGTTGGAGGCCCCGATGGTAATTTCCCTGGGAATGAAAACAGGGTTAGTTGGAGCCTTCTGTGTGGGGACCATGGGAACAACATTGACAACGTCACTGAAAGCAGGGCACCAGAGTTTGAGCACAGTTCTACTTACTCACTGTGTGACTTTGAGCAGGTCACCTCCCTGGGCCTCAGTTTCCTCATTTGTAAATTGGAAATACTAACTGACCTTTGCATAGTGCTTTAATGTTCATAGAGTGCTCTTTGCACATGGCTTCTCACTGGAGGGTAATCATCCTGCTATATCTTAGGTGCATTGGGGTTTATTACCTCCCCATTTTCCAAGTGAGACTCCAAGAAACACCCAGGGTCACGAAGCTATGAAGCGTCAGAAGCAAGATTTTAACTCCAAGCCCAGGGCTCCCTCTCCCAACTACCTGACTTCATGTCTAGCTATGAACACTGGCAAACCTCCATGTTTAGAAGAATGTGTGAGAGGGAGTGGGCTAGAGGGAGGAACTCGTGGGGTTGTTAATATAATATGTGGGTATTTAAATATTAAAAATATGAGTGTTGACAATATTGTGGTAGGTCATAGAATGGGAAATGGAAAGTTAACAGCCTGAAACCCCAGAGATTTAGTTGTAGGCCTGTGGTCTAATCAAGTCCCCCACAGCAGCAGCAGCAGCAACACCTGAGCTGGGACAATGTGGAGTCAGATCACACTTCTAAGCCCCTTCTCTCTGACCATCCCCCCCCACTCAGAACTCTCTCCCTCCACTGCTCTGACCGTTGACCTCCTTGGCCTCCTTTAAGTCCCAGCTAAGATCCATCCTTGTACAGGAAGCTTTCCCCAGCCCCTCTTCATTCCAGGACCTTCCTTCTGCTAGTCATCTCCTATTTATCTGTCCATGGCTAGTCTTCCCCAGTTCGATTGCAAGCTCCTCAAGGGCAGGAGCTGTCTTTGACCTCTTTTTGTAACCCTTCTCCCCCCCCCCCCACTTAACACAATGCCGGCCACCCAGTAAGTGCTTCATGAATATTTGTGGATGGATTGGCATGCTCTCCCTGCTCCCCTCTGCCTCTCAGAATCCCTGCTTCCCTGCAGACTCCGTTCACTCACTTCCTTCTACAGGATGCCTTGCCCCAGCTGCCAGTGCCTTTCTCCCCAAGGTTATGTTCTCCCCATTTTTTTTTTTAATATACCTATGTGTGCATGATTGTGCCCTGGTTAGAATGTAAACTGCTTGAGGATAGGGAGGATTTCTGTGTTTTGTGCCTTTTCAGAGCCTGGTGCATCATAGGCACTGAATCAATGCTTATTAATTCATTGTTTCATCCCTGTATGACCTTGATAAGTCAGTTGGCTTTTCCAGGCTTCCTTTTCCTTGTGAGTAACTGGAGGTCCCTTTCAGCTATGATCCTGTCTCTGGCCCTCTCAGAGTTTCTCCCAGAGGGGTACAGGGGCCTGAGAGGCAGGGTCTCCAGGGACCAGATAGAGCTGATGTCAGAGCTTTGCTCCTTGTTCTCCTCTGCCTTCCTCATCGGCACCTGGTGGCCAGGGCACCTGTGCCTTCAGTCTTCCCTCAGAAGAGCCAGACTCATCAGAATTTATGCCCCTCAGAAGGCCCTGAGGTGGGGTGGGTACCCTGATATCTGGTCCTGAGGGGCATCAAAGGGCAGCTGGCCTGGAGGGTGATGTAACCTAGCTCTATAGGCCCTGGGTGTCAGTCCCTGCTTCCATTCCAGAGAAACTAAGGAGTACTAGGTCCCTGGGACCTGAGTGTTCTGTGGGCTGGCACTTAGCTCCCTTCCTTCCCCAGATATCTGGAGTGACTGGTAAAGGAGGGGGCAGAGTAGCTGCTGAGAGCCCCAGGAGTGTTTGCTGAGTGGGTGTCTGGCATGGACTTGGCCATGGGAGGGGCAGGAGAACCCAGAGCCTCAGTGACTCCACAGAAGGCCAGACCCTGAGATGTGCCCCATGGTTCTTTAATGTAGAGATTCCTCCCCCTTACCCCCAGCCCCTACCACTACCCCTGCCTCAAGGCCGGCCCCCAGTCCTTGATCCTTTGGCCAGGTAGAGATACAGAGAAACAGCCTGCTCTCCCTTTCCTAGCCAGTGGGAAGGAAGTGTCATGACTTGTATTGTGTTGTGGAAGTCCAGCTTCCTGTCCTGAATCTGCAGGCCAGCTGGCTGGGGGATGAAGCCAGCTTCAGTTTGAGGTGATGTTGGGGGGGGGGCGGAGAGAATAGACCTGTCTTCTACCCCTCCCCCTCCTTGGAAGGGTTTGAGTCACACCCTCCAACTAGCTAGACATAAGTCACAAACATTCTGTGACCTGAGAGCCCTCCTCCTCTTTGACACTGTATTCCAGGAGCCCTCCCAGTTCTGACTTTCAGTGTTCTAAGGACCCTCCCAGCTCTGAAGTTCTCTGTTCTAAGGGCCCTCCCAGCTCTGACATTCTGTGTTCTAAGGACCCTCCCAGCTCTGAAATTCTCTGTTCTAAGGGCCCTCCCAGCTCTGACATCCAGTGTTCTAAAGGCCTTCCCAGCTCTGACACCCTGGGTTCTGGGGCCCTCCCAACTCTGACATCCTGGGTTCTAAGGGCCCTCCCAGCTCTGACCTTCTTTGTTCTGTGATTCCAGGTCAAAGGAGCCTCCACCACCGGGGAGAAGAGCTAGAAACGCTGGTGTTGCTGAACCCCTCAGACAAGTCCCTAGTTGATGAGGTGGGTACCTGATGAATTGGTGGGGATAGCCTCTATTAAGAGTGGGGCTGGCCCTGGGAGGATTGGAAAGGAGAGGAAGGAGGTATCAGTTCTAGGTTTCCCGAGCCTCACTTTTCCTCCAGCCTTCTCTTCCTACCCCTGTTCCTAAATCTCCTGGTCTTCCCATCAGTGAGCAGTCAGTGTGGATTTGTTAAGTACCCTTTGTGCCTAGGGTTCCATGCAAAGCACCAGGGATACTTGGACATCATGGACCCTACCCTCCTTGGGCTCACAATCTAATGGTATAGACAATGTGCAAGGAAAAGAAATGTACATAGGAAATTTGACTAGTGTAAATGGAGAGTAATCCCAGAGGGGAGGCACTGGCACTGGGGGCAAGGAGGAGAGGGGGGGAAGGACCCCCATGTGCCAGACACCCTCTCAACTCAGCTCCCCCCCACCCCCGTCTGACCATTTCCACCATAGAGCATTGAATGCCAGAGCTGTCAGGGGCTTGGAGTTTTAGAGGTGGGAGGGCCCTCAGAACGTGGAGGGATGATGGGCTGTGGGTGGGGAGATGAGGATGGGGATCCCTACTAGGCATGTGCTGACTCAGTTTCCTTCTCTGCTCTGGCCCTGCCCCAGCTACGGAACCTGCTCCTGGAGCCTTCATACCATAAGCTGCTGGTGCTGGCGGGCCCCTATGTGGAAGAGACAGGGGAGCTCCTGCTGCAGACAGGGGGCTTCTCCCCCCGGCACTTCTTTCAGATACTGACTGATAAAGAGGTGAGCTGGCCTTGGCCCTGGGCCAGGGCTGAGGAGGGAGGAGGAGATGGCTTCCCAGCTTCTCTGCTCTTCCTTCGTTCTCCTCCCCATTGTCCCCTTTAGTTCTGACCAGAGGGTCACTGCCAAGGGGCTGCTGTGGGAGAAAGACCAGATGGGGCCACATGGATCCCCTGTGCCCTGGGGTTTTTGATACCTTTCTAGGTCTCTAGATTCCTGAGCCTTTGAGACCCTTGGTCTCACTGACTGGGCAGAAGGGGAGGGCTAGGACCATTGATACAAGGGCTGGGGCTGAGGGATGAGAGGATTAGATAGTCAGGCGGAGCCTCCCCAGATAGGGTGGGAGGTGGGGGGGTGGCAGGATCTCATGGGAGTGGGGCCCCTAGGCCGGAAGGGCCATTCCTTAACGTCTGATTCAGTGTGCCCAAATTCCTCATTCAGAACTTTACATCCTGGACTCTTCTGGCCCTCTATTGAGTAGGGAGACTGAGGGCTTCTCCCCCAGCCAATGGGTGAAGGTCCAGAGATGCTGGAGAGGCCAGAGAGCTCTAGCCGTGGAGTGAGGGAAGCTGGGTCCTGATGGCCACTTACTGCTGCATGGTCTTGGGCTACTCACTTCCCTCTATGACCTCAGTCACCTTCCTAAACTGTGGGCAGTGATCCTCATACCCTCAGGTTTGGTTAGCCCCAAAGTTCTCTGGCAGTGAGGTCTGTGGTTTTGGGGTGACCTGCCTCGGGCCTTCAGTGAAAGAGGGACAGAGTCAAGATTTGAGTCCAGGGTTCCCAGAGGCAGTGAGGTTCTGACAGAGGGTCTCAGTTCCTCTTCTAGATGCTGAATCCCTGGGCCCAGACTCATACGTGCTTCTTCCCCCAGATTGAGGACCTCCGAAGCTCTGCATCCTCTTCAGCCCTCCCGAGGCTCACCATCACTTGCCCTGACTTTGGGGAGTGGGCATACCCTGGTCTGGATGGCTCCGGCCTCCAGGACTTTGTTGAGCTACAGCTGAATCCCCCTGGCTGCCGGCCAGAGTCGGAAGGGCTTCGTGAGTTCCTGGAGTATGTGGCGGAATCCCTGGAGCCACCCTCCCCCTTCGACCTCCTAGAGCCCCCAGCGACTGCGGGATTCCTGAAGATCTCTCGACCCTGCTGCTATGTCTTTCCTGGAGGACTGGGTGATGCTGCCTTCTTTGCTGTCAATGGCTTCACAGTGCTTGTGAACGGCGGCTCCAGTGCTCGGTCCAGCTTCTGGAAGCTGGTGAGGCACCTGGACCGTGTGGACGCAGTGCTGGTGACCCGGGCTGACAGCCTGCCAGGCATCAACAGCTTACTCCGGAGGAAACTGGCAGAGCGGGACGAGGAGGCTGCAGGGGTGGCCATCGGGGGCGGGCGAGGGAGTGAAGACTGGCTCCGTCACCTTATTTCCCCCGACTTGGGTGTGGTCTTCCTCAACACTGGGGATCGGCGCCCTGTGTGGGGGGATGATGAGGCCGGCTTGGCCCTGGGCTACCTGGAACGGCTGGGCATCACGCCCACTCCCCTGTGCCGAGGCCCAGTGCCCTCTGAGCCCATGGTGTTGTTCCTGAAGATGGGAGTGGGTCGGCTGGACATGTACGTGCTCCATCCGCCACGGGCTGGTACTGGCCGGGAGTCAGCTCTGCCGAGCCTAGCAGCATCGGCCTGTGCCCTGCTCGTCTGGCACCCTGCCAGCCCCACAGAGAAGATTGTGCGTGTTCTGTTCCCTGGCTGCACCCCACAGAGCCGGCTCCTGGAGGGGCTAGCCAAGCTGCAGCACCTGACTTTTCTCCAACAGCCGATGGTGACCCCTCAGGACCTGGAGGCCCCCGGCCCTGGGCCAGGGCGGGCAGAGAGTAAGGAGAGCCTGCGCTCAGTCTCCAGGAGCAGCCTGGCTGAGGGAGCCCGGCCAGTGAGGGCAGACAGGAAGGAGGCCAAGCCAGTGACTGTGAGAGAACGGCCCCGGGGCCCCTCCGAGGAGCTTCCTAAGCTGGGCAGGGATCGGAGCCTCCCACTTAAGAAGGAGGGAACTCGGGGGGAGGCCCCAGCACGTAAAGAAGAGAAGAGAGTCAGCCGGAAGGAGGCTGGGGCCCTCAAGAAAGAGCCCAGGGCAGAGGACAAGAAGCCGGGGGCTGCCAGGATCCCTGCCCGCCGCACAGCTTCGACAGCAGCTGAGCAGCCTTTGCCCTCCCGACCTGGGAGCATGCGGAAGAGCAATGTGCAGCCCACCCCCAAGGGTCCCGACAAGAGCCATGCTCGGGCATCCCTGAAGGATCCTGGAGCCTCCAAGTTGGGCAACTCCAAAAGCAGGGAAACATCCAGGACCTCTGGCCCAGGAGGTGACTCTGCCCCAGAAGGGGAGAGCCCATCCGTCTTCCGCTGTCGTGAGGGCTGTCCCTCATCAGTCCCAGGCTCCCCGTCCCCCCTGGCCAAGACACCCCCTGGGGATCAAAGCCTGGAGCTGGGCCTGGGGTCGACCCCACCTTTGGAGGGTCTGATGAACCACATTGGGGAGGTTGGAGAGGATGGAGGAGGCGGCGGCAGCTCTGAGGAGAAGACCCTGGAGCTGATGTCTCCTGCCAGCTCGGCGGCCCCCTCGCCCTCCCCTGCTGGCCCCCGGAAGCCCCCCGAGGGTGCAGAGCGGCTGGCTCTGAGCCCCTTCCGGGAGGCGGGCCCAGACGTCTCACCCACAGTCACGACGCCCTCTCTGCCAGCAGAGGTGGGCTCCCCACACTCCACGGAGGTGGACGAGTCCTTGTCTGTCTCCTTTGAGCAGGTGGTGCCTCCCCCAGTGGCAGCTGGCGATGGAGAACCAGGCAAGGTGGGACTGAGCCTCCCGCTAAGGGCGCCAGCCATGCGGGCACCACGCTCAGCCTCGCCCCATGATGTGGATCTGTGCCTGGTGTCCCCATGTGAGTTTGAGCACCCCAAGTCAGCCCTGTCCCCAGGAGGCCCAGCCAGCCCCCGAGACATCTCCAATGACAGCAGCGCTCGTTCCCAGGAGCTGGCCCGGGGGCACCAGGGGATTGGAGGGCACCCTGAGGAGACTCCCCCCACCTCAGTGAGTGAATCACTGCCCACCCTCTCGGACTCGGACCCCCCACCCACAGCAGAAGATGGGCCCTCGCTGGCCCCTGACTCAGATGAGGAGGACACAGAGAACTATGGCCCTGCCCGGGATCCCCTGCCTGCCCCAATGAAGGACCCACCCCCCCTGCCCGCCCAACCAGGCATCTGCATGGTGGATCCTGAGACACTCCCCCCTGACCACCTCAAACGACGTGAAGCTGCCAGCCGGGCACTGTCCCGCAAGACTCCCTCCCGGATGGGTCCTAGCCCTGGACCTGCCAAGGCTGTCCTTGGGTCGGGCCCCAAGGCCAGGGGGCCTCTTAGCCACACCCTTAGCAGTACCAGAAGTGAACCCACAGATAGGGGGCCCCGACTGGGCACTGACGCCAAGGGGAGCTTGGCTGGGCGTGGTGTAGGCAGTATTGGGGCCAAGACAGGCCCCCGAGGCACATCAGGTGAGTGCCTTCCCTTTGAATTGGGGAGGAAGCTAGCATGAGAAAGGGTCCCTCACCCTGGATGAGAATCCCCTTTAGAGAACAAGGGGCACTTGTTTCTGGGGCTTCTGGAGGATCAGGGCTGGGAAAGGCTGTGGATGGGCCTAGGTCACTAATTGGGACAGACCAGGAGGGAGCCATGTGTCATAGCTGGGCTTAGCCTGGGAGCCATGGGTGGAAGGGAGAGGCCATTGGCTATCGACGGGGAACTAGGGCCTGCCCCCCCAGAGGCCTCTACTGTTCTGAGAGGGTAGATGGGTTAGAGCAATCTGGTGGGGAAGAAGTGAGGAGCCCCACAGAGCCCCAGATGACTCTGGAACCTGGGCTTCTCTGGTGATAATGAGGCCCCCCCTGCCTATAAAGCTACGCACGTCTACTCCCCCCGGGGGGGAAGGCTGGTGTCCCAGGGCCGGAGGGAGAGAGCAGGGAGCAATCACTGAATCTAGGTCGTGATGGACTGTTCTCTCTCTGCAGGGTCAGCTCTAGGCCGAGCGGGCAGTTGTACCATCCCTCCGGGGCCCCCCATCTACCTGGACCTGGCTTATCTGCCAGGTGGAGCCAGTGCCCGCTCTGTAGATGAGGAGTTTTTCCGGAGAGTTCGAGCCCTCTGCTACGTCATCAGCGGCCATGACCAGGGCAAGGAGGAGGCCATGAGGAGCATCTTGGACGCGCTGCTGACTGGGAAAGAGTGCTGGGAGGCAGACCTCCAGGTGGGCATGGGGCAGCTTTCTGGGCCTAACCCTGAGCAAGGTAGATGAAGAGGGAGGCAGGGATGGCAGAGAGGAGGCACTTGACCCTGACTTCAGGGGGCTTATGGGCCAGAGGTGGCTATGATAACTTACTTTTATGTCAAAACCCAATGTATTTCTTTACCTGGGATCCACGAACTGTGTGTATGCCTGTATACACATGCATGTGTGTGCACGCAACACACAGACACATGTGCACATATACACACATTCATGTGTGTTACATGTCTGTGTGTGTGTCTGTGTCTCCATTTCCTTGGAAGTTTTGTGTATTTTATCTTATGCCTCACCTACTCATGGCAGAGTACGAGGATGGGGTCACAAAAAGCCCAACACCTGGGACTTTAATGTTTCTCCCATCTCTTCTGGGTCTGAAATCTCCAGCTGAGACTTCCAGACCTAGGCTGTCTTTTCCTGTGCCCACCAGATCTGTGTTGGCAGAAATAGCTAGAGAGAGATTGGGTGTGTGTAATTCTGTTGAACACACTTGACTGCGTCGGGCATTTAGAGGTGAGGGGAGACCCAGGGAGGCTTCAGGGAGGAGGGCTTCGAAGGACAGATTTGGGTGCAGCTTGATGACCCTCTTGGCAGGATGGGGAAATAGGGCAGGGCCCGAAGGAGTTTGGGGTGGATGCACAGGGCCCCATGGGGTCATCTCTGCTAGGGTTGGAGCCCAAATCTAGATGGAAAAGTGATGAGAATTTTATTTGGAAGCCTTGAATGCCAGGAAAAGTAGAAGGGAGAGAATTGGGTAGGGGAAAAAACCATGAAAAGAGGCTGACCTGCACTTGGGCCTGACCCAGTAAGATGTGAGCCCAGGAGCACAAGGATGTTCTGACTTCCTGCCCCCAACCCAGCAGCAGACTTGCCTATACCACATTTCTGGCAATGAGGAGTGTCCATACTCTTTCCTCTGGTTCTTCACTGGGTCCCGGGCCTGCCCCTCAATCCCTCTCTCTGTCTCTAGGTGACCCTCATCCCTACGTTTGACTCCCTGGCCATGCATGAGTGGTACCAGGAGACGCATGGCCGACAGCAGGACCTTGGCATCACCGTGCTTGGCAGCAACAGTACTGTGGCTATGCAGGACGAGACCTTCCCTGCCTGCAAGGTGGAGTTCTAGTGCTTTCTTGGCCACCTCTGACCCTCACCAGCTGCGTGTGGGCACCTGGGCGCACACCCACAAGCACATGTGCATGGGCGTGCACACGTGGGCACGCACACGCACGTGCACACACACACACGTCAGGCACCACAGAGCCTCGGGCCAGAGGCATAGCCCAATTTCCACCCTCCTGGTGGTGGACAAAGGGAAGTGGAGCCTAAGAGGCCCCCTGCCCTTCACCCACTCCTCCCCACCCCAGCCCCGCCCCCTCACATATCCAAATTATCTGTCTGCCCAACCTCACTGACACACAGCATTAAAAGGAGCCTCACTTCCTGCTCCACCCTTGGCCTGGCCTGGCTCCTTTCTGGGGATTGTACAGAGGTGGGGCTGTGAAGCTGTGAGGGCCAGATCTGGGGACTAGGTGCTGGGGGAGGAAGAGACCTAGGTTAGAGCCAGGAGGAACATGGGAATGTGGAATGTCAGAGCTGAGAGGCCGCTTAGAACACAGGATGGCAGAGCTGGGAGGGCCCTTAGAACACAGGATGGCAGAGCTGGGAGGGCCCTTAGAACACAGGATGGCAGAGCTGGGAGGGCCCTTAGAACACAGGATGGCAGAGCTGGGAGGACATTTGGAACACACAATGTTACTGGATAAGGACCTCATAACTTGGAACGTTGGTGCTGGGGGAGAGCCCTTAGGATATAAAATGTAACACCTAGTAGAGACCTTGTAGCACAGGACGTGGATGCTGAGCTGGGAAGAATCGCATGCTAGAGTACAGCAGACTCAGGTGACTTGCCTGTGCTGTGCTCAGCACTAGAGAAATCCAAGATGAAAACGGGCCAAGGTCCCAGGCTTCCGGGAGGCCTCACACCAGCTGTGAGATCAGACATAGACATTCATCACTGCTGTGTAAGATAATTCAGGAGAGGGACTCGCAGGGTCAGGCTTACATGGGAGGCTGACGGCCTAGGCCCTGGAGGCCAGAGCCAGGAGTGAGGTAACCAGGAGCTGGCCTCTTAGCGGTCACGGCTGCCCCATGCCATGCTGGAGCCACCTGGTTCAGGAATGCCTCAAGGGAGGGAGGGAGGACCCCGGGAGTGGCACCACGTGGCCTCCTTCCCTCCCTGGAGGTCTGCACTCACCTCCTTGGGTGTCTTGCACTTTTTGGAGCTGTTCACTTAGATGTCCCCTGAGGACCCTTCTGACTCTCATATTGGGGGATTCTGTGACCAGGAAATCAGAGGAGGCTTGCTGGTGGAGGCAGCATTTGGTCTGTAAAGGATGGGGGAAATGAAATCTGTGAAAGGGGGAAAGGAGGACGTTGCTAGCAGCAGAGGGCCAGAGGCAGGGGTGTTTGTGGTCCATTGAGGGGACCAGTTTTTGTAGACTGATGGCTGGTCATCTGGTTTTATTTGGTAAAGCATAGAGTGGAGGCTAAAGTAAAGTGATTGGTGCAGCTGTAGGGAGGATGGATTGGGGCCTAGGAGAGGAGGGAGGCAGTTGGGTTGTTTGGAGCCAGGCAGGGCTTGGGGTGCCAGCTGTGTCTGCACCAGAGTTGGGGCTGTGGGAAAAGAGGGGAGGGTGGCAGGTCTTAGAGATGTGTACAAGGGAAAGTGATGGGGCCTGGGCATTGTATGGAAGGGGCAGAGAGAGGGGACAGTCCCCCCTTGCTGGCAGGCTCTGGGAAATTTGGGGAAGGGGCCTGGTGCAGACAGAAATGGAAGCAGTGGCAGATTAGGGACCAAGGCCCCAAAGCGCTGAATGGGACAAAGTGAAAAAGACAAGGGACCTGGGGGTGGGGAGGCCTGGGTTTGGAGGCTGGCACTGCTCTTTCCCACCTGGGCCAGTTGGGCCTTCAGTGTCTTCATCTGTTGGAAAGAAATGACCTCTAGAACTGGAACTAGTGAGGCTAGTTTTGAAAGCTCATTCTGGGTTGTTAGATTTCAGTTAATGACAATGATTTTAATGATGCTGATGGTAGCTTCTGGACATTTATCTAGCACTTTAAGGTTTGAGGAAAATATTTACTCTGACTCTCTCATTTGAATCTCACGCCAACCCAGCAAGGGTTGGTGCTGTTACTGTTCCCATTTCACAGATGAGGAAATGAGGAAACAGAGGTAAAGTGACTTGCTCAGGGTCACACAGTTAAGTGTCTGAGGCTGGATTTAAACTCAGGTTTTCCTGACTCCAGGCCTGGCACTCTACCCCCTGCATCACCCATCTGCCCCAGAGTTGGAAGGCCTGGAGCACAGGAGGAAAGGTCAGGGCTGAAGCTAAATCAATGGGGCCAGGGGAGGGAGTGGCGGGCTTTGCCCCTGGGCACAGCGGGTGAGGAGGTGGGGTGCCTGCCTGTGGGTTGAATTGAGGGCTCAGGGGAAGATCTAGTTCCCTGACTCCAATTCTAGGCAGCTTTTTCATCTCTGAGTTTCTTCCCTACCCCCGCCCCCCACTTTGCCCTCCTGCATTCTCTTTCCTTGCCCTCCTCTCCCCCTCATGTGTCACCAAACTCACACACCCTCTCTTTCCCCCCTGGCCTCAGATGGTAGGATTTAGAGCTGGCAGGGACATTGCAATGGCACAGCCCAACCTCCTCATTTTGGAGGAGAGGAGACAGAAATTAAGTCACTTCACCTCCACAGGGGTTGTGACTTACCCAAGGTCACACGTAGGCAGAACTGGTTTTTGATCACAGGTGTCTGGATTTCCAGCTGGAAGGGACCTCGATGTCATCCAGGCCAGTCCCCTCCCTGTCTGGATGAGGAAACTGAGGCCCAGAGAGGCAGTTCAGCTGGTTCTCACCGTTATCAATAAGATCATCAGTACTTTTACTGCTAATATTAGCTACGTTTATGTAAGGCTTTTTCCCCCCAGGTTTGCAAAATGCTTGCTGACTTTATGTCCTTGGAGCCTCCCAGCAGCCGCTGGTGAGAAGTGGTGATGTTATTTATGGGGAGCTGAGGCACAGACAAGTTAGCCAGGGTCACCCAGGCACTGGGCTTTTGTGGCAGTATTTGAATGCAGGTCCTCTGATCCAAGGCCGTCAGACTCCCCATCCTCCCTCAGAGGAAGGTGGTTTTCTTTGGGTAAGGGACCAACTGTGTACTGAGCTGGATTCCAGCAGTGTGACCTGGTTAGGAGCCTGGGATAAGTCTGGGAAGCTTCCTCCCAGGGCCTTCTCTGCCTCAAGACCAAAAAGTACTGTTAGGTTATGTGGGGGATGGAGGGAGTGGGAACCCACGGGGAAGAAACAGCCCCACCAGATGCCAGGTTGGTGATGGAGGAGGATGGGAGAGGTTGCTATGACAACCTGACAAAAAACTGGGCATGCTGCCACAATCTCTGTCCCAGAGCGGAGGTATTGTCCCCATTTTATAGGTGAGAAAACTGAGGCATAGAGAGAGAGGAGAAACAAACTTGGCCAAAGTCAGGAGGAGGGAGAGTAGCCAGGCCAGGACTAGGACCTGGGGCTCTTGGCTCCATTTTGGTGTAGTGGAAAGACAGGGAGTCAGAAAACTCGGGTTCCAGGCTTGGCTGTGCTCCCAATTGCTCTGTGACCTTTAGCAAGCCTCTAGCCTTTTCTGGGCCTCAGTTTCTCCATCTCTAAAAAGATCTTACCTGATTGCCTGCTATAATTTATTCCCATCAACTCTGATTCTGCTCCCTGGACCTTTTGGTATCAAGAAGGTATTGTTCGAAGCCCGATTACTTTGATGGCTCTCCCATGTACGCTAGCCTTCTCTGTATTTCTGTGCCTCCGTCTGTGTCGCTTTGTTTCAGTAGCTCTGGGACCCTAGGTGGGCCTCTTCCAGGCCCTGGGGGAAGCAGGGGGAGGATGTTCTGGACTGCTCAGGAATCCTGACAGCTGCCTGGTCACCATCATATCTGGGGCTCAGAGCTAAAAATAAACTAGGATGGGCTGGGCCCAGGAGCTGGGGAAGTGTGGCAGGACATGGAGAAGGGACTGGAGTTTGAAGTTTATCTGTTCTGATGCCCTCGCAGTCCTGGGAACAGACCTTCAGGCAGAGGCCCAGAGGAGAGGCAAGAACAGTACAGAGGAAAGACCGCTGAATTTGGTGGGAGTAAGGGGCCTTGGGCTCAAATTCTGGGTCTGCCACTTGGGTAAATCTCTTCAGCTCTCAGGGCCTCAGTTTCCTTATCTGTAAAATGAAGGAAACCATAAGCTCATAGAAAAATTAAATCCATAGAATCTCGGAGTTGGAAATTCTGCCCTGGTTGGACTGCATCTGCAGTAGCGCATTCTAGGCACTGTACTTTGGAGCAGGCATTGTTAAACTGGGAAGAATCCAGAGAAGGGTGACCAGGATGGTGAGCGACCCTGAGCTGTCACCATTCGAGAGTCAACAGAGGAAGTGGGGAATTTGAGTCTGGAACAGATGTAGGGTGGGAGGGAGTTACCTTTTAGTGTTTGCAAGTCTGCCATGATGGGCAAGAAGGGATCAACTTAATCCCACTTGACATCAGGGGCTAAACCAGGAGCTATGGGTGGGAAACTGCAGATGAGGCAAACTGAGGCTGGCCTTCAGCAAAGGCTGTACGTAAGACTACTTTTCAAGAAGGTTGGAGCAAGTATCAACTGGAAGAGATGGTTCATGTCCCCCTGCCTCCTCAAACCTTTGGCCATGAGAGTCAGGGTCAAAGTCACAAACACACCCATGCACACATATTATAGGATGTTAGATCTGGGAAGGTCCTTAAAACAGCGTCAGAGCTGGGATGGCCCTTAGAACACAGGATGTCAGAGCTGGGAGGGACCTTAGAATATAAGAGTGTCAGAACTGAGAAAACTTAGAAGTGTTTCCCAATGTTTGGAGCTTGACACTATTCCAGGGCAGGTCTATATCTAGTCATGTATCTTCTCAATCAACATTTGCTAATAGTTCAAATTATACTCAGATGTTTGAAAAATAAGTGTTTACATAGTATAAATTGTTCATTAATTTGTTGAATTATTGATTGATTGTCAACCAGATAAGGGAGAATATAAGAGGGGCACAAGATTCAGGCACCCACCCTGCCTTTCTACCAATGAATTCATCTTGCCAAGCTTGTCCATGGTAGATTCTAGGTGTGGCTGTAAGTAGTGTATAGTCTTGATGCCTCCAATTTATGACTAAAGGAATGGGACCACCAGGGTTCCCTTTGGAGGACGGGAGAGTAGATATGCCCAGTTTTTTGGATACTCTCTAAGAAAGACCTTGATGGCAGCAAGTGGGAAATAATGCTTCAAGGCATGGAGAATTGGGAGGTGAAGGATGGGGTGGTAGAGGGACTTAGACTGGTGGGAAAGAGCCATGGGGAGGGAGAAGGGCACAGAGTTGCTTATGTAACCTTGGCTTGGAGTTGGGGGCATTCAGGCAGGATGGCCCTGTAGCAGGGGGCAGGAGTTTGGGCTCCCATTTTCTAGGGTTGGAATGTCTGAAGCTTACAGACCAGGGGCAGTTGGCAGAATCTCAGGGCCATTCCATTCAGGCCTAGCTGACTTCCCCCAGGGGTGTAGCCTTAGGCAGTTACCAGCTGCTCCCATGCACCCCTAATTTATGAGACAGTTGTAAGTAATTTCAGCTCCCTTGATTTCTGGGACAGTTTGTGACTTCTCGGTTCCCCTTTGCTATGTCACTATTGTTCCCTTACACTAGCTACTTACAAACTTACTATACTAAGGGGTGGGGGGGGGGGCACCAGAACAAGATACAGTTTCAACACAGCATTGTAAGGTTTGCAGAGTGCTTCATGATATATGTACCATTCCCATTTTGTAAAGATGATGAAATTTAAGCAAACGGGTTAGTGATTTGCCCGGGATCACGTAGCTAGTAAGGGTTTGAGGCTGGATTTGAACTTGGATCTTCTTGTGCCACCTAGCTGGCATTCTTTGAGGTTAAAAAGGTCATCTCACCCTTAACAAGTTTGGGAACTGCTCCACAGCCTTTGAATATAAAAGGGCCCTTAAAACCCCACATGTCAAATCTTGAAGGGCCAGATAGCAGACTTTTTGAAAATGGGGAGACAGGTCCAGAGAAGGTAAGGGACTAGTACAAGGTCATACAGCAAGTCAAAGGCAGAGACTCCAAGCTTCTGGTCCAAGGTTCTTTCTACACATGTTTTCCCTGGGGATGGATGCTGGTGCCTAGAATCTCAGAGGCATCTAGTACGTACCACCCTGTCCCCCTCCCACCCCCCGGTTCCCTCTACACTCAGCATCCTTGATGAAGTCATCCAGCCTCCCTGTTTATACCTCCAGGGAGGGGCTGCTCACTGCTGGAGGAGGCAGCTGTTCCATTATGGAAGAACTGCTTATTGGGGAATTCACATTCTTTATCTTGTGGAGGTAGAGAAAGGGAAAAGGTTTTTCTTTGGGGGGAAATGGCCCAGAAAAGTGGGTTGGGGAGGTGGAGTATCCCTCTGGACCTCTGCTTCGGGGTATGGAGCGAGAGAGTTGGTTATTCCCTATCTTAGCTCTAGCCATAATTCTCACAATCTCAAATTTGGGGGAAGGAGCTGGCAGAAGGACTTTTTTTTAAAGAGAGCGATCTCTTTAAGGTATGCAAATCGTTTCCAGTGTCTCCAAGGGAGACAGACCGCCTTCCGGAGCTTAGCCAATCGGGAAATGAGGCTGCGAGAGCCACCGCTCAAAACGTACCAATCACGGGGGAGGGTCGGGCAGCTCCGCCCCCTCTGGAGCTGGGTTGTCAGCTCCGCACATAGGGGTGGAGGAGTGGTGGGGGGGGTGAGGGGGAGGCTGCGTGGGCTCCGCCCGCTGGGGGCGGAGCCAGGGGAGGGGCGGGGCTCCGTTGCCCAGCTCGCTCGAGTGTCAGTGTCGGCGTCGGCGGGCCCGGAGCCGCAGGTGGCTGAGCCGGCTGGAGAAGGACGCTGCGAGGGCCGCAGGAAGGTGAGTGGCCGCGCTGACCCCGCGGGTCTGGAGGGCGTCCGGGTGCCTTCTCTCGCTGCAACCTCAGCTCCCGGGACGGCTGATGCAGAGGACGAGCCACCCAGCACCCCCTTAGTCCCCGTGTCCCCGCTGCCTCCGGTGCCCTCTGTTCCTGCAGAAACTGGGAGACGGCTCCGGACTCCTCCGCGTCCCCGTCTTTGGGAGAAGCGGCTATTCCTCCTGCAGCAGCGCCCCCTCCCCTCCCGGAGCAGCACCCCCTGCCTCCCTCCCCTTCGAAAGCGCCCCTCTCCCCAGCCGTGACCTCTGTCCATCCCCGTCCCCGCCTCTGTGCCCGTACCCCTCCCACCGGCGGTGTCCCCGGGCTCACTAGCAGAAGCATCGCCCCCTTTCTGCATGCCCCTCTTCCCGAAGCCCCCTCTCCTTCCATCCCCCCAACAATAGCTTCTCATTCCCTTCCCGGGAGCAGCCATCACTAGCCCTTCTCTATAAAGAGGGCCAACCCCACCCCTCCTGCATCCATTCTCCCCGCTCCCACCCCAGATGCCTGCCCCGGAAGGTGCCAGACTGATGGGCAAAGGGTTGATCACCGATCTGCCCTCCTGCTCAAAGAGACAATGGGACCTGGGAGCCCTCAGGGCGGGCATGGGGGTGGAGTGTATAATGGAACGGAACCTGGGGCAGTGCGGAGGCCCAGGGTTGGGCAGCTTAGGTGCACCCCTTGTCTTTGGACTGTGTGTGTGAGGGTCAGCCTTCCCAGGCCTGGGGACCGCGGTCCACCTGAGCTGTCTGTGGTGTTATTGGCTGGGCTGCTCCCTGCCTTTGGGGTTGGGGGCATTCTTGTTGGGGTTAGCAGACTGGCACAGGGTCCATGTCCGCTGTGTGGCAGCTTCAACAGAGCATCTGCTCCAGAGATTAAAATAAAAATCAGATCTTATTCTGTTCACTGACTTGGCAGCTCTACCCAGCAGCTCTGGGGGAGAGGAGGAGGAGGAAGAAGGTGCCATGGGCGTGTTTGTGTGTGTGTGTGTGTGTGTGTGTGTGTGTGTGTGTGTGTGTGCGCGCGTGTGCGTGCGTGTGCGCGCGCGCGCGCAGCAAATCCTCCCAAGAACCTGCCTTTCTCCCAGGGTGAACCTGGCAGTGAGCATCTGGCTTGAGCCCAAACTGGGGGGAGGGGGGCGGGGGGAGAGCGGGGAGAGAATAGCTTGACTGATTTGGGTTTTGGATCTGTAGTGTGCTATACAACAATCACCCCCATCCAGCACCCTTGGGATAGACAGAAGTTGTGTTTGGTACCTCTGCCTTCTGGGAATCACCCATTCTTACTTTGATTTGGGAGGTGATTGGAGGGTGTCCATGGCCCCAGACATGACAGGTTCAACAGCCATAATATTTCTTTTCCTCCATGGCCACCTCCACCTCCAGGCTCTGGGCCAAGAGCTCCAGGAACATGAATTCTAGTTCCAGGTCCCCTCCTGCCCAGATGTGTTAACTTCTCCTATCTGGGCCTCAATTTCCTAATTTGCAAAATAAGTTTCATAGTACTTGCACTATCCATAAATTGCTGTGAGGTCAATGCTTATAAAAATCTTTATATTAGAGACTACTAGACTTGAAGCCTAGCTCAGATGTATACTAATAGCTGTGTGACCTTGGACAAATGCTTCCCCTCTCTGGACCCAAGTTTGTTGTTGTTCAGTCGCGCCCAACTCTTTGTGACCCCATCTTGGAGTTTTCTTGGCAAAGATACCAGGGTAGTTTGCCATTTCCTTCTCTAGTTCATTTTACAGATAAAGAAACTAAGGCAAATGGGGTTAAGTGACTTGCCCAGGGCCACACAGCTAGTAAGTGTCTGAGGGCAGATTTGAATTTAGGAAGATGGGCCTGAGCTTGACCAGAATCTATCCGTCAAATGGAGGGGATCATCTCACTCAGTGCCAGTGTGACTTTGGACAAATCATCTCTTTGAGTCTGTTTCCTTTTCTAAAATGAAGGTGTTGGGAAAATCTCTGAGGTCCTTTATAACTCTAATATGCCTATTATATATATATATATATATGTCTGTATGTTTATATATATGTATGTATGTTTCAGCTACTGACACTTTAAAGTTGTCTTGAGAATAGTATTTTATAAACCTTAAAACACAAGAAAAATGTGAGCTGTCAGTCTGTAAAATGAGGCAGCTCTGACATCCTGTATTCTAAAGTCCCTTCTGTGTTCTAAGGTCCTCCCAGGTCTGACATTCTGTTTTCTGACTTTGATGTTCCATGTTCTAAGATCCCAGTCCAGTTGTGACATTCTGAGGGCCCTCACAATTTCTGATTGGGAGATGAGGCAAGAGAGATTCCAGCCCTCCCCTAACCCCACCTGGGCTGTGGGAAGGGGAACTTGCTGGCCAGCATCCTCACCCCAAAGGGTGTTTCCTGACCCACATACCAGGCCTGTGCCTTGAGGAGGCTGTGCACCCACGCCTGGGAGCAGGTTTGGCCTCTGGGTGTGGTTGGCATGCACCTCCCCCCTCGTGTGTCTGTTTTCCCAATCCAGCTTTGCTGGATCGCTCCTGCCTCCCTCCCACCTGACGGTGAGCATCCCTCTCCCTGGGAATGGTAGGGCCAGACAAATCTCAGGCTACTTGGTCACTGCTTAGGGCAGTGGAAGAAGTTTGTCTCATTTCTGGTTTGGTTCCGGGGACCCCAGCCTTTCGAGCATAGAATCTCTAAGTGGGAGTGGTTATCGAGGGAAATACTGGGCAGTGGTGACTTTTCCAGAATCCTGGAGGTCTGTTTTGACCCATCTGCCCTGGTGACTGCCTTGGGAAGGGGCATAGACTCTTCCAGGGGAAGGGAGGTACAATTGTCCACCGTCCATTGGAACCCCAAACAGCTTATTACATGAAGTTTACCCCTTTTTCTTGATAATACCCCCTTGGAGTGAATTCGTTCTGCAGAGCCCTGATCAGAATTCAGGGCAGGTGCAGGAGGGACGATCACTAAGCATTTGTTAAGCCCTCCCTCCCCTTGGGAGGTTGAGACTTCTGCCCATGGGGGTCACCTGCCTGGATTTCCTCTGCTGGCCACTACCCCCTTGCTTCCCCTCCTCCCTAGCCTTATCCTCTCCAGCAGTCCTTGCCCCCAGGTGGGGTGGGGAGAGCTGGAGAGACCCTGGGGAATGCAGTAACCCTTATTGGCCTTCTATAACTTTGAAGCTTTATGAACAACACAGTTAAAGAGGCTGGGCAACTATTTTTTTTTTTGCCTTTTAAAATTTGAATCTCTATCTCTTGTTTTTACATAATTTCATTTCCCAATATGTCCCTCCTCCCTTCCCCACCCAGTGAGCCATCCCTTATAACAAAAGAAGAAAGATAGGTATTGAAGCAGCAATCTGTTTGGTACAGGGAACTCCCTTGGGAGAGAACGCCCCCTATCAATGCAGGGCAGCACCTCAGAAAATTTTTTAAATTTTTCCTACAAATCAGTCCTAGAATGTTGCCTAAAGCATTGAACAGTTAAATAATTAGCCAACATAGGTCAGATGCAGGATTTGAACTTGCATCTTCCTGGCTTCAAAGCTGGCTCTCTATGGACCCTACCAAGAATAACAACAACAAAAAACAAAAACCCCAAACTACCCCCAAGCCAAAAGTCAGCAAAACTAAGCAGGGCCAACCCCAACAGTCTGCGAACGGCTTTCCACCCTCACAGTCCCTCAATTCTACAGTGAAGAAAGAGAGGCATATTCTTCCAGCTCATTCTAATTACCCACAGAGCACTTCTCATTATTACTTTTATCCTTTAATATTCCAGTGGAAGGGGCATTGGCTCAGGAATTGGGGAACCTAGGTTCAAATCCTCCCCTGGACATTTGCTAATAATTGCGTGACCTTGGGCAGGTCACTTAACTTCCCCAGGGCTTGGCCTAGATGGCCCTGAGCCTCTGATCTTCCTTACCTTATTGTGGTCCTCCTTCACATTGTCTGCAGGGTATCCCAAAAGGCGTAGTGCAGATGGAAGTTTGACTGTCTATGACTTTTCTGATTCTTCTCACTTCATTTTCTTTTTCTTTTTAAATAGTATTTTATTTTTCCCCAATTCCATGTAAAGAGAATTTTTAACATTTGTGGGTTTTTTTTTTTAATTTTGAGTTCCAGATTATCTCCCTCCCTGCCCAAGATGGTAAGCAATTTGATATAGGTTCTGTATGTTGTTAAGGAATGAACGTATTTCCCTGTTTGTCTCACTTCACCTTCACCACAAGTATGATTATCCCCATTTCACAGATGAGCAAACTGAGCCCAGCAGGTGAAGTGATAGAGCTTAGAAGTAGTAGCCCCACAACTTGTGGGGTGTGAGCCCCTTTTTGCCACTGTGAGTTATTCTTGGAGTGTCTACTTTGGGGACCCTTCAGTTTGGATATTCTATGTTTCCAGGTCTGGTTCTGAACTTCTGTGTTCCAGCCCTGACAGTTTATGTCCCGAGTTCCCAAGGCCCACTCGGTTCTGATATTCTGTGTTCTGTGGTTCTGTGAACACTGCCCAGCTCTTTCCTGTGTTTGTTAACAAGCATTTATTAAGGAATTTCTATGTGTTAAACACTGGGGGTACAAAGAAGGGCAAAAACAGGAGCCCTGCCCTCAGAGAATTCACACATTGATGAGGGCACACCATGGAAATAGCTGGGTCTGGGGTAGACAGGTTCAGTGTAAATCCCCCCTCATCCTGAAGTGTTGTCTCCAGGAGGGAAGGGCACAGTAGGGCCCCCTGGCCATCTCTCCCAGGCCCTTCCAGGCCCCTGGCCTCTGCCCCTGGCCCTCCTGTACTTTCAGGAACTCCCTAACCCAGAGGCCCAGCCAGAGCAGCCCCTCTTGCTCAGTTCTGCTGAGCTGGTTCCCATCCAGGGCAGCACTGTGTTTGGGACTTTCCCAGATGCCTCTGGTCCCCTCCACCCTAGGCTTGGGAAGGAGAGGATGTGGAACATGGGCTTTCCCTTGCTGGCAACCCTGGGGAAGTTATGTCCCTGGAAAGAAGACCCAGGTTTCATCTGAAGCATGAGGGACTCAGGTCAGACATAAGGCCGGACTGGACTCTCTCTGAAGTGTTCCCTGAAGCCTGTGATCCTACAAGGAAGGGAAGCTGGCTGTGGAGTCTGTGTCCTGCAGAGTCCTGGATGCCTAAGAAGGGCTTAATGCTAATCACGGCCCCACTGATGTTGTATCCCAGGATCACAGGCACTTTCCATCGTCCATCATCTCATCTGAGACTCAAAGTCTCCCTGGCAGAGAGGCCAGGCAGGGGATCTTGTCCTCATTTTATAGATGGGGGGGATCACCCGAGGTCACACAGTCAGGGACAGAGCCAGGGTAGAGACTCCTGGTGCCGTGGAGACAGGCCTGAGCGTGAGTTGTAGGCTCTGTGTGACTGTGGATAGGTCACTTCACCTCTAGGAAGTGAGGGCTAGATGACCTCTGAGGCAGGGAGGTGACCCAGTGGACAGCACACCGGGCCTGGAGTCAGGATGGCCTGAGTGCAAATCCAACCTTAGGCACTTACTAACTGTGTGACCCTGGGCAAGTCACTTCACCACTGTCTGCCTTAGTTTCCTCATCTTTAAAATGGAGATAATAGAAGGTTGTTATGAGGATCAAATGTGATAACAGTTGTATGCTATGCATATTACAGCATACAGTAGAAGCTCAATAAATGTGTGTCCCCTCACAGCTCAAGATGCATGATCTTGTGACTAGAACCCAGGTCCCCTGTGTCTTGCCACTCCAGATTGGTGGACTTCCCACTAGTTAGAGAGATGCTGGTGAATCTAAGGGGACACCCCAGGGTGGGGGTGGGAAGAGGAACCCTGGGATTTTTAGAGGTGTCATGGGAAGAGCATTGGATCAGAGCCAGGAGACACATGTTCAAATCCTGCTTCCAGTGTTTAGCAGTTGGCCAGCCCTGGATAAGCTTTGCTTAACTTCCCTAAGACTTAGTTTCCCCATCTCTACAATGGGCACAATAGCAGTTTCACTGTTCCCCTTGCCATAGGTGATGTGGGGAAAGAGCTTGATGAATCTTGATGCCCTATAGAAAGGGTAATTATTGTCCTAAACAGAACACAACTGCCCTTGGATGATGTTTTCTTCCCCTGAAAGTGTCTTATCTGCCCGCATCCCCAGGCAGACCTTTGCTGCCCGTCCCCACTCTGAGCTTGGATACTTGGGGATCTGGCCCTCTGGGTGCTTTACTGGTTCATAATTTGGCATCAGAAAGCATAGTCTAGTGTATTAATTTTACAGATGAGGAAACTGAGGCCGGAGAGGAGAAGGACTCTTGCATTTGGGGTGGTGGGCATGCTCCCTGTCCCTGCCACACACACGAAGGAGCAGCTGTGGGTGTACGGAACGGGAGGTGGGGCAGGAACCTTCCTGCTCCCCAGTCTGGCCTCCTTCCTGCCAGGGCCCCAGCCCAGCACCCAGGTGTCAGGCCCCACACAACAGTCTCTTGTGCGGGCGGAAGTGAACAGAGCTGAGGCCTCACTGCTCCTGTCTCAGTTTCTACATCTTCCCTGGTGTGGGGGGTGGGGGGCTCTGTCAAGCTCCTGCCCCTTCTCCTTGGTGAACAGGAAGTCTGAGGATGGAGAAGGCTAAAGGGTACCTGCTCCAGCGGCCCTGGGTGAGTTCTGGCAGCCACAGTGTTGCCCCCTTGTGCCTCCCTCTTCCTGCCAGTGTCATGGGCAGCCACATGGAATGAGTAGGTCCCCTGGGCTCTCCACAGTCCTGGGGTTTCAAGAGGGAAATGGCTTGTCTTCCTGGTCTGGGGGTGAGTAGGTACTGAGGATAGGCAAGCCAACCTTAGCAGCCAAGGGAAGTGAAAGGAGGTCCACTGCCAGACGCCTGAGGAAAGGGTGGGAGGTGAGGCCATTGATAGCACCCACGTCTTGGGGCTCAAGTTGACTCTGACATCTCAGGCTCTCTGTGGCATCTCTCTTCTGGCCAAGCAGAGCCAGTGTTTCTGTCTGGCTCTAAAGCAGCATACCTTTCACTCCCCCCCTTCTCCTGGCCTTCATACTGTGTCTGAATATTGCCAGTGATTCAATTGGGGCCCCCTCTCTGTGGTTTGCATACTGCCCAGTCCACAGAACAATTTGCAGAATGAAGAAGGAGAAATGCTTGGTGGGCAATAATCTGAGAATATAGAATATCAAAAGGTAGAATGTCAGGGCTGGGAAGATCTTTAGAACATAAAATGTCAAAGCTGGGAGGATCTTTAGAACGTAAAATGTCAGAGCTAGGAGGGTCCTTAGAACCCAGATCATAGCTGGGAGGGCCCTTAGGACACAGAATGTCAGAGCTGGGAGGGCCCTTAGAACACAGGGTGTCAGGGCTGGGAGGGCCCTTAGAACACAGAGTGTCGGAGCTAGGAGGGTCCTTAGGACACAGGATGTCAGGGCTGGGAGGGGCCCTTAGAACCCAGGGTCAGAGCTGGGAGGACCCTTAGGACACAGGATGTCAGAGCTGGGAGGGCCCTTAGAACACAGAGTGTCAGGGCTGGGAGTGCCCTTAGAACACAGGGTGTCAGAGCTGGGAGGACCCTTAGGACACAGGATGTCAGAGCTGGGAGGGCCCATATAAATCACCTGCTTAGAGACAGCTGGTATCACAGTGGATAAAGCACTAGGTCTGGAGTCAGGAGGACCTGAGTTCAAATCTAGCCTCAGACACTCACTAGCTGTGTGACCTTGGACAACTCACTTCACCACCGTCTGCCTTTGTTTCTTCATCTATAAAATGGAGATAATAACAGCACCTACCTCTCCAGAGTTGTGAGCATGAAATTAGATTACATTTGCTCAGTGCATAGCAGAGTGCCTGACGCATAGTAAGTGTCAGGGAAGGGCCCCCAGTCCAGCCCTGCATCTGACAGAGGAGACTGCGGCCCGGATGGGCCAGTGCCCTGCTGGCAGTCACACAGCAGGACTTGTCTCCTGCCCTCCCCTCCACACCAGTGTTGAGGGCGCTCGTCTCTGTGTTTGGTTCATCAGAGCAGCTCTCCAGAGAACAACCCGGCGTTCCCCAGCTGCTGCAGGCACCCAGCTCCACCACCTCATGCATTATGAATCGCTCTCCGGCTCCTATGACAGCCACCAGGGCCAAGATCCCCAGGACTGCCCCCACCCCCACCCCAGCAGGGCCCTTAGCATAGAGTGCTGATTATGGGGCCTAGAAGGGCCCCTAGACACTATTCAGTCTAGCACCCCTCCCCCGTTTTACAAACAGAGAAAACTGAGGCCCAGAAAATCAAAGGAATTTCCCCAATGTCAAACTGTGAATTAGTGATAAAGTTGGGAAGTACCCTTCTAAACCTCTCACTTGGCACATTGCCTGCCATGTAAGAAATGCCATGTCATGCTTAATAAATAATTGGGCCTTGCTCGATTGAACTGTCAAGGAGGGGAGAGCCCTTTCCCTAGAAGAGGGAGAAGACCTAGAGCACCTTCCCTGGGGTATAGGGATGCTCTGCTGACCAGAGCCTTGCTGTCCTCTTCAGGACATCTGCCTGTCAATCACTGCTCTGGCTGAGACTGTTGGGACCTCACGCCGAAAGCCAGATGTCTGAGCCAGGCCTGCCTGTCCCCAAAGGCTCTTCTCTCTCTCCCTCCCAACCTGGCCAGCCACCATATCTCTCCTCCAACCAGCTTCCAGGCACTGTGGGGGGAAGGAACTGCATTCACCAAGCCCTCTCCCCTCCCCACTTTCAATTCCTCATTGGGTCCCCCCTTCTCTTCTGTGTATAGGGATGAGGAAAGAAACACAGACTGGAATTCTCCCCCCTCCTCCAGGGGCTGAAGCCGGGCCTGCAGCAGGAATTGACTTGAGTCAGTTTCCTCTAGAGTGAGTGACCATAGGAAGGGTCTTCGGGAGACCGGCCAGCAACCACAATGTCCTATTTTGGGGAGTACTTTTGGGTAAGTAAAGCCTCTTGTACTGGTAGGGGAGAGGTGCACTTGCCTAGACTGAGCTTTGATTCTGGTGGGGGTTGGTGCAAATGGGCATCCGTGGGATGGCAGTTGGCCCCCAGGGCTAGTGTGTTTACTCTTCCCTGAGTGGGCTCTCTGTACCAGGGGGAGAAAACTCTGGGTTAGGAGAAAGAGAGAAATAGCCTTAGAGGCTGCCTTTGGAGAGCCCCGGACTGAGGGAATCAGTGGTTACCCTGGAAAGAGATTTTGAAGCTGGGTTCAGATCCCAGATCCCAGATCCTGCCCATCAGCCTTTGGACAGCTCTTTGAACTTCTGTGAAATGAAGGGTTTGTGCTAATTGATCTATAAGGTGTCTTCTGGTTCTCAGTCTCCAGGGAGAGAGGATAAAGAAGACATAAGGCCCCTACCCTTAACCCTGTTGGAAGAGCAGGTATAGCCCTGGACATCAGGTGACAGGGATGGGTTTGGGTAGAGGACGAAATCCAAAATGGCGGATGGGTTTAATCTAGGAAGACTTCCTGGGGAAGAGTTCTTCTAGGAGGACACTGGCAACAGATGCCTCCACATCTTCCCACTGAATCACAGGGGACTCTCTGAGGAGGCTTTGGGGCCCTGGCTGAAGCTCCCAAGGTTAGAGATGAGGTCTCTGCCCTGTGGTCGTCCCCACATCTTGGCTGATCTTCTTCAGGGTCAGGAATTGTTCTGGGCTGAGGGAATTTCCAGACCATCCCTGACCCAGAAATGCTTGGGGATTTTTTCCTTGTCTTCTTCTCTCTCTCCACCTTCCCCATGACTGATTTCCCCTCTTTCCATGAACTTTTGAGGCCACAGGACTCCCTAGAGCCTTTGGAGCTGATTTCCCATAGGGAATATGGGAGCTATCCCTTGGGGGAGATGGGGAGAAACATGGAAATATAAACTGGGGAGGGGGGCTTCAGACCTCCTCTCTTAGTCTTTTCTGCAGGCCCACTAGCTCTGCCAAAGGGAGACCCAGGTTGCTGAGTAACCGGTTGCCCCTGGCAACAGAGCCAGGAAAAGGCAGCTCAGCTTCTCAGTCCCTACTTACAGCCTGGGGCCAGGGTCCCCTTCCTTAAAGGGGCCATACTTCCTCTCCCCCATCCCCTGCTCTGCCACAGAGTCTGGAGAGCAGCCTTCCTGGGGATGGAGAAGGAAGCATTCATGGGCCAGCTTGCCTGGAGGAAGCAGGTCTCTCTTCTTCCTTCTCTTAGAAAGGATATGGGGCTTTGAGATCCAGGCCTCAGGGAGCATAGTTAAGGCTCCTCCAGAGGAAGATCGTACCAGAGGTCATAGAGAAATTCAGCTCTGCTGGGTCCCTAGACTAAAGCTCTTGACAAGCCATGGTGTTTTCTCTAACTTTAACTTGGGGCACCACTCCTCAGGAGCCCAGGGCCTCCTGGAAGAGACGGGCTGACAGAGAATCAAGAGAGTCAGGCAGGTGAAAGGCAGGATCGGGAGTTGGGAGACCTAGGTTCTGCTCCAGCCTCAGCCACTGACAGTGTGACCTTGACTTTCCTCTCTCTGCACCTCAGTTTATAAAATAAAGGGGTAGGACATTTTAATCTTTCAGGCTGCCTTCTTCCTGTGACATTCCATGGGACACTTCAAACAAAGGGTCTTCTTTCTTGTCCCTGAGGCTTAATATCAGTAGCTGTGCCCTTTGGAATCCCAAGCCTAGAAGGAGCCCAGTGCCCAGCTTGTGACTATTGCCCACCAAGGCTGGGCTTCAGGGCAAGAGACAGATGGCAGGCAGGGTTCATGTCAGGGGGCCTTCCTGGGTCCCTGTCTGGCCACTGACAGCAGGTGCCCAGAGACACCTGGCTCATGCTGACACTGCTAAGAATCCTATAGTCCTGTTGGTCAGGATGCTCAGTGCCCAGTTAACAGTTTGCAGTGGGGGCCATCTAGGCCAAGGGGTGGCAGACCAAGAAGAAAGGCTTGCAGGCAGCATGCTTCCAAGACACAGCTCACTTAGTCTTGTGTGACTAGTGTTAGAGTGCTTTACAAGGTTCCATAGGAGAGAAAGAGCTGAATGGAGCTGGGTAATGTCAGAGCTGGGAGGGCCCTCAGAACCCAGGGTGTCAGAGCTGGGAAGGTCCTTAGAACTCAGAATGTCAGAGCTGGGAGGGCCCTTAGAACACAGGATGTCAGAGCTGAGAGGGCCCTTAGAACACGAAATGTCAGAGCTGGGAGGGCCCTTAGAACACAGGATGTCAGAGCTGGGAGGCTCCTTAGAACCTAGAATGTCAGAGCTGGGAGGGCCCTTAGAACACAGGATGTCAGAGCTGGGAGGGCCCTTAGAACCTAGAATGTCAGAGCTGGGAGGGCCCTTAGAACACAGGATGTCAGAGCTGGGAGGCTCCTTATAACCTAGAATGTCAGAGCTGGGAGGGCCCTCAGAACACAGGATGTCAGAGCTGGGAGGGCCCTCAGAACACAGGATGGCAGAGCTGGGAGGGCCCTTAGAACACGGAATGTCAGAGCTGGGAGGGCCCTTAGAACACAGGATGTCAGAGCAGGGAGGGCCCTCAAAACACAGAATGTCAGAGCTGGGAGGGCCCTTAGAACCCAGGGTGTCAGAGCTAGGAGAGTCCTTGGAAACCATGTGTTCCACTACCCTAGTTTTAAAGAGAAAACTTGAGTCCAGAGAGAAAGGGACTTACCCAAAGTTTCATAGCCAGTTAGTGTCTGAGGCAGAACTAGGACCCAAGTCTTCTGACTCCTAGCCAAGAAATTTTTCCATTACCTATTGCAGCCTCCCTTTTCCTTCTCCTGTCCCCTCCCTTCCCCTTCCCTCCCTCTCCTCTTCTCTCTTTTCCCCTCCCCTTTCCTCCTCTGTCCTCTCCTTCCCTCCTCTCCCCTTCTCTCTCCTTCCCTCCCCTCTTCTTGTCTCCCCTCTCCTCCCTCCTCCTCTTCCCTCCCCTCACCTCCTCTCTCTTCCCTTCCCCTCCCCTATCCTCCCCTCTTTACAGGCTCATAAGAGAGATGGGCTCTCACATATGGAAAGATGACTAATAGTATGAGACATGTTGTGCTAAGTGGCCTCTGAACTGAATAAACAGTGAGTTCTGTGGGGCTCCCAGAAGGGAGAGGTCCATGGTGCCTGGAGGGGCTGAGGAAGCTCCCAGAGGCCAAATGCCCTGAGCTGGACTGAGAAGTCCTTTGAAGTGATTTGGTTATATTTTTCTTCTTCTTCTTCTTCTTTTTTTTTTTTTTGCTTTTGTTGGAGGGCAGTTGGGGTTGTGACTTGCCCAAGGTCACATAGCTAGTTTTTGTGTTAAGTGTCTGAGGCCGGATCTGAACCCAGGTCCTCCTGACTCCAGGGCTCTATTCACTACACCACCTAGCCATCCTGATTTGGTTATTTTTGTATTTTTTGTTTGTTTGTTTCTTTATTTGGTTTTTGGCTTTTTTTTTTTTTTTTGGAGTGAGGAAGACAGGGCAGTTGGGGTTGTGACTTGCCCAAGGTCACATAGCTAGTTTTTGTGTTAAGTGTCTGAGGCTGGATCTGAACCCAGGTCCTCCTGACTTCAGGGCTGGCACTCGATTCACTGTGCCACCTAGCCACCCCTGAAGTGATTTGTTAATCACTTACTCTGTGCCAGGTACTTCACTAAGCATGAAGGTACATATAAAAGATAAACAATTGAAAACCCAAGGGCCTTTGAGGAGTCTGCATCCTAGTGGGGGAAGGGGCTGGAGGGCTCCCTAGCCAGGGCCTGGTCTGGGAAAAGCCCAGAGCAGAGCCCGAGAGGAGGAAAAGAGGGAGGGCGGCCAGCTTGGCAACTTCTCCGCCAACTGCCCTGGGAGGAGCTGGCCATCAGAGGCCTGGGCCAACTGCACAAAGTGGGGGCCTCCAGGGTGTCCTGGAAATGGAGGAGAACCTCCCATCATGGATATCTTAGATCAGCATGAAGGCAAAGGGCATGTTTAGGAGGTGGGGAGACCCCAGTCAGGGCTTAGAGTACGTAAAGGGAGGCATGAGACTGGGAGAGACTCACAGAGGGCATTGAATGGGAGGCCTAAGGGCTGAGCTTTCTTCTGTGGCCTCCGGGGAGCTGTGGAAAGTGTTAGAACTCAGGAGAGATCTCATTGGAAGATGAATCCAGAGGCCTCTGGGGGGACAGAGACTGGACAGCAGAAAAAAGGTTGTTGTGATTGCAGCAGAGACTGTGGGATGGAGAGGAGAAGAGTAGAAGAAATATTCTGGAGAAAGACCACGACATGGGGCATATTTGAATGTGAGGAGGTGGTTTCTAACCTTGGTGATGGCAAGGTGGCAGGCTCCTGAGAGGGATAGGCATGTCAATAGGAGAGACAGGTTGTGGGGGAACATGATAAGTCTACAGCAGCAGAGGGTTTGGCTAACTGTATCCATTCCCATGGAACCCAAGAGAGTGGGGTATGGCAGTTAGCACTTATTTTTTTGAGGGGAGAAGGCAGGGCAATTGGGGTTATTAAGTGACTTGCCCAAGGTCACATAGCTAGTAAGTGTTAAGTGTCTGAGGCTACATTTGAACTCAGGTCCCCCTGACTCCAGGCCCGGTGCTCTATTCACTGGGTCCCATAGCTGCCCCTGCAGTTAGCATTTCTTTGTATCTTTCCCAGGCCAGAGCCAACCTTGGACTCATACAGCAATTTTTCCAAAAAAATTGGGGAAATCCTGATGAACTGTGTCTGACACAGTTCTTGTGTCTAGTAGGGGTCTACTAAATGCTTATAGATTGCTCAATTGGCTAATAAAAGCTTGCTGAATGAATTGGATTGAGCAGGGGTGCCAAGAGCATCATGGCAGATCTCCAGGAGAGTTGATGGTGTCTCAGACTGTGGTCAGGGAAGCAGACCATGCATGGACAGGAGGGCGGTGTTCCCTCTGTCCTCGGCCCTGCTCCGACCATAGCTGGGGGTATCCTGTCACTTCTGGGTGCTTTGGTTTAGGGGGGATATGGATAAGCCAGAAAAGAGCCTGGTGCTTAGAAGGTGACTAATAAATGCTTGTTGATTGATTAGAGGGGATGGGGAAGGGCTTTCAGCTGAGGCCATAAGCAGAGCAGTTAAAGGAGCTTGGGGAGCATCTAGCCTGGAGAAAGAGAAGACTTGGGGCTGCTATAGTGGCCCTTCTGTGTGGTATATGTGTTAAACATGCCGTGGTCCCAAAGGGCAGGGCCAGGAGCAAGGAGACCAGTTTAGGCCAAGAATCTTCCTGCTGGAGCTTGTGGTATCTCCCTGGAGGTCTTCAGGCAAAGGCTGGCTGGCCACCTTTGGCTCTGGCCAACCTCAGGACACGATCTGGATTGGATGGCCATGATGAGATCCCTTCTGACTCTGACATCCTCAATTCTATGCTTCTGAATTTAGGGGGACTCAGGCCACTGGGCAGACCCCCTAGGGCCTTTGCATGCCCGCCTGGCACAGGCCAAGCCTGGGGGACTTGGCTGGAGCGAAGCAGCAAAATGAAAAGCTGTTTTGTGTGACGTGCCAGCCAGAACGCTGGGGGCTGGAGTCACAGGGGTTGATGTGAACAGGCTCTGTTCTAGCAGGTGCCTGACAGGCAGCCCGCCACCCCCCCCCCCACCCCAGGCTGCCTCCATCCCCAGCTCTCCCTGTGTCCCCCTCTAGACTCCGGGCCATCTGTCCACCCCACCCCCAGCCCCTACCACACCCCAGCCCTGGGAGCTGCTTCCATCCCCTGCTCCCAGGCCTGCCAAGGCCCTCCTCATTTTGCCTCCTCTGCTAGGGACCCCAATCCTAATCTGACTTTACCCCTGCCAAAATTCGTGAGATCATAGGAGCAAGGCCCGGAAAAGGACCCCAGAGATCATCTATCCACTTCAACCCAGATTCTGCCTCGGGCCCTTACTAGCTGTGTAACCCCGGGCAAGTAATCACCTAATTTGCTTGTGCCTTGGTTTCCTCATCTGTAAAATGGGGATAATCACTGCGTTATTGTGAAGATCAAATGAGAGCACATGGGAAAACTCGATGCAAACCTTCAAATACTATTGAAAGAGCAGCTGTCATCATCATAACGGCAGCTGTTCTCAAAGCCCAGGGCTGGGAGCTTCCTTGCTGACAGCCACGGCTGCTTTATCTAGGGGAAGGGCAATTTAGTGCCTAGGTTCAGGTTTCCATTCTGTTCCTGACTCTCTGTAGCTTTGGGCAAATCCATTTCCTGTTCTGGGTCTATCTTTCCATCTCAGATGATTTTTAAGGCCCCCTCCCAGCTCTGACATTCTGTTCTAAGGGCCCTCCCAGCTCTGACATCCTGTGTTCTAAGGGTCCTCCTAGATCTGACATTCTGTGTTCTAAGGTTTGTTACAACTCTAATGATCTTAATCTTTCTGTCATTGAAGAGCCCTGGATGCCTGATCCAGTACTGGGCCTCAGTTTTTCCTTCTGAGAGCTCTTACAGGAACACCAGTCCCCAGAAGGGCATATTTGGACTTTAGAACACAGAATAGAGAATGCCCAAGTTGAGAGGACCCCTAGAACACAGAACGTTCAAACTGGGAGGTCTCTTAGAGCATGGAATGCCTAAGTTTGGAGGGCTCTCAGAGCAGAAGCAGGGATCTGCAGGATGGAGGGCATCTGGGCTGATTCACAGACATACCATTTCGTCCCATCTCCAGGGGGAGAAGAATCACGGTTTTGATGTGCTCTACCACAGCATGAAGCAGGGGCAGGTCTCTACCAAGGAGCTGGCTGATTTCATCCGAGAAAGGTAGCTGTCCTTCCTCCCTCAGAGCCCCCTCCAGACCTGTGCTTTCCCTTTCCTATGTTGTTGCCCACCCCCAGCCCCTGAGCAGAGAAAGAGAGAAAGGGTCACTGTTTCCCCCAAGCCTCCAACCTCTCCAGCCACTAAATCCTCCATCGTTTCTGTCCCTCTAGGGCCACGGTGGAAGAGACCTACTCCAAGGCCATGGCGAAGCTTGCGAAGATGGCTGGCAATGGGACCCCTATGGGGTGAGCTGGGGTGGGGGGAAGGGTGAGAGGAGTGAGGGACACTGACTCCATTGGCCCCTGAGGGAAAAGGAAATACAGGCGTCTGTCCTAGAAGCACCCCTTATCCCTGAAAAGCCTCACACATGTTCACATCTGTCCAGTCAGTAGCAAAACCTACCAGTTTGGGCAGATGTTTCTATCATGTGAACCTGGGAGATCATTTATCTAGTAGGGGACTGATAGGGGCGTGTGTGTGTGTGTGTGTGTGTGTGTGTGTGTGTGTATGTGTGTGTGTGTGTGTGTGTGTGTGTGTGTGTGAGCACGTGCCTGGGATGAGGAGAAGACCCCTTTGTGAGTGTGCCCCGGACCACATGACTGTTGGTTGGTGCCCACAGGACCTTCGCCCCGCTTTGGGAGGTGTTCCGGGTGTCCTCGGACAAGCTGGCACTGTGCCACATGGAGCTGACCAAGAAACTCAATGACCTCATCAAGGACGTGGTCCGCTATGGGGAGGAGCAGAGCAAAGCCCACAAGAAGGTGCCCAGAGGCCATCCTCCTCCTGCCTTGGCATTCCTGCTCCCAGCTCCCCAACCTCCAGACCATTGTCTGAGATGAACCAGGTGCCCCAGGCTGGCAGGAGCCCTCCAAGGGCTGTTTATCCAGTCTAATATGTACCGATGTTATTAGATGCTATAAGTGCTCATCCATCCTCTGTCTCTGGGCCTCTAGTGTCCTCCCAAGGAAGCCCACTCTGCTCTGTCTGATGATTAGGGTTCAAAGCTTGCTGGATGATTCTGGACAAGTCCTTTAACTTTTCTGGGACTCGGTTCCCTAATCTGTCAAATGAGGGCTTTGGATAATGACCTCTGAGTTCCCTTTCCCCTTTAAATCTATGATAACATGAATAATCCTTATATTAAGCTGAAAGCCTTAGCACCCAGAAGAGTGAGCCTAAACTGTTTCCTCCAGTAGCCCTTCAGAGTGATTCCGCCCCTCATATGACATGATGTCCAGGATGCCCTTCCAACTTGTCCCCAGAGTAGATGCAGCCCAGGGGAGGGGCCTGGGAGGAGGATTCCCAAGAAAGGAATTTCTTGGGAAGGAGGGGCCTCCCTAATTCTCTTCCCTACCCACTCTTTCTGCAGTGTAAGGAGGAAGCTGTGGGGACCCTGGAAGCTGTCCAGGCACTACATGGTGTCTCCCAGATCTTGCCCAAGTCCAGAGAGAGCTACGTTAGCAGGTGCCTGGAACTTGAGCGACTGAGGAAAGAAGGCACTAATCAGAAGGAGATTGATAAGGTAAGGTGGGCATGAGTGCCTGGGCAGAGCCTGGCTGGCCCTGGAGCCTCTGCCTGACCTAAAGCACCTTGCCATGTCTGCTGACATCCGAAGGAAGGGTCAGAAAAGTGGGAGTCAGGAGAGTCCATTAACCTTGCCTAATTGGTTTCACTTCTCCAGGCCTCAGTTTTCCCACCTGCAAAATGGTTGACAGTATCCCTCCATCATTTGGGTAATTATGAAGGTCAAATGAGAGGATGGATGTGAAAGTGATTTTTAAACTGAAAAGGACTTTCTGAACTATAAAACAGCTTGAAAGGGGACGGGGCCTTCTGGAGTTGAGCAAAATGAACCTAGTTCCTCTCTACCCAGATAGCCCTTCAGAGTGCTTGTGTCTGGACTTAAAGTCAGAGGGCCTGGATTCAAGTCCTGATTCCATTACTTACTGACTTTATCACCTTGGGCAAGTCCTTTCCATGCTCTGGATCTCATTTTCCTCATTTGTAAAGGACAGTTTGGACTGGATGCTCTCTACAAGGTTCCTTGCAGCCTAAATTCTTATGGGCCTCTCACTGCAGAGCTTAGCAGCGCAGTGCCCAGTGTATATAAGTGCTTAATAAATGCTTGGTGAATTCACTTGACTTTCTGATCATCTCTGCCCCTGCTTCACCGTTAAGTGCATTCTTTGTCCTCATTAGGATCTCCAGTTTCTAAAACCTTCCCTATTCCCACCTATTGGGAAGCTAGGTAGTGCAGTGGGGATAGACACTGGACTTGGAGTCAAGAAGACTTCTCTTTATGAGTTCAAATCCAGCCTCAGACACTTACTAGCTGTGTGACTCTGGGCAAGTCACTTAACCCTGTTTGCCTCAGTTTCCTCATCTGTAAAATGACCTGTAGAAGGCAATGGCAAACCAATCTTGTATCTTTGCCAAGAAAACCCCAAATGGAGTCACAAAGAGTTGGACACGACTGAAACAATTGAACAACATCTCCCTCCCCCTGTTCCATTCATCCTTCTTGACTTTATTTTCTTCCTTTCATTCTTTTGGTCCAAAAGTTAACCACTTCAAAAAGCCTTTGTCTTTTCCCTTGGAATCCCAGCAGCTTGAGTTTGGTCACATCCACTGTCTTATCTGTCTGCTCCTAAGATGCCCTAGGAAGTCCCAAATTCAAGTGGCCCAGACTTACTCTAAATCAGCTGTCTAATTGTGCACTCTTGCCCTACAATCTGTCTTCTGTCTCAGATTTACTGCCTATCCCAGTCAGCTTCTGGGGTATAAGCCCAAAATATGAAGGAGAATCTCCTAAGACTTTGCCAGCTTGTGATAATGACTTTTCTGGTGATTCACGTAGGCACAGATGATAACTCCCAAAGGAATCTAGAAAGCTTTGCCAAGGGTTCTGAATGCTCAAGTGAGTAGCTAAAGACCCTTAGGGGCACAGGTGGGAAGGACTTTGGGAGGGAAAGGCAGATTTGGAAAGTAAACAGATTGCTGAAGACAAGGGTTCCTAGCCTGGAGCCCATAAACTTGTTTTGAAAAATATTTTGATAATTTTATTTTAGTATCACTGGTTTCCTTTGTCATGCTATTTAATGCCTTTGAAAACCTTATTCTAATAAAGGGTTCCTAGGCTTCACCAGACCACCAGTGGCGGCCATGACATACACCAGGGTTGGGGAACCTGTCACAGGTTCACATACACCCCCCCACACACAAGAGCTTAAGAACTCTTGGCTTAAGAAGATGGTATGAGAAAGTAGGATTTGTGTTTCTGGACCACAGCTTAAAATATAGGAATGATGGCCTCCAAGCCAAGGATTAAATGCCAGTGGTGGCAAGAATGTATTTTCCTGGAGTCTAGCAAATCTAATCCAGATAACAGAGAAGAGGGAAAACCGTCTAGTTCTATTTATCAAAGTCCATCCCATAAGAGAGTGGTTACAATGTAGGAATGAGAATAGCAGCCAAGACAGGCAGAAGTTCACAGGAGATAAAATTCCAGGAAGGAGCATGAAGTAAGATCTCAGATCTCTAAAAGCAAATTCACAAGGTCCTAACACTAAGAGGCAAATTTGGCCTCCTGGGTATTCACTGAAGCTTAGAAGAAAGACTGAGACCCCTGGCTGGAAGGCGACTTCCAGAGTTTCTTTTCAAGAGAAAGAAGATTAGTAAAAAGCCTGTGAAAGCAGAGTAGCCTTCTCTATTAAGAAGATACATTTATATAAAGGAATCCAGGGACCAGAATGGCAGAGTGTGGTTGAGAGTGTTCAGGTGAAGATAAACAGAGTTAGACATGCTAAGGATATTGTGACTGTAAGCCACCTGGGGAGACAGGAAATAGACAGGAGATTAAGGAAACCAGCGATAAGCTAGGGTACAGTGCTATGTTATAGCAGATTTGGAGTCTTCAGTTATCTGGACATCAGCTGGACTCACAAGGTTGAGGCACTTGTAGAGTCGAGGCCACATGTTGTCTTCTAGGTCCTTGGGTGCAGCCTTTAACTGAGTCCATGTTTTACACAAGAAATCCTTTTATTAAGAAGATTTGTTCTGTGAAGTTCGGATTCGGTCAAAAGAACACACTTGAGGACCTAGAGGGTCACATGCAGCCTTGAGGCTGTAGGTTCCCCACCACTGAGCTGGAGCTTTCTCTTTCCAAAGCAGAACAACTGATAATTTCTTAAATTGCTTAATGATTATAAGATCCTTCAGAAAGTGGAGAAATCAACAAGGGGTCCTGTTTTCCTGGACCTGAGCATACTCAGTGAGGAGACTGTTAGGGAAGAAATGATTGGAACCCTGGGGAAAAGTGAGCACTTGAGTTCAGGATCTATAATAAAGAAGGGGAGTTAAATATAATCTGACCCATATCCCAGATTTGGGGAGAACAGATTTCAAAGGGGTAAGAGAGAGGATTTAGAACAGACTTCTTAAATTGGGGTCTGTGGATGGATTTCAGGGGCTCTATGAACTTGAATGGGGAAAAAATGACGTTTACTTTTGTTAATATCTCCCTGAAATCAAGCATTCCTGTCAATTATCAATGTAAGCGACAAACCATAGTAGTATTCGGCTTCACCAGACTGACCGATGAGTCCATGAGACACACAAAAAGTCCTTTTTATTGAAAAGATAAGACTAAAATCCCATAAGAAAAGAATGCAGGAAGGATAGGAAGTTCTCAAGAGTAAAATTCTAAAAGCAAAAAGAGAAACAATTCCAATGAAGAAGAAAAGAAGGATCCAAGGCAGACAGAGGTCAGGTGACTGAGGATGAATACAAGAGTGGGGCATGGTCTTATAAGAAGAGTGGGAGAATAGGGGAGCTAGGGAAGAAAAGTCAAACAAGTTTTTTGAAGCTGTATTGGGATAGAGCAGAAGGTTCAGAGAGGTGGGGTTGCTTCCTAGAATGTATGGGATGCTAATAACAGTGAGTGGAGAAAAGACAGAACTGATCAACTTTGGTTTGGATTCTGTTTTCTCAGTCAGGGAGAAAGATCTTTTGGACTGGAAAGGAATAGACCCATGATGGCTAATGAGGGAGTGGATGCTCAAGGTAAATAGGGAGATTGTATAGTGTAATCTAGCCCCTAAACTCTTGGTTTAAGGGTCAGGAAGATTCAATGGTGGGGGTTTATAGGGTCAGGAGATTCAGGATAAGGGGGCATAGGATCTGGGGATCCTTAGGGTCAGGAAGATTCAGGGATAGGGATTTATAGGATCAGGAGATTTAGGGATAGGAGATCAGAGGATCTGGGGATCCTTAGGGTCAGGTCAGGAATATTCGGGGGTGGGAACTTATAGGAACAGGAGAATCAGGATAAGGGATCTGGGAGTCCTTAGAGTCAGGAAGATCCAGGGATAGAGTTTTATAGGATCAGGAGAAGTAGGGGATAAGGGATCATGGGATCTGGTGATCTTTAGAGACAGGAAGACTTAGGGATTGGGATTTATAGGATCAGGAACTTTAGGGATCCAGGGATCCTTAGGGTCATGGAGTCCTGGGATCAGGGGATTTAGATGTGACGTGAGAAGTCGTCTATGACTCAAGAAACCATCTAATCCAACCCCCTCATTTTAAAAGTGAGAAAATGGAGTTGCAGGAACTTGTCCAAGGTCACACTGGAAGTAAGCAATAATGCTATCCACAATGAACTCCCCAACCCCTATCTTCTACATCTGAAAATATCTCCACATCTTAGAAGATTATGCAACCCTTCTTTCCAAGGCAGCCTTGCCATTTGTACCCATGATTCCATCTCCTTTCTCCTCTTTTGAGGATCATTCCCAAGCTTTCATGTCTCCAGTTTCCCTCTTTCTCCTGGCCTCTTCTCTGCTTCCCACAGGCATAGCATTTCTCTTATCTTCAAATTCTTATCTTGGTCCTATTGTTCCTTCCAGTTATCCTGTGTCTCTTCCTTTGATTGCTAGGCTTCCAGAAAGGACATTTTATACTTCCTCATCACTCATTCACTCCTCGACCCTGGGCATTATGGCTCCCCACCCCCATCACTCTACTGATGCTATTTTTTCCAGAGGTCACCAATGACTAATTAGTTGCTTTGGCCATTGGGCTTTTCTTTGACCCATCTGCAGGTTTTGACGCTGTTAGCCACCTTCCTCTCCTCCTGTGCACCCTTTCTTTTTGTGGCTTTCAGTACTTTCCTTTCTCTTGGTTGTGCTCTCTAGAATAGAGTTTGAATGCTTGTCAGTTAGGCTAAAGAGAGGACCTCAGGGTCTGGTACCTTCTCCTGCCAGGTGATCTTCAGAATCTTCCTAAGACAATTCCAATGGAACTGATTCAGTTCCCTGGCGTGGTGCTGGTATAGGTTGACTGCATTGATTGAATACTAAATGTACATTTGCCTAAAAGACTATTTTATAGAAAACTTACTCAAGGAAGATGCTCCCATGGGGGTCAGAAGAAGCAATATAAGGACACTCTCAAGGTCTCTCTGAAGATCTTTGGAATCAATTGTGTGACATGGGAGATGTTGGCAAAGGACTGCTTAGCATGCCGTCAGTTAACCTCATCAAAGAAGGCACTGTGTTCTATGACTGAAACAGAATTGTAGTGGCTCAAAAGAAATGTAAAATGCTCAAATTTAGAGACATCTCCACTTCAGATGCTCATATGAACTATTTGTGCTTGACCTGTGGTAGAGCCTTGCAAGCTTGTATTGGTCTGATCAAACACAGTCAGACACAGTGTACATTGACTCTGATATAGTGATGTCATTTTGGTCCTCTTCAAGAACAAAGGACAACAGCCAACCAATAGCCATTCTCTTGGTTATTCTTTTTTTTTTTTTGCACTCAGATAAATGCATTTTAATCAAATAGGAAACATTTATCAACTTGAAGAAACACATTTTTGCTCCTAAAATTACTGAGTCGTCTCAATGGCATAACTGTTTCAGGACCATGAAGGAGAAATGTCTTGTTCACTGAGAATGTTGAGAATTTCTGCTTAAACTATCTCATGAGCAGAAAGGCTAGAATTAAAGATTTCTCCAAGACAAGATCTTTCTTCTGGTTCTAATGAGCTTCTTCCACAGCACCTTTTCATGCTTCTCTAGAGTCTTATATTTGAAAGTCAGATTTTCTATTTAACTCTGATCTTTTCATTAAGAATGCTTAAAAGTCCTCCATCTCATTGAAGTCTGTTTTTTTCCCCTAAAGGATTATACTTAGTTTTTCTGGGTAGATGATTCTTGGTTATAATTCTAGTTTCTTTGCCTTCCAGAATAACATATTCCGGGCGCTCTGATCCTTTAATGTACAGGCTGCTAATCTTGTGTTATCCTGACTGTGGCTCCGTGGTACTTGAATTGTTTCTTTCTGGCTGCTTGCAATATTTTCTCTTTGACCCTGGAACTCTGCAATTTGGCTATAATATTCCTGGGAATTTTCATTTGGGGATCTCTTTCAAGAGGTGATTGGTGAATTCTTTCTGTTTCTATTTTAACCAGAGGGTAAAATAGAATATCATGGCAGTTTTCCTTGATAATTTCTTGAAAGATGATGTCTAATCTCTTTCCTTGACCATGGCTTTCAGATAGTCCAGTAATTTAAGAATTTTCTCTCCTAGATCTATTTCCCAGATTAGTTGTTTTTCAAATGAGGTATTTCACATTGTCTTCTATCTTTTCCATTCTTTTGGTTTTGTTTTATTGTTTCTTGATTTCTCATGAAGTCATTAACTTCCATTTGCTTCACTGTAATTTTTAAGGAATTCTTTTCTTCAATGAAGTTTTGGACCTTCTTTTCCATTTGGCTGCTTCTGCTTTTTAAGGCATTCTTCTCCTCATTGGCTTTTTGGACTTCTTTTACCATTTGGCCTAATTTGTTTTTTAAGGTGTTATTTTCTTCAGTGTTTTGTTTTTGTGTGTGTGTGTGTGTGTGTGTGTGTGTGTGTGTGTGTGTGTGTCTCCTTTACCAAGCCATTGACTTGTTTTCCATGATTTTCTTGCATCACTCTCTTTTCTCTTCCCAATTTTTTCTTTTCTTCTCTTACTTGATTTTCAAAATCCTTTTTGAGCTCTTCCATGGTCTGAGACTAATTCACATTTTTCTTGGAGGCTTTGGATGTAGGAGCTTTGACTTTATTGTCTTCTTCTGAGTGTGTTTTGGTTTTCCTTGTCACCATAGTAACTTTCAGTAGTCAGTTTTTTCCTGCTGTTTGCTCATTTTCCAGCCTATTGGCTGACTTTTAACTCTTTGTTAAAGTAGGATTCTGTTTCCATGGTGGAGGGTGCATTGTCCCAAGCTTCAAGGGGTTTTGTGCAGTTGTTTTCAGAGATACTTACGGGGACCTGTAAGTTTTGAGTTCTTCCAAAATGGTATGATTTAAGGAGAGGTGTTTACTCCTCTCCTGGCCTGTGCTCTGCTCTGTGAGTAACCACAAGCACTCTTCTATGACCTGGAACTATGAGGAGGGACCCCCTCCACTGTGGCTGCAAGCTCTGCTGTGCTAGTACTCCTCACCCTGGGACTGCCACCAAGGCCTGTGATCCAGATCCAAGTATAGGCAAAACAAGAGTCCTGTCTCAGTGCTAGCCAAAAGGCCCCTGTAATCTCCTTCTGACTAGTTGTTTGACCCACTTACTTTCTGTGGGCTGAGAGCTCTGAAAGCAGCCACTGCTGGTTCAATTCATCCCAAGGCCTGCTTCTGGTTTGCTGGGGCTGGGGCTGTGCTGATGTGGCCTACACTGGACTGTGTTCCACTCTCACCCAGGGGTGATGGGCCTTTCCTGCTGACTTTCTAAGTTGTCTTTGGCATCTGTGGGCTGAGAGGTCTGGAGACTGCCACTGATGCCACTGATTCAGTCACTCCAAGGTCCACTTCAGGTTTGCTGGGGTCCCATCTATGCTGGTGAAGCCTGCATTGGACTGTGCTCTTCTCACCTGGTGCAACAGACCTTTCCTACCAAACTTCCAAGTTGTCTTAGGCTGGAAATTTGTTTCACTCTGTCTTTTGTGGGTTCTGCTGCTGTAGAAGTATTTGGAGGGGTTTGGGGGAGAGCTCAGGAGAGTCCCTGCCTCTACTCCACCCTCTTCTTGGTTTTCTTCTACCTGTCTGACTTGTGTCTTCTTGTTCTCCTTGCCATTATTTTCCTCCTCCCCCATGACTGTGGGTGACCACTATAACTCTGACTCCTTCCTAGGCCATTTATCTTTTTTTTCCTTTTTAAAAATTTTTAATTTAATTTTAGTTTTCAACACTCACTTCTGTAAGATTCTGAATTCTAAATTTCCTCCTCTCCCTTGACTCCCTCCTCCCCAAGACAGTATGCAATCTGATATAGCCTCTACATACACATTCATATTAAATGTACTTTCATATTAGTCATTGTGTAAAGAAGAATTAGAACCAATGGGAGGAACCACAAGAAAGAAGAAACAAGACAAAACAAAACCAAAAAAGATCAAAATAGTCTGCTTTGATCCTCATTTAGACTGCATAGTTTTTTTTTTCTGGATGTGTATAGCATTTTCTATCATGAGTCTTTTAGAGTTGTCTTAGCACCTTGCATTGCTGAGAAGAGCAAAGCCTATCAAAGTTAATCATTGCACTGTATACAGGGTAGTCCTGGTTCTGTGTACCTTACTCAGAATCAGTTCATATAAGTCTTTCCAGGTTTTTTTGAAGTCTTCCTGCTCATCCTCTCTTATAACACAATAGTATTCCATTACATTCATATACCACAACTTGTTCGGCCATTCCCCAATTGATGGGCATCCCCTCAATTTCCAATTCTTAGCCACCACAAAAAAAGCTGTATAAATATTGTTGTACATATGGACCCTTTTCCAATTTTTATAATCTCTTTGTGATACAGACCTGTAAGTCATATTTCTGGGTCAAGGGGTATTTACAGTTTTATAGCCCTTTGTGTATAGTTGCAAATTGTTCTCCAGAATGGTTGGATCAGTTTACAACTCCACCAACAAAGCATTAGTGTTCCAATTTCCTTAGTCTTCTCCAACATTTATCATTTTCCTGTTTTGACATGTTAGCCAGTCTGAGAGGTGTGGTGTGGTACCAAAGAGTTGTTCTGATTTGCATTTTTTTAATCAATAGTGATTTAGAGCTTTTTTTCTTATGACTATAGGTAGCTTTAATTTCTTAACCTGAAAACTGCCTGTTCATATCCTTTGACCATTTATCAATTGGGGAATGACTTGTATTCTTATAAATTTGACTCAGTTCTCTATATATTTTAGAAATGAGTATAGTCCATTTATCTTGGTCTACATTCAACTCTCATACATTAAACTATCACTGTCACACAGATTGTGCCCAAGCCTGTGTATCCCATTTGAATCTCTCCACCTGAACTCTCACCCTGTGCCTCCAGGTACCTGCAGGACACCTGCCTGCACCCCAAACTCAGCCAGTCTAAAACAGGACTCTTCTTCCCTCTTTTAGCTACCCTTTCTCTAAATATCCCTATTTCTTTTGATGGCACTGTCATCTTCCTTGTCATTGAGGCTGGAAACATTGGTCACTTTTTAGGTTTTCCTCTCCCTCTTGTCCCACATCTACATCCTGTTAAATCAGTCTCCACAACTTTTCTCCAATTCTGTTCTCCCTTATCTTCACTCTCATCATCACAACCCTAGCTCCCTTCCTTATCACTTTTTGTTTGAATAGTTGTAATTGCCTCCTCACTGGTCTCCCTATGCATGTAAGGAGGAATAATTCTTTTTTTTCTCTTGCACATATCTCCTTCATGCAACTTCAAAAGTATTTTTCCTAATGCACGGATCTGATTTTGTTACTTCTCTGCTCAAAAATCTTCAGTGGCTCCCTATTGCACAATGCCTGGCACATAGTGGGTGCTTGATAAATACTGATTGATTGACTGAAAGAAAATACAGAGTTCCCAGCCTGGCATTTAAGGCCTTCTACAGTCTGGTTCTAGTTTAAAACAAAACAAAAAGCTTTAAAAAAAAGATGAACTTGATAGTTATCAAGTTCAAAGGACAGAAAGAAGATTAAAATCATAACTCTGCTATGTAAAGTTGTGTTTTTTTTGGTTCTGGGTTTTTTTTTTTTGGAGGGGGAAGGCAGGGCAAGTAGGGTTAAATGACTTTCCCAAGGTCACAGAGCTAGTAAGTGTTAAGTGTCTGAGGTCAAATTTGAACTCAGGTCCTCCTGACTCCAGGGCTGGTGCTGTATTCACTGCGCCACCTAGCTGCCCCTATGGTTTTTATTTTAAATATACATTGCCTTTAACATGGCAGTGCCCACACTGTCCTTCATGTCTGTATCCCCTTCTGCTTTTTATGTTTTCACCCCTGCTAGTTCTTCCTCTTCCTCCTCTTTGTTCTTTGGTTAAATCCCTTCTCCCCATCTACTCTTTCTTTCTAGGCTTATTACATTCTATCCCTTCCATGTATTTTATGTCAGTTGTATCGAAGTTTAATGGTGTTTTTAAAAATGTATTAGACTCTTGTATTTTCCCATCACCTTCATTTCTGAATACATACCCCCCCAATGAGTCACCACTCATTAAAAAAAATTATAAAAAGAAAAAAAAGTTCAGTTGAGCCAAGCAGCCCATCAGCTGGGTCAGACAACCTACATGATAATCCACGCCCCCAGAGCCCTGCCTCTGCCAGAGGAGCCTTTTTTCCTAATTACAGTGTTCAGTTTGAATTCTTTGTGTTTTTTCCATCGCTATTGTCTTTGTGTCAATTGTTTCTTGGTTTTGCTTCCTTCACTCTGTATCAGTTTGTATCCATTCCCATGTATCTTTGAATTCTTGGAATTCATTGTTTCTTATAACAAAGCAATATTCCATTACATTCACGGACCATGACTGTAAGGATGAATTACATTCTTTGGTTCTGAAAAAATGAGCTGATATGATGGCAGAGGCATCTCCAGTGATATTTGAAAGACCATAGAAAATAGGCAAAGCATCATGAGACTAGGAAAGGGCAAGTGTTGTCCCAGTTTTCAAAAAAGAAAAGAGAACAGAATCTACAAACCACAGGCTAGTGAGTTTAACTTCAATTCCTAGGAAAATATTAGAGAAGATTTTTAGAGATGGATGGTGAATGTTTAGAAATGGAAATGGCTGTTGTCCTTCATTCTCAAAGAGGACCAAAATGCCATCACTATGCTAGAGTCAAGTTCTAGTGCGTCCGACCGTGACTGATCAGACCAGTACAAGCTCAGAATGTTTTACCACAGGTTGGACACGAATAGTCCATGTGAACATTTGGGGTGGATTCTCTAAATTTGAGCATCTGGAGTTTCTTTTGAGCTATTTCAATTCTGCTTTGCTCAGAGAGCACAGCACCTTCTCTGATGAGGGCACACCATGCTGGGCAGTCCTATGCCAGTATCTTCCATGTCACATAATCAATTCCAGAGTTCTTAAGAGAGACCTTGAGAGTGTCCTTGTATCATTTCTTCTGACCACCATGTGAATGCTTGCCCTGTGTGAGTTCTCCATAAAATAGTCTTTTAGGCAAGTGTACATTTCATCAAGACCAGGTCACGTCAGACTGACCTTATTTCTTTTTTTGACAGGATTACTACACTGGTAGATGAAGGAAAAATGAAGGATATAGTTTACCTAGATCTTATCAAAGCTTTTGATTAAAGCATTACATATGATTCTTGTAGAAAAGATGGAGAGACATAGATTAAATGATACTACGACCAGATAGAGTCAGGCCTAGTTGGATAACCAGACTCAAAAAGTGCCTCCATGTGCCCCTCCTAGGTAGAGGGAAAGACGAAGAAGGCAGCCGAGACCCTGCGACGCTGTGTGGAGAAGTACAACATGGCCCGGGGGGATTTTGAGCGGAAGATGCTGGAGTCGGCCCTGGTATGAGAACATGGGACAGAGGCTGGGCAGGTGTGCGGGAGGTGCCCTCCAGTGAGTGACTCTGGCAACAGATCGTGGGGACTGTGGCCTTCTCTTCAAGGCCTCTTGGCATTTTCTCAGTTGTCTGTCCATCCTCTGGCTTACTTCCTTGTGATGGCTGCCAGTGAGAGCCCCAGCATGACCTGTCACTGGCCCCTTTTCTCCCCACTCATTCAGCAGATGTTCAGAGACAGGTCTAGGCTGGGCTGGTTTGGGCCGTGGAGGACACCCAGGACTGGATAAGGTTCTGATCCTGCCCTCACAGAGCTCTCCACTCAGGAGGGGAAATAGACCCCAGGATCCTTCAGCTCATGTTATAAAGTAGAGGGGACCATCCTCAATGAGTAAATGGAATGCTCTGGGCATTCAGGGCAGCTTCACCTCCAAACTGGCAGGGATGATATACTCCAGCCCCTTCATTTTATAGATGAGGAAATAGACCCAGAGAAATGAAGAGACTTGTCCAAGGTCACACGGCTAATAGAGACCAGGGCCAAGATTCAGAGCAGGTTTTCTGACTCCAAACCCACTCCCTTTTACAGTGTGATTACAAAGAAACCTCTTAGCCCTAAAACCCCTTCCAGCCTGGCAGCCTGTGATCCCACTGGGAGACTCACTGTAGGATGTGGGGATGAGGAGAGATCGGGGAGGCTTCTGAAAGGATAGGGCATCTGAGCTGGGCCTGGAAGGACCATTAGGATTCAGTCAGCAGAGATGGGGAGCAAAGGCATTTCGATTGTTTGAACAAAATCATGTTGCCTAGAAAGTGTGTGATTGGCGGCGGGGGTGGGGGTGGGGGGAAAGTGAGTCATCTAGCTTGGCTACAGTCTAGAATGCATGGACTGGAGGTGGGGAGACAGGGTGGGAGTGAGGGCTTGAGGCCCACCTGTGAGGGGCTTTGAATGCCAGGCCTTCTTCTGTGGGCTTTGGGGAGCCGTACGCAGAAGGTATCTGAGGCTGGCTAGAGACCCGGTGAGAGCTGGCTGTTAGGAATAAGATCCCTGTGGTCCAAAGGGGACTATTTTGGGCTACAGTTCAGGGCCTGGGGGTAAGCTTCCTAAGAGGAAAGGGGTATCATGTGACCTTTTTCCTGTGTGTGGGCAGCGTTTCCAGGCCATCGAGGAGACCCATCTTCGGCACATGAAGGGCATCCTGGGAGCATATGCTCACTCTGTAGAAGATACACATGTGCAGATTGGGCAGGTGAGGCCAAGGCCTGGAGGGAGGAGCAGGTGGGCACCCAGCCCCAACATGCTGCTTCTCTTAGGAGACAGACAGTCCTCAAAAGAGGAAGTAAATGAGGAGGGGCTCAGTTGGAAGGAGAGAATGTGGTCTCAGGCCAGGGAAGGGGGCCTAGGCTGAATGATGCCCCATCTGGAAGGGCTGCCACATCTGTGCCCCATGGGGTACAATTCATCACCTCTTATCCTTCTTCCCTGCCATCCTCTGTGGTATACCCAGGTTCATGAAGAGTTCAAGCAGAATGTGGAGAATGTCAGTGTGGAAACCCTGGTGAGGAAGTTTGCTGAGAATAAGGGAACAGGCCGGGAAAAGCCAGGTGAGTGGTTCCCTCTGGGTGTGGTTCTCTGTTCAGGTCATGCTTGAAATTTGTAGTTATGTTGTGGTATCGAAATCATTGGGCAATGTGAAAAGATGAGTGTTTGCTAAATAACCTGGGAAATCGATAGAACTTCAAAGTATTTTCAGAGCTGGAAGGACACTTAGAACATAGAACATCAGAGCAGAAAAGGGCCTTAGAACAACAGGCTGTCAAAGCTGGGAAATCCCTTAGTACATGGGATGTCAGAGCTGAGACAGCCCTTAAAACCCAGGATGTCACAGGGAGGGCCTTTAGAACCCAAGATGTCACAGCTGGGAGGGGCCATAAAACAGAACTTCTAATCCACTAAGATCCCCATATCTTTTATAGGTGAGCTACTAACAAGCTATGCCTCTCCCATATCATACTTGTGAAGTTGCTTTAAAAAAAATCTCCAAGTGACTTTATATTTATCCCTATAAAATTCATCTTAATAAATTTAGCCTTGTGTTCTACTCTGACGATCTTTCTGGACCCTGATTTTGCCACCCAGCATGTTGAGCTATTCTCATCTTCATTTTATCTGAAAATTTGATAAGCATTTATCATTCTTGATTACTAATACTGGAGAGAATATGCCCTCCTGCCCCACAAATCCCTGGGCCACCTCTAGAGCCTTCCTTCCAAACTGATGTTAAAACATTAATGATTCCAGCCTTTCACCCATTGTACTCCACTGATTGTACCCTCTCTCTATCTTTTCCACAATAATCACACGAAAGACATTTCCAAATATCCCTTTTCTATTCCAAGGGAGGAACTCAAATGACCTCCTATTCACTTTGGATTCTTGATATAAATCTTTTTGAAGAGAGTGATCCAGTAAGAAGGGGTAGAGATCTGGTTGCTCATTTCTGGAATGTTAACTCAGATTCTATTATAACATGTTTTTGCCTTGTTTGAGATTCATCTTGAAATCATCTTGGACAGAGAATCATGTCAGAGGGCATGGGATACTATGACAGTTCTCTCTCCAAGGTAGAAGTAACTTAGATACAGATCAATGTTAAATTAAATAAAAACTGTTTCTGGCAGACCTGAGCCCAAACCAAAAAAGTACAGTATTACTATTGTTAGTATATTTTTAAGATTTTAATTTTAATATTTTATTTTTTCCAATTACATGTATAAACTATTTAACCTTTTTTTATAACGTTGAGTTCTAGATTCTCTCCTACCTTTCCCCCCTCTACCGCCATTGCAAAGGCAAGCAATTCGATAAAAGTTATATGCAGAATATTTTTCTATATCAGTCCTGTTGTGAAAGAAAATACAAAGAGGAAAAGAAAAAGAAAAAAATAAAATAAAAGTATGCTTCGATCTGCATTCAGATTCCATCAGTTCTTTCTATAGAGGTAGATAACATTTTTCATCATAAGTCCTAGGGAATTGTCTTGGCTCTTTGTATTGCTAGAAATAGCTAAGTCACTCACAGTTTATCATTGTATAGTATTGCTATTACTGTGTATATCATTCTTTTGATTCTGTTCACTTCACTTTGCATCAGTTTGTGTAAATCTTTCCAGGTTTTTTCTGAAAGCAATCTGCTTATCATTTCTTATAGCACAGTAGTATACCATCACAATATACCACAACTTGTTTACCTATTCCCAATTGATGGACATCCCCTCAATTTTCAATTCTTTGACACCACAAAAAAACTGCTATAAGTATTTTTGTACATATATATCCTTTACTTTTTTTTTTTTAAAGCAATTGGGGTTAAGTAACTTGCTCAAGGTTACATGGCTAGTCATTATTTATGTGTGGGTGCTCATTTTCTGAGGTCGGATTTGATCTCGGGTCATCCCAACTCTGAAGCCGGAGCTCCTACTCACTGAGCCACCTAGCTGCCCCTTTAGGGCAATTGGGGTTAAGTAACTTGCCCAAGGTCACACGGCTAGGTTTTTGTTTGTGTGGGTTAAGTGTGGGAGGCCGGATCCGAACTCAGGTCCTTCTGACTCCAGGGCCGGTGCTCTATTCACTGCGCCACCTAGCCGCCCCAGATCCTTTACCTTTTTAAACATCTCCTTGGGATACAGACCTAGTAGGGGTATTACTGGGTATGCACAGTTTTTTGGGCATAGTTCCAGTTTGCTCTCCAGAATGGTTATATCAGTTCACAACTCCACCAGCAATTCATGTGTCCCAGTTATCACACATTCCCTCCAACATTTTGTCATTTTCCTTTTTATTTTTGTCATATTTGCCAATTTGATAGGTATGAGGTGGTACTTTAGAATGGTTTTGATGTGCATTTCTCTAATCAGTAGTGATTTAGAGCTTTTTTTATATATGACTCCAGATAGCTTTGATTTCTTCATCTGAAAACTGCCTGTTCATATCTTTTGACTATCAATTGAGGGATGACATATTATGAATTTGACTTAGTTCTCTATATATTTGAGAGATGATTTCTTTTTAGTGAAACTTGCTATAAAAATTTCCCCCCAGTTTCCTGCTTACCTTCTAATCTTGGGAGTGTAGATTTTGTTTGTGTAACCCCTTTTTAATTTAATGTAATCAAGATTATCCATTTTATTTCCCTTGATACTCTCAGTCTCTTGTTTGATGATAAATTCTTCCCTTATCCATAGATCTAACAGGTAAACTATTCTATGCTCCCCCAATTTGCTTATGGTATCACGCTTTATGTCTAAATTATGTAGCCATTTGGACTCTATGTTGGTATATGGTGTGAGGTGTTGGTCTATACTGCCAAACTGCTTTCCAGTTTTCCTAGCAGTTTTTTGTCAGATAGTGAGTTCTTATCTCAAAAGTCTGGACCTTTGCATTTATCAAGCAAAAGATTATTTTTGTCTTTTTTGTATGTCATGTGTATTGTGTACCTAATCTGTTCTATTGATCCACCACTCTATTTCTTAGTCATACCATATTGTTTTAATGATGATTGCTTTGTAATACTGTTTGAGATTTGGTACATCCAGGCCATCTTCCCTGGCATTTTATTTTCATTGATTCTCTTGATATTCTTGACCTTTTGTTCTTCCAGATGAATCTCATTACTTTTCCTAGCTCTATGAAATAATTTGTTGGTAGTTTGATTGGTACAGCACTGAGTAAGTAAATTAATTTAGGTAGAATTTTTATTATATTATCTTGGCCTATTTGTGAGCAATTAACATTTTTCCAATTGTTTAGATTTGAATTTATTTGTATGAAAAGTGTTTTGTAATTGTGTTTGTATAGTTCTTGGATTTGTCTTAGCAGATAGACTCCCAAATATTTGATATTGTCTATAGTTGATTTAAATAGAATTTCTCTTTCTATCTCTTGCTAGTGAATTTTGTTGGTAATGTGTAGAAATGCTAATGATTTATGTGGGTTTATTTTATATCTTGAGACTTTGCTAAAGTTAATAATTGTTTCAACTAGTTTTTTAGTTGACTCTCTGGGATTCTCCAAATATGCTATATAATATCTGCAAAGAGTAATAGTTTTGTTTCCTTAGTACCTATTCTATTTCCTTCAGTTTCTTTTTCTCCTCCTATTGATATAGCTAGCATTTCTAGTATAATATTGAATAATAGTGGTGATAATGGGCATCCTTATTTCACCCAATCTTATTGTTAAGTCTTCTAACTTATCCTCATACAAATAATACTTGATGATGACTTTTGAGAAATACTACTTATCATTTTATGTAAAGCTTCATTTATTCCTATACTTTATAGAGTTTTTAATAAGAATGAGTATTGTATTTTTTTTTTTTTTGCTTTTTGGAGGGCAATCGGGGTTAAGTAACTTGCCCAAGGTCACACGGCTAGGCTTTTGTTTGTGTGCGTTAAGTGTCTGAGGTCGGATCCGAACTCAGGTCCTTCTGACTCCAGGGCCAATGCTCTACTCACTGCACCACCTAGCCGCCCCTGAGTATTGTATTTTGTCAAAAGATTTTTCTGCATCTATTGAAATAATCATAATTTTTGTTGGTTTTATTATTGAGATGGTTATGCTGATAGGTTTTCTAATATTGAACCAGTCCTGCATTCCTGATATAAATCCCACTTACTGATAGTGTATGATCTTTGTGATAAGTTGCTGTAATCTCCTTGCTAGAATTTTATTTAAATTTTTTTGCATAAGTATTCATTAGGGAAATTGTTCTATAGTTTTCTTTCTTGCTTTTACTCTTCTTGGTTTAGGTATAAGCACCATATTTGTGTCATAAAAGGAATTTGGTAGGATTCCTTCTTTGTCTGTTTTTCCAAAAAGCTTATATAGTATTGCTATAATATAATAATTGCTCTTTAAATATTTGGTAGAAATCACTTGTGAATCCACCTGGTACTGGAGATTTTTTTCTTAGGGAGCTCATTGATGGTATGTTCAATTTCTTTTTCTAAGAAAGGGTTATTTAAGTATTCGGCCTCCTCTTGTGATAATCTGGGCGACTTATATTTTTTGTAAATTGTTAGATTTAATGTAAATTGTTAGATTTATTGTCATATAGGTGGGCAAAATAGCTCCTAAAATTGCTTTCATTTCCTCTTCATTGGTGGTGAAATCACTCTTGCCATTTTTTATACTGGTAATTTGATTTACTTCTTTCTTTTCTTTAAATCACACTAACCAGTGGTTTATCCATTTTACTGTTCCCTCCACCCCCCGCCAAAACAACAACAACAACAACAAAAACCCAGCTTCTAGTTTTATTTATTAGTTCATTGGCTTTCTTACTTTCAGTTTTACTAATCTCTCTTTTGACTTTCAGGATTTCCAACTTGGTGTTTATTTGGGGATTTTTATTTTGCTCTCTTGCTGTTTTTTTCACTGCATACTCAATTCACTGATCTGTTCTTTATTTATTTAGAGATATAAAATTTCCCCTAAATACTGCTTTAGCCATATCCCATAAACTTTATGTTGTCTGATTGTTGTCATTCTCTTTAATGAAATTATTTGTTGTTTCTATGATTTGTTCTTTGACCCATTCATTCTTTAGGATTAGATTAATTAATTTCCAATTAATTTTCAATCTGTGTTTCTATGACCCTTTTAAATGTTTTTATTATTGAATTGTGATCTGAAAAGGATACATTTAATTTTTCTGCATTTGGTTGGGAGATTTTTATGCCCTAATACATGGTCATTTTAGGTGCCATGTGCCACTGGAAAAAAAAGTATATTCCTTTCTGTTCCAATTCATTTTTCTCCAGAGGTCTGTCATATCTAACGTCTCTAAAATTCTATTCATCTCATTAATTTCTTTCTTCTTTATTTTTTGGTTAGATTTGTCTAGTTCTGAGAAGGGAATGTTGCAATCCCCCACTAGTATAGTTTTATTGTTTATTTCTTCCTGTAAACTCATTTAACTTTTCTTTTAAGAATTTGAACATGTTTAGTAGTATCTTCTCTTTGACAATACCAACTTGCTGTTAGTCATTTTTTTCCCATCTAGAAATTTTCTTGGCAGAGAAAACAAACAAAATAGGAAAAAAAACTCTACCTGCTGTCTCTCATCAGTTATCCTTGAAGTATAGTCCTGTTCCTTCAATTCACTTCTTATTCTGCAATGTAGCTTTATGAAACCCCTTTTGTGTTGTCCTTAGCCTGCCTTGCCCACCTCAGCTCCATTCTGCACGTTTACAGTCCAGGCAATATTTTTATAGGACCATATTAATCTTCTTTGGTTTACTCTTCTGACTTTTGTGTCTTTTTAAAAATCAAATTTGTTGGAGAGTTCCCTGTGCATTCATACTTGGCTATTTAGAAAACTCACCTTTCTGCTCTTTATCAAAACTCTCTCCTTGTGTCCTTAGAGTTTCATTCTTGTGAGTTTCCCCTCTCTCTTGTGCTGGCTTCCATGATGAAATCTTAGTCCCTGGGATCCTACCTACATTTTCCATGAACTCTTTTGAAATCCGTTCTCCTTAAATCAATATAATAAACATCTATTAAGCACCTTTGTGCTAAGCTAAGGCATTATGCTATGCTAGGAATATGGAAAGAGGCAAAAATCAACCCCTGCCCTCAAGGAGTTTATAATCTAATGGTAACAAATCTAGAATCTATTTCAGATTCTGTTTTAATTCCCCGTCTCTATCATAAATTCTAAAGTGGAGTGATCTCTCTCTCTCTCTCTCTCTCTCTCTCTCTCTCTCTCTCTCTCTCTCACACACACACACACACACACACACACACATACAAATTCTTATCATTTTGACTCCAGGAACCAGTTTCTCTTTCTTGGCAAGGATCATATCTAAAATATAATTTTTGTCGTTTGTTCCTCTATTTTTGAAGTATGAAATTAGCATTACCAAGGTAAGGGAACAAATATTTATTAAGTACCTACTATATGCCAAGCACTGCATTGAATAGTTTACAAATATTATTTCATTTGATTCTCACAACACTGAGGTAGGTGCTGTTACAATCGCCTGTTTTATAGTTGAAGAAACTGAGGCAGGCGGTGGTTAAGTGACTTGCCCAGAGTCACACAATTAATAAATGTCTGAAGCTGGATTTGAATTCAGGTCTTCTTGGCTTCAGGTACGCACTGGATAACCTAGCTCCCTTAAGTCAAAATTTTATTAGTTCTTTCACTTGTGGTAAGGAGAGAGACAGAGACAGAGGCGCAGAGAGAGAGAGAGAGAGAGAGAGAGAGAGAGAGAGAGAGAGAGAGAGAGAGAGAGAATTCTACTGCTTTTCTTGATAATCGAGGTCCCTGTGATTACCACTGTGCCAGGCTTATGATCTCACATATTTCCTCTCTCTGTTCACATAGCCTGTAGCAGACTCTGTTGAGAACATCTTCCTTTCTTCCCTCCACTGATGTTCACCCAAATGCTGTTCTCCATGTTTCTTTCTCCCCTCTGATTCTCATATTTCTTTCCGTGAGTCTATCTTCTTAATAGGCCATGCCACTCCATTTCCCTTTCTGTCCGACCCTTTTCTTTTGAATAAGGCATATCCCTCCAGAGAGGCAGCTTGGCATAGAAGGTACAATGCTGGCCTTGGAGCTAAGAAGACCTGGGCTCAAGTCTAACCTTTGACAAATATTGACTGAGTGACCTTGGACGATGCACTTGACCTCTTTGTGCTCCAGACACCTCCCAGGCCAGCTTGCTTTGGTAGAGGGAGTCTTCTCCCTTGGGAGTCCCTCATGCCAGATAAATCACAGTCCAGTCTTTATCCATCCAGAGCCGTCCATCTCAGACCACTGTGTCTTGGTGGTTTCCATGAAGTCATTTTGGTCTCCTGGGGTCTGGCTTTGGACCAAGGCAGAAGACAATGGTGCCATCGCCTCTTCGGGGCTATGGACAGTCATTCTCCCTGAGGATATTAACACTGGCCCTAACTCCTCCCAAGGTCTGTCGTAAGGAATATGCTTTTGTAACTCTTCCAGTCTTTTAAAAATGGGAGATGCCGCCACCATTTATTTATCCATCCTGCCATTTGGTTCTATAAACAGTTATTAAAAGCTTGTTATTTACAAGACACAGGGGATGTAAGACACAAAACAGCAAACATTTATCAAGCGCCTCCTCAGGGCAGAGCCTTTTGGGAGATCCAAGAATAAATAAGACACCCATCTCTGCCCCCATGCAGTTCACTGCCTAGCGGGGGCCGGAATATGGACCCAGATTACTAGCATGTTAAATGACAGGGGCATGGAGGAGCAGGGAGGAACTCCTCGGAGGGGAAAGATGATTTCCGACTGTTAGGGAAGGAGGCTTCATTGACCATCAGTTAAGAGAAGTAGGACAAGTTACAAGGGAATAGTCTAATTAAGGTGTGTGAGTAAGATTCAGGTTGGGAATACATTGTTAAGAGTTCTTTACTGAGATCACGGGGTCATAGATTTAGAATTAGGAGGGACCTCAAAGGCATTCCAAGCCAAGCCCTTTATTTTGCAGATGAGGAAACTGAGGCCCTGGAGAAGTCGTAAGATCAGAGCTGGAAGGGGCCTCAGAGACCATCTAATCTAATTCCTTTATTTTATAGATGAGGATACTAATACCCAGAAAAGTGAATATATTTGCCCAGTCATAGAGTGGTAGAGCCAGGATATTCTTTTCCATTTCACCATTCTGATTCTTATACCCCAATATTCCCATGAATGGGTGAAGCCATCAGTGTGGACATCCCCTCCACACCCTCACATTTGGGGCTATTATTCTCTATTCCCCCCACCTGTAATCCTCCAGAGAGGATGGTTCAATGCATAGACCTCTTTGGGTCTTTTGGACATTTCTGGGAAACCCATGAAATTCCAGAGCTCCCCATCTGTTTTCCTTTGCCCTTACCCTGTGACTGACCCACCTCCTTTCCTGATCCTACGCATCCCTGGTATCAACTCTGCCCCTTCTCATGTGCAGATCATTGCTGTCGATAGACTGTGATTGGTCATGCCTGCCTGGCTTCTGGGCTTGTCCAGTACAACCTATGAGTACATGAGAAACTCATTTTCATTCTCTGCACCTTGATTTTCTCATCTGTAAAATGAATGACCTCCAGGAGCCCTTCCAACTCTGTACCCATAATCCTAGGACCTTATATTTCCATTGCTTTGAATCACCTGCTGTTCTAATTCTGCCTTCAATTCATGGCCTTTGAGCATCATGAAAATCTCTCAGTGTGGCTTTTGTATTGGGGAGCTCTTTGGGAATCATGAAGAGTGCTATCTAGTTTCCCAGGCAGTCAGTAATATTTATTAAACCCTTATTATGTGCCAGGCACTGTGCTAAGGTCTGGCAATATAAAGAAAAGCAGAAAAGATATCCTGTCTTTTTTTTTTAAAAGCAGTTGGGGTTAAATAACTTGCTCAAGGTTACATGGCTAGTCATGATTTATGTGTGGGTGCTCATTTTCTGAGGCCAGATCCGATCTCGGGTCATCCCAACTCCGAGGCCGGCGCTCTTACTCACTGCCCCGATATCCTGTCTTTTGTTCAGTTTTTTTTCCTCCACTTGTGTCTGACTCTCCATGACTATATTTGGAGTTTTCTTGGCAGAGATACTGGAATGGTTTACCATTTCCTTCTCTAGATCATCTTACAGATGAGGAAACTGAGGCAGAAAGGGTTAAGTGACTTATCCAGGGTCACACAGCTGGTAAATGTCTGAGGCCAGATTTGAACTTGAGAAGAAAAGTTGCCTGACTCCCCAGCCCGGTGCTCTGTGGACTCTGGCGTCACCTAGTGACCCAATGTGCAAATAGCTACTTACTACTAACAAAATAGAGACAAGATAAATTTGAAATAATCAATAAAGAGAAGCTACCAGCATTAAAAGGGGTCAGAAAAGGCCTGTGGTAGAAGGTTGGATTTTAGGTGGTGCTTGAAGGAAGTCAGGAGGCAGGAGGAGGAGGAATATTCCAGGCATGGGGAACAGCCAGTGCAAATAATTGGCATAGGGACATGGAATGGCTTGTGTGAGGAATAGCAGGGAGGCTGTTGTCACTGGACCCCAGAGTACATGGGGGAGGACTCTAAGGTCTAATAATACTGGAAAAGTAGGAAGGGACAGGTTATGAAGGGCTTGAATGCCAAAGGGTTTTATATTTTATCCTGGAGGTGATAGGAAGCCATTGAAGAGAGTCAGTATTTGACATAGATGGGTGTTTTAGGAAGATCACTTTGGCAGCTGAGTGGAGGGTAGATTAGAGGGTGGCCTGAAGCAGGGAGCCCCACCAGGTAGCCTGGTGCAATAGCCTAGGCCTATGCTAGAATACTAGGAATGTCATGGTTACCTTCCTAGTTTGGGGACTAGGACCTTGGCAAGCTTAAGAATGACCAGAGAGCTACCAAGATCATGAAGACCCAAATCACACCCAAATCCATTGAAGAAAGTGAGGATGGTTAGACTGGAGAAGAGGAAGGGAATGACAGCTGTTTTCTGGTATTTGAAGGTCTGTCATATGGAGGAAGAATTGACTTGTTCTATTTGGTCAGAGAGGACAGAACCAAGAGAAGTGGATAGATGCCAAAAGATGCCAGTTGAGACTTTAGAAAGCTTCTTGGTGATTAGAGCTCTCCAAAGGTCTCCATGAAGGAGCTTGACAATCATTTATTAGATATGTTATAGTGAGGATTCCTTTGTGTACAGGTTGTCCCACATAGCAACACTCAGATTCTGTGATTCAAATGGGAGACTTTTCAGTTGTCAATGACCCTTTGACCACTTTCATCTCTTAATCCTTAGGATATCTCTTCCAATGTATTTTTCGCCATCTTCTCTTGTGCCCACTATCATGTTGAAGTCACCACATATTAAGGTTAAAGCTTGGTGATCTGGTCATTGCCTTGGCTTGGAGGATCTTGGATTCTTTGTGGAATTTCTCTCTACGTCCTTTGTAATAAATATTGGTGTGTACATGACAATTCTTTTCAAGGAAAATGACAGAGTGTCCTGTGAAATGAGGTTTCTTTTGTTGTCTGTGAACACCCACTGAAGCATCTTTGCCAATTCCTTTGTATCAGCCCCTCTGAGCAGAGCCCAGAAGCTGTCTTATCTTTTAGCTGAAATTTCTTTTCAGGGCTAGTCCCATTTATATAGGGAATATCAGTGTTTCATTTTCCTGTAGCCTATAGTGGGTCAGCCTATATGTCTCTGGACGTGGGTTTCACATTTGGGGAACCAAGCACTAAATCAAGGTTCATAAATGGTTTCAAAGCCATTATTCTTTGCATTCTTTGCCCCACTCCACTATTTTCTCTATTCTGTGACTGTCTCCACAGGAGTGAAAGGGACCTACACAGGACAGAGGCCTAGTTTATGTTTTTCTTTGTTTCATAGGATGGTACGACCAAAGACTGGTCTAATGGGCTACCTCCTGGGGATGGAAGTAGGCTACTACTCAGATAATTTGGTCTTTAAACAACAGGCATAGTTGGGGGCCAGAACCCACCTTGGTAGGCCCAGCTGGATATTATGGGTCACTTCTGTGCCAAAGCTTGTGTTAAAGCTGTCTACTTTGAAATTAAAAGGTCACAGGGCATAGTGAGGTACTATAGCAAGCAAAGTGGAAAGAGTGCTGGATTTGAAGTCAGAGGACCTGGATTCAAACTCTGGCTCTTCCATTTACTGCCCGTGTGACTTTGAGTAAGTCACTTAATCTCTTGAGCCTCAGTTTCCTCATCTATAAAATGAAGGAGAGATAGACTTGAATGAATTTTAAGGCTTCTTCCAACTCTAAATCTATGAACTAAGAATGAGCAGATCCAGTTTCTCTCCCTGCCTCTACCATTATATGACCTTGGCCAAGTTTACTTCCTTTCTCTGGGCCTCAGTTTCTTCATCTGTGAAAAAGGGGAACGTTGTGTTCAATGATTTCTGAACCTGACGAGCTCTGACAACCTGATTCTGAGGGATGCAGGAGATGGCCCTTAAAGGTAGGATTTCAACAGATACAAGATGGTCAGTAGAAACTAGGGGAAGAAAGAGAACCTTACAGGGTCTCCCAATTACTTCTTTTTCAGGTGTCGTAGACTTTGAGGAGTACAGCTCTATGGCCCTTCCGGAAGGCAAGTACGTGTGGGGGCCCCTGGAGGCCCTGCCTGGGCCCCCCACCCCCTAGCCCCTTACCACTGTCCTAGGGTCTGGTCAGACCCCAGAATCCCTGGAATTGGACAGAGGAGGGGAAGGGGGATGTGGCATGGCGATATGGGTGGGGGGGTCCTTCCTTTCTCCTTGTCTATCCCCCTCTGGCATCCAAATTCAGAAAACTGCCAGATTCCATTGTCCCTTCCCTTGGGGTTCAATGCCCTTGTCCATACCCTCCCCTTCCTCCCTATTTCCCCCTCCCCAATACACAGGTGGGAGACGCCTCCGAGGCAGTGGTGGAAACAGGCCCTTCCGAATCCCTGGGCTGAGCCGGAGGGAGCGTGAACATCGGCCGTCGTAAGACTTACCTAGCCCTGCAGAAAGCCTTGGTCCCACCCCAAGAGGGCCACTGGGCCTTCTTTCCCTTTTCTGGGTCATCCTGACTTGGAGTGGACTGGGGATAGTGGATAATAAGGGGCCCAGGGATCAGGATGGAGTTGGGGTTCATGGTCTGAGGAGTGGGGAATGAAGGAGAAAGGAGTGGGATAGGACTAAGATACCCTTGGGATGGTGAAGAATTGGGTTGGGATAGAGGATTAGAAGGTGAGAGCCAAGGCCCTGAGAGAAGAAGGGAGTTGGGAGGATACTAAACAGAGAGGGGCTTAGGGAAGGAGATGAGCAACAGTGGGGTCTGAAGGAGCTGGAGGGGAGCTGGCCTCTAATGGTTTGGGATCTTCTTCCTCCAGGGACTCCCCAGAGACTGAATCTGTGGTGAGTAGGGGCTGTGAGAGTTCTGCTCCCCTCAGCAAGACTGAGATCTATCAGTCCTCCTACTGGACGGGGCCCCAGGCTGGGTACTGAGTGAGGCTGAAGGCAGGGTGACTCCCACCCCATGTCACAGCCTGAAGTAACTGACCTTAGAGACCATTCAGAGACCCTCATTCTTCTCAGGGAGTGGAGGAAGGGAAAGGGAGGTGCAGGTAACTGAGGCCCAAAGAGGGGAAGGGACTTCCCCAAAATCACACCATGGGGCAGTGGCAAGGCCTGGAACCAGTCCTTAATATTTGGTCAACAAGCATTTGTTAAGCCCTAAGCCAGGAACCATGCCAAGTGCTAGGGATAGGAAGATGGGCAAACAAATACATTCAGGCCCTGATCTCAAGGAGCACATGTTCTAATGTGGAAGAAAACATGTCGATGTCTAGAGACATTCAAGATACATACTGTGGAGTATAGGAAGGTTATGTGGAAATCAAGGCATTGGCAGCTGCTGTGGTGCCCAAAGGGCCTCTGGCAGAAGCTGGGACTTGAGCTGGGTCTTGGAGCCAGGGAGCAGAGGTGAGGAGGCCAGGCCTCCCAGGTTTGGGCACAGCCAGTGCAAAGACGTAGGTGGGAGATGGCGTATTGGCATTGAAGAGAGCTCAGCGTGGAGGGGGGAAAGGGAAACCCTAGGCCCTTCCAGGAGGCTTTGTATCTCTGTCTGAGGGCGTGTGGAATGGGGCAGGGGTCCTGCCCCTTTCCCAGTGTCCCTGATACACCTGTTCCCTCAGACCTGCCCTGTAGTGGATGAGGAAGGCTTCACTGTCCGGCCAGATGTCAATCAGAACAATATCCTTCCACCCCAAATCCAGGGAAATGGGGCCTGGGGAGCAGGGCCAAGGCAGAGAGTCGCTGCCCCTCCACACCCCCTTCCCAGACAGCTCACCGGGCCTGGCTAAGCTCAGAACTCAGGCCTGGAAAGTGGTGAATGGTCACCACCTTGTGGTCAACATGGGAATGACAACTAGGCCACTGGCGAGTGCTGGGCCCTGGAAAACAATAGATTGGGCTTTGATTTAATTAGCCTAGAGAATTCCCAGGTAAGGACACGCCTTCTGCCAATACACCTAACACTTTTTCTGCCCTGATAGATTTGGAGTTTTCTAGAGTTGACTTTGAAAGAAAACAGGAATAATAATCACAATAATAACAGTATTGAGCACCATGGCATAGTGGGCATAGGACCGGGAAAATCTGGGTTCGAGTCCTGTTTCTGACACATACTGACTGGATAACCCTGGGCAAGTCACTTCATTTCTTGTGGCTCCAGATAAGTGGCAGGGACCAACTTGAATACCTAGAGGGAGGAAACTCCCCTCTATCAATGAGATTCCAGGTGTAGTCCCTATCCCTTATAATAATTAATTATGATGTTAACATGAGGTCTACCTTCAGGGAGTCCCTCAGCTGAGAAAAGATGGGGCTACCCAGAGGAAGCCTGTGGTGTGTAGGGCTCCTAAGGGAACCCCTGGTCCGTGGAAAGAAGGAAGGGGGGGGGGAGGAAAGAAAGGAAAAAGGAAGGGAAGAAACAAGCATTTATTATATTCCTACTGTGTGCCAAGAACTACGTTTAGTACTTTACAAAAGCATCCCGTTTGGTCTTCCCAGTAGCCCTGAAAGGTAGGTGCTGTCATTATCCCCATGTTACAGGTGAGGAAACTGAGGTAAACAGAAGTAAAGTGACTTGCCCAGGGTCACACAGCTAGTCTGTTTCTGGAGTCCTCTTTGAGCTCATTTCCTTGGCCCTAGGTCTGGGCTCTCTCCTTGACACCACCTAGCTGCTTCTGTGGGGAGAGACATGGCCTTTTGATGCCAGGGGTCCCTCAGAAACATATATGGCATCCTAGATTTGGAGCAAGAAGGGACCTTGAAAGTTATCTAGTCCAAATCCCTCATTTCCTCAAATGAGGAAACCGAGGCCCAAGAGTCAAGATTAGAACTCAGTCCTCTGATTCCATCCCACTGTCCATTACCAAAAAGAAGTTGTTCCCAGGCCTTCTGTGGGATCAGAGGCTCTATCGCTCATGGCCTGGGGATGATGTGGTGGTGCCTGGAGTGGAGGCAGGAGGCCGAGGGAAGGCAGGGGGAATGTTCAGTCTATTACTTGCTTCCTTGACCCCTGAGCACCAGAGCGGGAGAACCCACGCTTCTGTTCATCTAGTGACTCTGACTATGACGACGATGAGGAGCCCCGAAAGTTCTTTGTCCAGATCAAGCCGGCCCCACCACCCAGCCAGAACCGGGATGCCGAGGCAGCCGCAGCCCAGCTCAAGGCCACAGCAGGCAGCCTGATCTTGCCACCAGGCCCTGGGGTAAGGAGCTGCTCAGTGGGGGAGATGATGAGCGAGGAGCGTGGGAGGTCAGAGGCCATGGTCATGACACCGTAGGGCAGATAGGTGGGTGTATATCGGGGGACCTCCTGACATCCCTGTTCTGTTCACAGGGCACCATGAAACGTCATTCCTCCCGTAAGTGCCCTTCCTGTTATTGCCAGGCTGGGGGTGGTGGGAGCCCCTGGGCTCAGACCACGTCGTGGCTCCAGCGTCCTTCTGAAGCCCCCAGCCTCCTTCTGGAGCCCCCAGCTTCTTCCAGGCCCTCCCAGCCCTCTGGGTCCTTGCCCTGGGGACTCCATAGGATTGGGTGGCTGGACAGAGTGGGAAGGAGGGCCTCTGGGGACCCCAGGGGGGCAGATCCTGTTGGTAATGGGTGGGGGAGAGTGGCAAGCTTAAACTGAGATGTGGGGTCTCTTACAGGGGAGATGTCAGGGAAACCACTGAGGCCTCACTCGGCCTCCAGAGCCATCCGGTGTGTATGCGTGCAGGGGAGGGGAGGGGGTGCAACAAGTCAGGGTGCATCTATGTGCTCCCCCACCCAGGACCCCTGCCCTGTGCTCCAATATCTCCCCCCCTCCAGCCTTGTATCCTGACCTTTCCCCCTGTGTTTAATCCCTCCCCTTCCCACCATTTGGAGCCCGGGATTGATTTGTAAACTCTGCCCTTCCCCCATCTCCAGATGTGCAGAAAAGCCCCAATCAGACGTGCAGCTGTCCAAGGTCCTCTTTGGCCCTCCCCTGGAGTCAGCCTTGGAGCCAGACTTTGCAGGTGATGGTGGGGGGAGGCCACTTAGCAGAGGCCAGGCTGTGAAGCTGGACTCCCTACCTCTCTGACCCCCTTCTCTTCCTCTCCCACTCCCCTTCTCCAGGTTCTGGCAGCTACGGCCTTACCTCCAGCCCCTCTCCCTTCTCCTCCTCATCCCCAGAGAATGTGGAGGACTCAGGTCTGGACTCCCCATCCCACCCAGCCCCGGGCCCCTCTCCAGACTCCTGGGTTCCCCGACCGGCCACACCCCAGAGTCCCCCCGGGGCCAGGAGACCTCCTAGCTCCCCACCAGCCCGGCCCCACACCTGCCCTGCCTGGACTGCGCCAGGGGGGCCTCCAGGATCTGAGCCCAACCGTGACCCCTGGGCGAGTGATGGTGAGTCTGAGTCATCTCTGTCCCTTGCCCGTTCCCAGAATGTCCAGTTCTCCCAGGTTCAGGGGAGGTTAGAATCTCAGAGATGGGAGCACCCCCAGGAAGCCCTCTTGCTCTCTTCAGTCTTCCCAGGGGGTCTAGCCTCTGCTCACATACTCCCAGTGATAGAGCCTCTGAAGGCAAACCCACCCACTGCTTGGGGAAACTGAGTCCTCTCCCTTCCCCTTCCTTTCCAAGCTTCCTAGGGGTATGGGGGTGGGATGGATGTGGAAGGGAGGCAGTAGGAGTAGTGGAAAGGTCCCTAGCCTGGGACGTTAGAGGACAAGGCTTTATCCTGACTTGGCCAGTGACTTGGTTTACAATCTAGGCTGTGCCCATTCCCCACCCTGAGCCTCTTTATACACCCTGCAGGGAACTGTCATGAGGAAAACACTTTGTAAACTTGGAAGTGTTATTAGAAATTCCAATCACTGGTAACTTATATCTTATGGATACTTACACCGAGTTTAAATCCTGCCCCAAACTCTTCAGTTTGTGTGACCCTGGGCAAGTCACTCAGCCCCTGTCAGCCCTGTTTTCATCATGAGGGCGACTGTAGCACCTGCCATGCAGGGTTGTTGAAAGTGTATGTATGTATGTATGTATGTATGTATGTATGTATGTGCACATATAATGCCTCGCAAGCTGTAGCATGTTATGTATATGACAGCTGTGATCAGTACTGTCATGGTTATTATTCTTGCCCATCTCTCACTCCATGATGCCCAGACCTGGTGCCCGCTCTGCCCGATACAGGGTCCCGGGAGGGACAGGCAATGCTGCCCAGAAGAGGTCATACCAGGAAGACACCTAGTACCCTCACCCGCAGCAATGGAGACCTGGTAAGGGTAGCACAGTCCCTGGGGGAGGGGGGAGGGCTGGCTGGCACATGCCTTACTTCCTGTAGTACATGGATGCTCATAGGTCTGGGCTGTGCCAGCTGCCAGGACAGGAAGTGGGGACCCTGGATGGCTAGAATGGGGAGGGAGAGTAGAGGCATAGGAAGAGGCTCTGAGGACAGCATGAGGGGAGGAGGGCACTGGGCTGCTTTTACCTCTGCCCGCATAGCCTGGGGTGGGGAGTCACACCCGAGCTCCCCCATATCTGGGCCTCTATTTTCTCAATGAAGAGGGTCAGACATGACCTCTGACCGGCTCCAGTGATCTCTACTTTGCTTCCAGTCTCGTTCCTTGAGCCCCTCCCCACTGAGTTCCTCCGTCCCTAGCAGCCTCCCAGAGAGAAGCAGCGGCTTTCCCCAGTCAGGACTTGGTATGTCTTGGGCTCCCTGTAGAATGGATGGGGCAGGGGGTGGTGGGAGTGGAGAGGGCTCTAGGCTGGGGGCCAGGAGCTGCCACGAGTGCATCCTTCAGGTCCTGAGATAGAGTACATGGATGATTGATGGACTGTAGCCTCCTTGAGGGCAAGGTCTGTTTTGTGTGTCCACAGGCTGGTTGGCTGACTGACTAAATTTAAACTCAGAAGGCTAAGGTTTCCATCCCTACCTCTGCCTCTGGTTAGCTGTGTGTCCTTAGGCAATTAACATCTCCAGGCCTCAATTTTCTTTCTTTTTTTAAAAATTAAATTATTTATTTTTAGTTTTCAACAATCACTTCCACAAGTTTTAAATATTTCTCCCCCTCCCTCTCTAAGAAAGTTTGCAGTCTGATATGGGTTCTGCACATACATTCCAATTAAACACATTTTCATATTAGTCATGTTGCATAGAAGAATTATAACGAATGAGAAAAACCATGAGAAGGAAAAAGAAAACAGTCTGCTTCATTCTGCATTCTAACTCCAGAGTTCTTTCTCTGGATGTGACTGACGCTTTTCCATCATGAGTCCTTTGGAACTTTTAGGTCCTTGCATTGCTGAGAAGGGCTAAGTCTATCAAAGTTAATCACACAATGTGGCTGTTACTGTGTACAATGTTCTCCTGGTCCTGCTCACTTCACTCTGCATCAGTTCATATAAGTCTTTCCAGGTTTTTCTGAAGTCCACCTGTTCATCATTTCTTACAGCACAATAATATTCCATTACATGCATATACCACAACTTGTTCAGCCATTCCCCACTTGATTGGCATCCCCTCAATTTCTAGTTCTTGGCCACCACAAAAGGAGCTGCTATAAATATTTTTATACATGTGGGTCCTTTCTCCATTTTGATGATCTCTTTGGGATATAGCCCTAGAAGTGGTATTGCTGGGTCAAAGGCTGTGCACATTTTTATAGCCCTTTGGGTCCAGGCTTCAATTTTCTCATCTAGTAAGTAGTCAGAACAGGGTATCACTGGGAGACCTGCCAGCTCTAAATCCTATGATCCTCTAAGTACCCAATAGGCCTTCAAGTGGAAAAGGGATTAGCCTCCTTTGTTGTGGCCCTTGAGGGCAGAACTAGGGCGATGGGTGGAAGAGGCTCTGGGGAGATGGGTTTTGGCTCCAAGTTAGGAAAAAGTTGGAAGGAAGAAAGCTGTTCAAAAGTAGAATGGGTGCCTTAGGTGGGTAGTGAGCTCCCCATGGCTGGAGGATTCCAAGGAGAACCTGGACTGCTTGTTGCTAAGGGCATTCTTTTCTGCAGTCCCTCCCTTCTAACTGGGACATCCTATAATTCTGAGTCATAGTTTTGCCCCAGACTTCCGTTTTGTGAGCTTTTCTCCCCCTCACTGAGCCTCAGTTTCCCCATTTGTAAAATGAGACTGAATTTGATTATCTCTAAAGATCCTCCCAGCTATTATTTTATCCTCAGGTACAATTCTTTGAGGGGCTCTTGAGGCTGAAAACTGATCCTGGCTTGTCTTTCTCCCCTCTGCAGGGATCTCCAGGGGCCCCAGCCCCGTGGTGCTAGGCTCCCAGGATGCCCTGCCTGTAGCCACAGCTTTCACAGAGTATATCCATGCCTATTTCCGGGGCCAGGATGCCTCCAGGTAGGCCACCAACTGGAGCAGATGGGGTTGAGGGGGAAGGAAGGGGGTCAAGTCTGACCAGGATTCCATCACTCATTCTACTTGCCCCTCAGGCCACTGTAGCCCTTCCCCCTAAAGATTCCCCCAGGCCACTGGATGGTCAAGTGGACACAGACCAGGGCTTGAGATTAGGGCTAGAACCGGAATGAGAACTGAGGTCCCCTAACTAACTCACTGCACCACCTAGGGGGAGTCTCTTCACTTATTGGGACCTCAGTTTCCCTTTTTGTAAAATACAGTTATAGACCTTACTGGCCTCCTGTCCTTCTACTCCTGAGAGTTCTGAGGCTCAAGTGAGATCATGGATAGGAAAGTACATTTAGGCAATAGAGTCATGTGAAATGCAATGGCAGACCCAGGATATCACTAAGAGAGCTAGCCTGACAAAGTGGGTGGGAGGGGCAAGGCCTGATTTTCCATTTGGCCTGGAAAACGTGCTGCTGGCTGACCATACCCCGAAGTGACCCTGCAAATATTAGACTAGAAATGCCAGATAAGGCATGGATCTGCGAATGCGGAGGAGGAGGAGGGCTCCAGCACACAGGGAGAAAATCACAGGTCTTAGAAAAAGAAGTATATAAACTATATACTAATAAAATAAATATAATAATCTAAAATAATATGACTATTTTATATCATATATGTAATAATGTAACGTACTGTTACATATCATATTATAATATAATATAGTTTATATAGATTTATATGCTAGGATATTTATGTTAAACCTATAACTCAATATTTATTACACTTTATTTATTTGTAAATATATTTTATTCATAGAATAATAAATGTAAGATAAATAATAAGTAGAATAATATATGAAATACAATAGTAATAATAACCATTTTGAGCATTATATATTTCTATTATAGAATTTATATACATTAACAAATAAATATAAGATAAACCATAAATAGAAAAATAAAATACAGTGATGATAATAGCAATAACAACCTTGTACACCGTGTACAAAGTGTTACATATATTATCTTATTTGGTTTTCACAGCAACATTAGGAGGTAGGTGCTATTATAATCTCTGTTTTATAAATGGGGAAACTGAGGCTGAGAGTGTGCCCAGGGTCACAAAGCAGTTTCTGAGGCAGGATTTGAACTCCGGTCTTCTTGACTCCAAGTCCAGCATTCTAACCATTGTGCCATAGCTGCTTCTGGGAAAGCTCTTTCCTCCGGAGGTGAGGCTAGGGCCCAGGTGCCACCTCTGAGCTCTGTGCCCCACAGCTGCATGGTGAAGGTGACAGGTGAGCTGACTATGTCCTTCCCTGCGGGGATCGTGAGGGTGTTCAGCGGGACGATGCCCCTGCCTGTGCTCAGCTTCCGTCTGGTCCGTACAGCTGTCATTGAACACTTCCAGCCCAACGCTGACCTGCTCTTCAGGTGTCGGGGAGACTGGGGCAGCTGGTCCAGCCAGAATGCCGAGGGGACCCTGGGTGCTTGGGGGGGGGCCGGTTGACTCATGAGATACAGGCCGGATGACCAGAGCTAGGAGGATCCTGAGGGGCTGGGGAGGGGAAGAATCGGGGCTGGGGGTGGAGAGAAGAGCCAGACTTGGACCTTGTACCTCAGGATAGTTATGGGAGACCAGAGCCAACCAGCCCTAACCCTGCCCCACAGTGACCCTTCCCAAAGTGATCCAGCCACCAAGGACTTTTGGCTGAATATGTCTGCTCTGACGGGGCATCTACAGCGCCAGGCTGAACAGAGCCCAGCAGCCTCCTACTACAATGTGGTGCTGCTTCGGTATAAGGTGAGGCCTGCCAGGGGCACACAGCAGGAAGATATCAGCTGTAATCACAACAGACAGAAGAAAGCTCTCAGGAGGGTGGTCTCAGAAGGCCTGGACCTGTGGATGGGAGTGGGGATGGCAGCTCTAAGCAGATACTGAGGGAGATGGGATGGTGGTTCTCCATGGGCACTCAAGGGACCAGGATGGGGAGCTTTCATTGCTCCCATACAAAGCCAATAGTGGTCAGGGTTAGAGCTGGAGGGGCCTTCGTGGATAGGAGGGAGGCTGTCAACCAACATACAGGACAAATTGGGGTGGGGTGGGGGCTCAGGAGACAAGACTAATTGCTCCTCTATCCCAAGCTGCTCTCCTCTCCCCTGCCCAGTTCTCCAAGCCTGGGATCCAGTCGGCTCCTCTGCAGCTCAGTGCCCACTGGCAGTGTGGCCGTGCCCTGACCCAGGTCTCAGTAGAGTACAGTTATTGCCCAAGCGCCATGGCCCTGCCCACCCCACTCACCAACGTCCAGATCCTGCTGCCTGTTGAGGAGCCGGTCACCAATGTCCGTCTACAGCCTGCTGCCAGCTGGTAAGCCCCTTCCTGGGTTCCCTGGGTTTTCCATTGAGGTAGTGGGTACATTCTGGGATCCTGGGACCATCAGTCCACAAGCCTATTTAAAGGACCTACAGTGTAGCTGGTGCTGTGCCAGGTGCTAGTGAGATGACCAACCCTGGCCCTCAGGGAGCTTCTGTACTGCCCAGGGACCCACACATGCATGCTGAGTAGATACGGCATCTACATGGCGTGGATATACTCAGAACAAATTTAAGGTAATTAAAAGTGGAAGTTAGCAGCTGGGGAGATCAGGAAAGACCTCAGTAAGTGATGTGTAAACTTCCCTGTGCCAGAACTGGGACTCAAGAAGGGCCTGATGAATGAATGAATGAATGAATGAATGAATGAATGAATGAATGAACAACGAACAAACAAACAAATGTTTGAATGTTTTTGATGATGAATCACATTCGATTCTTTGTGATCCCATTTGGGGTTTTCTTGGCAAAGATACTGGAGTGGTTTGCCATTTCCTTCTCCAGCTCATTTCATAGATGAGGAAACTGAGGCAAGCAGGGTGAAGTGACTTGCCCAGGGTCACCCAGCTAGTGTCTGAGGCTAGGTTTGAACTCAGACCCTCCTGACTCCAGGCCCAGCATTCTATCCACTTCACTACTGAGCTGCCCAAATGTTTTAATACAAAAACATTTTATTAAGCATTTACTATCTGCTAGGTTCTGGGGACAGAGGTATAAGCAAGCCAGACAGATCCTCTTTCCTCCTGGAGTTTACACTCTAGTGAGGGAAGGGTGGGATGGGCCAGAGTGGGGAGGGTGGGGAGTGGAGATGGCAAACATGGATTGTTTGGAAATGACTGGAAGATTGCAAGATAAGGCCATAGCTCACCTGTCAAGGGCCAGGGACCCAGGGCCAGAGTCTGAGTTCTGAATTCAGAGTCTGAATGGGATAAAGAAGGGACCAGGCGCAGCTGAGACCTTTATCCTTTTCTACCCATAGGAACCTGGAGGAGAAGAGGCTCCTGTGGAGACTTCCAGATGTGTCAGAGGAAGGGGGTGAGCCTATACTCTTCCTTTAAGCTTCCCGGGCATCTTCTGTCCCCCAGGCCTAAATCCTCCTCCTATAGAACCTTAAAACATAAATCTCAGAGCTGCAAGGGCCCTTAGAGCACAGGATGTCAGGTCTGGGAGCCCTCAGAACACAGGATGTCAGAGCTGGAAGGGCCCTTAGAACACAGGATGTCAGAGCTGGGAGGGCCCTTAGAACCCAGAATGTCAGGGCTGGAAGGGCCCTTAGAACACAGAGTGTCAGGGGAGGCTAGGTGGCGCAGTGAGTAGAGCACCAGCCCTGGAGTCAGAAGCACCTGAGTTCGGATCCGGCCTCAGACACTTAACGCACACAAACAAAAACCTAGCCATGTGACCTTGGGCAAGTTACTTAACCCCAATTGCCCTCCAAAAACAAAACAAAAAAAGAACATAGAGTGTCAGATCTGGGAGGGCCCTTAGAACCCACAACACATTTTATTAAGTGCATGCTATATTCAAGGCATTTGGCTTAGTACTCTTAGATATAAGGATGAAAAAAAAGCTCAATCCCCACCCCGAAGGGATAGATTGCAGGATCTGGTTAGCTTTTCCACAAATAAAGCATTTTCTTAACACCTACTGTGCACCCGGCACTCTGCTAAGCACTGGGGGTAGGATGGAAGAGCCTAACTGACCTGCCCTCAGGAGGCTCACATTCTAGGGGGGAGACATCTGCTTATATGAGGCACATGCAGAATGGACAGTGATTCCAACATGGCGGAGCTCTAGACTAGAGTCTCTCCTCACGCCCATCCTGGGGAGATTTTGTCCAGTGGCATATAGCAAACCATCAGTTGTGCTCCATGGGCCAGATGCCTCCACTCTGGGAGCTCAGGGAGATAGGGGTGGGAAGTGGGGCATCAGCCAGGAAATCCCTGTGGCTAATGAGATTGGGGGATGGGAGTCTGTGGGCCCAGTGGCCCTATAGGCTCTCTCCTCAGGCCTAGAAGGGTATCATAGGGAATGCCCTGATTCCCAGGGTTAGGCTAGATCAGCATCTAGCTGTCTTTGTCCCCCCAGGCCAAGGCCATCTCTCTGCCAGCTGGGAACCTCTGTCTGGGCCCAGCATGCCTGGCCCAGTGGCTGCCCACTTCACCAGTGAGGGCAGCACCCTGTCTGGGGTGGATGTGGAGCTTGTAGGCAGTGGGTACCGCATGTCTCTGGTGAAGAGGAGGTTTGCCACAGGTACCAGAGGGGGCCATTCTCCCTCTACCCAGGGCTTCCTTTATCATCACAGCCCCTATATGGCCCTACCCTTGGGGTCCCCAAGAAAGGGTCTGAAATGCTGCTACCTGGGGGTGGTGGAGGGGTAGGGAGTGGGGTGGGGAATAGATTCCAGCCAGGGATTGGAGGAGAGAGGGGGAGCCTCAGGGTTCAGGACACAGGTGGGCCTCAAAGACTCCCAGGGGATGGAATGGGGAGGGAAAGAGCCAGAAACCCACCAAGAACACAATGAAAAAGAGAAGTCCCAGCCAACTCCCTGCACCTAAGCAGCTCTTTGTGTTCCACAGGAACCTATCTGGCTAGCTGCTGAGCTCCACTGGCTAGCCTGTGCTGCTCCCTCTCTGGGCTTGGATTTGCACTTTGGCTCCATGGTGGGGCCTACTTCCTCCCACCCTGCACCCCAAACTTTGGACCTGGTTGATTTTAAACAGACACTGAGTGACCCCAGCCCTCTGGGGGGAGGGGGGAGGGTGTGGTGTGAACTGGGAGGGTTGGGAATTGGAAAGTGGGGGCCCAAAGTTCCCCACCCTGGACTGAGCCTTGCAGGTTTCCTTCCCCTGGCTTTCCCCTTCCCTCCCACAGTCCTCCCCTCAGCCCAAGGACAGTCCAGCCCCTGGGGTTTTATGTCATTTGAATAAACACTCTATTTTCTAATAAAACTATTCTGGCTCTGGGCCTCTTCTTCATTGGGGAGAGGGAGGCCAGATAAGAGGTAGGGGTCTCAGCTTGGCTTCTCTGTGAGTCTTTCCGTGAGGAGCCCAGTCCAAGCTGTACATTGGAGGGGATTTGGCAAGGAAAAACTCAAGACCAGCAAGCAGCAATGTTAGAATCCAGAATGTCAGAGCTGGGAGGGCCCTTAGAACACAGAATGTCAGAGCTGGGAGGGCCCTGAGAACAAAGAAGGTCAGAGCTGGGAGGGCCCTTAGAACACAGGATGTCAGAGCTGGGAGGGCCCTTAGAGCATAGAATGTCAGAGCTGGGAGGGCCCTTAGAACACAGGATGTCAGAGCTGGGAGGGCCCTTAGAACATAGAATGTCAGAGCTGGGAGGGCCCTTAGAATGCAGAACACAGAATGTCAGAGCTGGCCAGACACTCACGGTAGCTGCGGACCTTTATTGCATTTAATGTTTTCTGGTTTCCCACATGGGTTATCTCCTGTCAGATTCCTACCTTCCTTAGCAGGGAGGTACAGTTATCCCATTTTGCAAAAGAGAAAGAAGGCTGATGGGGGTGACTAGGTGGCACAGTGAATAGAGCACCGGCCCTGGAGTCAGGAGGACCTGAGTTCAAATCCAGCCTCAGACGCTTAACACACACACATAAAAACTAGCCGTGTGACCTTGGGCAAGTCACTTAACCCCAACTGCCCTATCTTTCCCCCTCCAAAAAGAAAAAAAAAAAGAAAGAAGAAGAAGAAGGCTGATGGTCACTTATTTGCTTTGCCAGTGGTTGGCAGAAGTGGGCTTCCACCCTTCTCAGGTCTTTGTGCCCCAAATGTAGGCCTGTTTCCACACTGCCTCTTCAAACTCCCTTCCAGGTCTCGGTTTATAATGCTTTGACAGCATGAATTGGAGAGTTTAGAAAATAGGCGGTGTGTCCTTGGGCACAGGCCTAAGGTTCTCTACTTTGGGTCACCTGCTCTTCTGGCTCCTGTCCCAGGGCTCTTTCCCCTAATTCCCTTTCTTCTGTTTTTTTTTTTAATTATTATCTTTGGTGTGTGTAAGAATCATGACTTTTTCTGAGTTCCTGGTCCTACCCCACCCTTACAAGCGTCATTCTTGGAATGGTAGACTCTGTTCCTAGTGTCTGGCCTACTTAAAACTCCTTTCTCTCTCTCTCCTTAGATTTAACTCTGTCTTGTCTGGCCTCCCCTCCAGAACTCCACTAAGGGTCCAAAAGCCCTAGGACTGTCCCTGTAGAGGGAAAGATGGGTCTGACACAGAGGACAGAGGAGTATAGAGGCATGCTAGGCTCTATTAGACTCCAGTCTAAAATGAACACTGTGGATAAGAGCAGAAACTTCAATAGCAGAGTTTTGTTAGAGGAAGGCAAGCCTACTTACCTTATCCCACTGAGGCAGGAAGAGGCTGGCAATGAATGGTGCCATTGATTCCAGTGTCAGGCTCCTTCACTGTAAAAGTTTCTGTCAGTGTCTGGGCACCAGGAAGGATGGGTGCATCTAGTCACAGCTGGGTCAGCCAGTCTCTTTACACTAGTTTCTGATTTACTGCATGGTATATTTGAACATAATCAATTACATTAAAGTTAAATATGTCTGTATTTGCAAGGCACACATAGCATTCTAGAGCATGGGAGGTTTTGTATACATATTTCAAAACATGTTTGCACACCATAATGGTGAGCTGCCGAAGTCACTTACTGGAAGCAAGAGGTAAGATCATGTTTATTTATGAGGTGGTATCCCTTGTCTTCACTTTTGGGAGCAGGGGGCTCTGCTCAAACTTGGACACATCCTCAGTCATCTACACTGAGTCATTTAATCAACCTTTTTCCTGTTCCTGGAGTGCTGTGCCTGGCCTTGGACTCCAGCTACCCTTCCTTGATTCTTGGGCTTAGACCCACTTGTATTGCTTTCCAGGATGCCCTTGACTGGGAGTTCTTGATCTATGAGAAAGCCCTTGGCACCCTCAGCTAAGGACACATAGAAAGATGTGAGAAAGTCTTGTGTACCTAATGGGGAGAAAAACCTACAACTTTATTTCCACTGACCTCTGATTGAAACTGATCATGTCCTTCAGTTACTTAAGGGTCCTGTAGGCTTCACCAGATTGCCAGAAAGGTCCAGGGTCCAAAAAAACGTTAAGACCACTGAAGAATCTCAGGCCAGAGAACTGGACCTCATCAAGCTTTGTTGTTGATTGATTCCAATGTGATCATTCCTTCCCTTCTCTAAGGTCCAATTTCTCAATTTTCCATTTTCTAGGAGGAGGAGGAACACTCTCTTGGAGACTTCCTTCCCTACAGTTAGAGGAATCAGGTAGAGGGTTACTATGAAGGTCTGGTGAAAGTCTCTAGAGGTGGAGGGAAAAAGTTGCCTTGAAGTGTTAATTATCTTTGAGAGCAAAGACCAATCTACATGTCAAAGGGAAGGGGCCTCTTCCTTTTTTCCCTGACAAAACTAGGAGAGGTCCCAAGTGTTGGAGGAGGGGTAATATTGGGAGGATTACTGAGAGGAAGTGGACCCCTAGCAGAGCTGCTAGTTGGGAAGGGACCTTAGAGCATAGAATGTCAGCTCTGGGAGAGAAGTTGTTTTGTTGCTGCTTGTCCTTTGTTCCCAAAGCCGCCCATGACATCAGGGAGGTGGGAGGTGGAATGACGTGCACATGCATTGGGCTGAAGTAAGGAAGGGCTCTGCAGAGTGACCAGCCTCAGTGTCTCCTCCGGAGCCATATGGGTCCAGTGGGTGAAATACAGATCAGCACAACTGGAGATGGCCCTGCACAGACACAGTGGGAGACCTTGGCCGTTTTAAGCTAAGGTCTTTCCCAGGTCTCAGTTTTACTGAGGCAATGCCCAATCAGTGGTTAAGGCTAGGTAGACATTTACTGGCTGTGGGAGAGATACTAAAAATATGGAATGTCAGAGTCAGGAGGGCTGCTAGAATACACAATGTTAAAGCTAGGAGGGCTCTCAGAACAGAGGATATCAAAATGGGAGATGGGGGAACAGAGAAGGAAAACCTTAGGGGACCATTTAGTCCAAAACCTTCATCTGACAGATGGGGGAAACTGAGGCTCAGAAAGAGGCAGAGACTTGCTGAAGAAAAGTGTGATATAGCAGGGACTAGAACTTAAACCTTCAGCCTCCTAGCCCAGGGCTCTTTCAACACTGGGAAATGTGGGAAGAAACTTTGAGTGTGAGACAGAGAGATAAGAGGAACTAACTACCTGCACAGTAAGTAGCACAGAGCATCGCCTGAGCCAGGGAACCTGGGCTTGGCTTGGGGGAGGGGCCTGAGCTGGGCGGGGGCAGAAGGGAGGTGGCCAATTATCAATCAGATGAAACCTAGCTTCCTCAGTCTAGAGGGAAACCCTGTGGCTGGAGGGACCTGTGGCTGGAAGGTCGAGCCGATTTCCAGGGGAAGAGCTGCCTACTTCAGGGGCAGGGCTGTCCAGTGGTGAGTGCTTTGAGGAGGGGGTCTGAGATCACCTAACACCCTGTAATGGAAGGGGGCTGACCAGGGACAGTGAGAGGGGGCGCTGATTTTCTAGACCTCCAAGGTAGCAGGAGAATCTTGGGGAGAAGCTCTAGCCTTCCCACCCACCCCTCCTTCCACTACATCCTTTGGTGTCCTGAGAGGTGCTGAATCTGATGTAAGGGACAAAGAGCCTGCTATCTGGGGACGTGAACTGTCTGTGCTAACTAGACTTCCCCCCCTGATCCTTGGGGCAGAAACCAGAAGGGCCAGTCCCAGATTCTGGGCTTGTCACCTGTTTCAAATTCTCTAAAGGAAAATCCCTCCTCTCTCCTTTCTTAATGTTGAAGATGGACACTAGAGTGTTAGGAATCAAGAATCAGAGAGAACTAAGAACTGAGAAAGCCCCAGGACTTCAGCCGTGACATCTCTGCCTAGGAACCCTGAAACCCCATCGCTCCTTGTCCAGGAGGGGGCCTGGGTCTGAGAGAAAACTGGGCATCCGGTTGTGGTCCCAAATCCTCAGCTGAGGGTGCCAAGGGCTTTCTCTTAAAGCACACAAACTTCAGCCCAGCCCCCTCCTCCAAGAGCTTCTACTTTCTTCCCCCCAGGGTGGTGGTTCAATACTGTAGCCCTCCTTCACCCCACAGCCCATGGCTGGCTTTGGAGGGCATAGAATGTGTGAATAGGACAGAATGCCAGAGGGAGGAGGAGGGGTCTGGAAACAGAGACCTCTGAAAATGGGAAGGGATCTGAGAACTTGGGGGTAGTAATTAACATCAACTCATAAACATTCATCAGGTGTGTAATGTAACAGGAACCATGTAGGTGTTGGGTACACAACAATGAAACAGTCCTCACTCAGGAGGATGCCCTCCTCACCTCCACCCCTGAATCTGTCTTCTTTTCAAGGCTCAGCTCATATCCCACTTTCTGCAAGAGGCTGCCTTTCCTGGTTTCCCCAGGTGCCAGAGTGTGAAATTACTTCCCTTTACAATGTATAGATTTCTTTGCATTTTGTCCCCCCCCCCCCATAGAATGTAACCTCTTTTTCATAGCCAGGACTCCCCAGCTCTGGCACATTATAGGCTCTCCTCTGCACCCCCCTTAATAGTATTTTATTTTTTCCCATTACATGTAAAGATAATTTTCAACATTCACTTTTATAAGATTTTGAGTTCCAAATTTTTTCCTCCCTCCCCCCTCCCCAAGACGGCATGCAATCTGATATAGGCTATATATGTACAGTCATATTAAACATTTCCGTGTTAGTCATGTTGTGAAAGAAGATCCAGAACAAAGGGGAAAAACCGTAAGAAATTAAAAAAATAATAAGTGAAAATAGTCTGCTTTGATCTGCATTCAGACTCCGTGGTCCTTTCTCTGGATGTGGATGGCATTTTCCATTATGAGTCTTTTGGGATAGTCTTAGATCATTGCATTGCTGAGTAGAGCTACATCTGATCAACGAGCAATGCTGCTGTTACTGTGTACATCTTGCTGTTTCTGTGTACAATGTTCTCCTGTTTCTGTTCACTTAGCGTCAGTTCATGAAAGTCTTTCCAGGTTTTTCTAAAGTCCATCTGCTCATCATTTCTTATAGAACAATAGTATTCCATTATATTCTTATATCACAACTCGTTCAGCCATTTCCCAATTGATGGGCACCTCACATTGTAGGCTTTTAATACATGTTTGTTAACTGTTGGGGGAGTATTATAAGGATGCAAATATGGGAAATTCCAAGTATATACAAAGTATATAATGAGGGAGGGAAGGAGGAAGAGAGGGAGAGGAGAGGAGAGGAGAGGAGAGGAGAGAGAAGATAAAAGGAAAATCAGAGGAAGCATCCTGGAAGACCTGGTACCCCAGGAGTGTTTGGAAGAAAGCTAGGGGATTCTTTCTCAGCAGAGATGAGAAGGGAGTGCATTCCAGGCACAGGAAGGCTAGGAGATGTCAAATCCTCAGTGGGCAGCTACTGGAAGGGAGAGTGTGGGAAGGTCACCTAGAGGGCATTGGGGAAAAGTAAACTGGCCATAAACTGGCCTCTGCGTCTTATCTTCCAAGAATTGTTGACTACAATCAGCTGAAAAATGATGCCATCAAAATGTTAAGAGTTGTGAGAAATTAAAAAGTGAAATTAAAAAGTCAGTGGTGGGGGGGCGGAGCCAAGATGGCAGAGTAGAAACAGCATTTCCAATGTGCTCTGCCCCACACAAATTTCAAACAATGTGAAAGGGAGCTCTGAACAACTTCTGGAGCCACAGCACCCACAGAACAGCACAGAGAAGCTAACCTCTTGCTGAGGACAGCCCAGCAGCCCTGCAGGGAGCAGCCAGTGAAGTGCTCTGAGAGCAGGCAGCACAGCACACTGGGAACCGACAGCTCAGCCCGCAGAGCCGAGCCCAGGTCCACGGTTTTAGTCCCAGGGCGGCCGGGCCTTCAGCCAGCTGGTGGAACCCCAGAACACCAGTAATTGTGGCAATTCCAGAATTATCAGCACAGATATGCCTAGGAAAAAGTGAGAGGTTAGTGCCCTATGGACTTTGGGACCAGTATTTGGGAAACACGTGGCTTCCTCCCCTGGGGGCAAAAAGCTGCTGAAGAAACAGCTGCACAGAAGCCATTTTGCAGCTTCAGTAGTGGCTCTAGCTCCTGGTCTGCGAACTGTAGGAAGATCCAGCAATCAGTCTGGGGCTTAATCGCTTTTGCTTTAAACTGCCTGGATCTGGATTGTGGTCTGGGGGGAAGTTTGGGGTGGGTATCCAACTTGCCAGAGTGAGTGGAGGCTTTACAGAGGCCACCCAACTGGAGGAAGTTGTGAAGACCCCACGTTTGGGCGGAAGCTCCCCTGTCTGGTGGCAGAGTCCTACTGTGGCAACAAGCCCCAAAATCAAGTAATTAAGTGGCAATATGCCTAGGCTAACGAGACAAAATAAAGAGAAAAGTTCAACATTGGACTCCTATTTTAGGGGCAAAGAGGCTCAAAGCATGGAGGAGGACTGTGAGATCAGAACTCCTGCACCAAAAGCCCCAAGTGAAAATTCAAGCTGGCTACAGGCCATAGAGGACCTTAAGAAGCAGATAAGAGAAGTGGGGGAAAAATTGGGAAGAGAAATGAAAAAGATGCAAGAAAAGTGTGAAATGACAGTCAACTGAGGACTGTCTGAGGAAAATAACACCTTAAAAAATAGACTAACTCAAATGGCAAAAGAGGCTCAGAAAGGCAATGAGGAGAAGAATGCCTTAAAAAGTCGAATTTGCCAGATGGAAAAAGAATCTCAAAAGCTCACTGAGGAGATTTATTCCTTCAGAGTTAGACTGGAGCAAATGGAAGCTAGTGACTTTATGAGAAATCAAGATACTATTAAACAGATCCAGACAAATGAAAGAATAGAAGGCAATGTGAAATATCTCATGGGAAAAACCATTGACCTGGAAAATAGATCCAAGAGAGATAATTTAAAAATTATTGGACTACCTGAAAGCCATGATCAAAGAAAGAACCTAGAAATCACCCTTCAAGAAATTCTTAAGGAAAATTGCCCTGATGCTTTAGACCCAGAGGGGGAAATAGAGGTTGAAAGAATCCACCGATCACCTCCTGAAAAAGATCCCAAAAAGAAAACTCCCAGGAATATTATAGCCAGGTTCCAGAATCCCCAGATCAAGGATGAAATACTACAAGCAGCCAGGAAGAAACAATTTCAATATTGTGGAAACACAATCAGAATAGCACAGTACCTGGCAGCTTCTACATTGAAGGATAGAAGGGCATGGAATATGATATTCCAGAGGGCAAAAGAGCTGGGAATGAACCCAAGGGTCACCTACCCAGCAAAACTGAGTATCTTGTTTCAGGGGAAAATATGGTCATTCAGTGGAATAGAGGACTTTCAAACATTCTTGATGAAAAAACCAGAGTTGAATAGAAAATTTGACATTCAGACACAAGAAGCAAGAGATGCTTGAGAAGGCAATCAAGGAAAAGAAATCAAAAGGAACTTATCAAAGTTGTACTATTTACATTCCTACATGGAAAAACAATAACTGTGTTTGATGAAACATTTCTCATTATGAAAATAATTGAAGATGGGTACATGGCATATGTTCACAGGTATACATGGATAGAGGGCACAGGTTGAATTTAATGGGAAGGGATGATGATTATTATTTTTTGGAGGGCAATTGGGATTGAGTGACTTGCCCAGGTTCACGTGGCTGGGTTTTTTTTGTGTGTGTTGGGTGTCTGGGGCCAGATCCGAGCTCGGGTCCTTCTGGCTCCGGGGCTGGCTCTCTGCTCACTGCGCCACCTAGCTGCCCCAAGGAAGGGATGACTCTTAAGGGGTGAAGTCAAGAGGTGAGAGAGGAAAGTGGCAAGAGGAGATGGAGAGAGACAGGGTAGGGCAAGCTATCTCATGTAGAAGAGGCAAGGGGAAGTAGTTGCAGGGGAGGGGAAGAACAGGAAGGCAAAAAGGCAAAAGCATATTCTTATTGAAGTTGGCTCAAGGAGAGAATCACATACATACTAAATGGAATATCTTACCCTCACTCACTCTCCTGAGTAGGGGAAAGGGGGATGAGAGGGGGGATGATGGAGGGGAGGGTATTCTGGGGAGAGGGGAGGTTAGAAGTACCCACTATCAAAGAGGGACAGGATCAAAGTAGGGAATGGACCAGGTGGGAGGTGAGACGGGTGGGAGGGAAATATAAGCAGTCTTTTACAATATATCTACTATGGCAATGTTTTGCATAGCTATACATGTACAACACATACTGAATTGCTTATCTTCTCAGAGGGAGTGGGTGACAAGGGAGAAAGGGAATGGATCTGAAAATCGAAGTTTTAAAATTAAGTATTTCATAAGATGTCTAGGGGGTGGCTAGGTGGCGCAATGAGTAGAGCTCCGGCCCTGGAGTCAGAAGGACCTGAGTTCGGATCTGGCCTCAGACACTTAATGCACACAAAAAAAAAAACCTAGCCGTGTGACCTTGGGCAAGTTACTTAACCCCAGTTGCCCTCCAAAAAGCAAAAAAAGAAATAAAAATAAATAAATAAATACTTGTTGGGGCGGCTAGGTGGCGCAGTAAGAGCGCTGGCCTCGGAGTTGGGATGACCCGAGATCGAATCCGGCCTCAGAAAATGAGCACCCACACATAAATAATGACTAGCCGTGTAACCTTAAGCAAGTTACTTAACCCCAATTACTTAAAAAAAAAAAATAAGATGTCCAGGTAGTGGGGCTCAGAGATTCACCTTGCCCTAATGGCAAAGTCAAAGGGGGTATGGGAGAAGATATGGGAGAGAGCAGATTGGATGAGGGGATATCTAGTGGGACTGCTATTCTGGGGTGGTGGGTAGGGAAAAAATGGGGGAAAAAATGTAACTCATAATCTGGTGGAAATGAATGATATAAACCAGAAGTTAATAAAGCATCTGTTTAATTTAAAAAAAAAAAGTCAGTGGTTTCCAGGCCCATGAAAGGTGGGAACCCCTCAAACTTCCTAACTTTCTCATTGCTATTGAGGGAGGGCACCATCATCCTCTGTCACCCAGGCTGGAAATTTAGATTTTATCCTTGACTTCTCCCCCTTCCCTGCCCCACCTTGACCCCATATCCAATCAGTGACTGAGGACTGTCAATCTGACCTTCATAACATCTCTCATATATGGCCCCTTCTCTCCTCTGACAATGCCGCTACCGTGGGGCAGCCCCTCATCACCTTATGTGTCACTCTTGCATCGGGTGGGGAGCCTGCAGCCTGGAGGCCACATGTGGCCTTCTAGGTCCTTGGGTACAGCCTTTTAACTGAATCCAAGTTTTACAGAACAAATAAGGGATGGGGGGCTTGTTCTGTGAAGTTTGGATTCAGTCAAAGGGCTGCACCTGAGGACCTAGAGGGCCACATGCGGTCTCAAAGCCACAGGTTCCTCACTTCTGTACTAACCTATCTTATTGCCACCTCGAGGCAGCTAGGTAATACAGTAATTATAGTCCTGGACCTTGGCTCAGGAAGACCTGAGTTCAAATCCAGCCTCAGGTACTTAGGAGTTGTGTGACCCTGGGCCAGTCATTTAATCCATTTGCCTCAGTTTCCTCATCTGTAAAATGAGAATAATAAAAGCACCTTCTTCACGGGATATTCAAATGAGATAATGTTGATAAAGTGCTTTGCAAATCTTAATGTGCCTTGTAAATGCTAACTATTATTATCTATTAATTGAGATAATGCTACTATGAATTTATTAACACTTTCAAATGATTTAAATGAGCAACCGCAGAATCCACATCTGTTCTAAAATAGTTCTCCTGCACATGAGACAGTATAAGGTGACAGGGTTTGTACAGGAGGCAGTGTGGAATACAGCAGAAAGGGCACTAAGTCAGCAAACCTGGGTTTGAATCCTACCTCTAATGATGACCTCGGGCAAGTCACTTCATTCTCCAGGCCTCAGTTTTCCCATCTGTAAAAATGAGGACGTTGGATTCCATGGCTGCAGAGGTCCCTTTCTGCTTTAGATCTATGCTTCTGTGAATCTCTGTTTATGACACTTGGTCATTTAATGAGTTGGACCTTTTGCAATAGTTTGGCCATGGCCCACAAATTGGAAACTACCACCATCAAAAATAAACTTTATCCTTCCAGAGCTAGAAGAGACTTTATGAATCATCTAGGCCAGTGGTTAACCTTTTTTGTGTCCTGGACCTCATTATTTTTATTATAAATGATTATAGAGTAAGCCAATTATATTGGAACAGTGATCGACTGAAAAATAAACCCATAGATTCAAAGTGAAGAACTCCTAATCTGTTCCAATCCCCTTATTTTACAGATGAGCAAATTGAGACCCAGAGAGAGGGAAAAGCTTTCCTACAAGCATCTTGTACTGGAAGCTATCAAAGTGAGGTTCTGGCCCCAGATCCTTCAGCCCAGGGCATCAATGGGAGTAGAGTTCCAGGAAATATCTTAACTGTTAGCCCAGGACTCTTCCTTTGAATTATGCTTGGAAAGGAAGAGCCAAGGCTCTGGACTGAGACTGTGCCCTGGGACACCATTGCTTTTCAAGAACCATCCCTCATACTGGCTAGGACTGAGAAGTTTGAAGAAGTTGGGTTTCAGAGATTGTGTCTAGATCTGGGCACACTGAGTGGCCAGCCTGGTGTCAAGAGCTATAGGAAGATGTGGACAAGGACTGACAACTATTTAAGGTGTGCCCAGTCTTGGCCAGGAGCCAAGATTTACACCCAACCTGGCCTAGAGCCAAGGTCTCCCTCCACATATGTTCACATTTGAATATTTTCTCTCCTGCAAACCCAGCCCAGAACCAGGAAGGGGTTACTCAGAATTTCTGGTTTTAAAAGCCCTGTCGGGGTGGAGTGAACTGTTAGTGGGTTAGGGTGTAACCAGGTTTGGAGTCTGGGGTTCTTGGTGGCTTTGCCTAAGGTGGGACCATGACCCACTTATTCCAGGAAAAGCATGAGTTGTTAATCTTTGGGGCTTGTTGGCACAGTTAGCATCTAGCCTCTTCCTCCCCTAACCCTGGGGAAATCCAGTCACATACACACAGGTGCTCTATGAGAAGTCAGAGCTAGGAGGGTCACTCAGGTCTAGGATGGAGTGAGAGGCTTGGAATGGGAAAATGTCCTTCTGGAAGAGAATAAGTGAGTGGCTTATATTCCTCAGAATCTATAAAAACTATACCACCATCCTCTCGGATTCTCCCTACTGTCCTGAGATGGAGGTAGGACAAGGCAGGGGACTCACAGCTCACTTCTGGGAATGAAACTAAGTCATCCCCAAGTGGGGAAGGGCTTTGCCCAACATCATTCAGACAGTTAACTTTGATTCACCCTCCTAGATAGATGATTTCCAAGGTGGCTTAATTCAGTGAACATATTAATCGCCTACTTTGTGCAAAGGTGTGTGCTAAGGACTAAGTGCATTGCTTTTAAAAATGGCTTAGCCCCCAACCTTAAGAAACTTAAATTTTGGTTATGGGAAGGAGAGTGAACACATAGGATCAGAAAGCTAGAACTCTACCTGCTACGGGAAAGGAGGTATTTAAATGAGTGTAGCCAACCAGGACATTAAGAGATGGTTGACCTAGGCTCCCTTCTTAAAATGCAATTTCAGGAAGAAAGTTAATGGGAGACAAAAATCTGCATGCGTAGTTAGACTACATCCCAGGGTACTGAAAGGACTGGTGGATGGGACTGTACAATCCCCCATTAGAGTGTAAGCTATGTGAGGACAGGGACCCTTTAGGATTTTCTACGTATCCCCAGTGCTTAGCACGATGCCTAGGGCATGGGAAGAGCCTGTTGGCTTGACTTAATTTGCTGAACAATTGTCAAGAATCTTTGCTAGATGGTAATGAGCAGGAAACCTGCTACCCAACTGGAGAAAGGGCATATATTGTCCCAATTTTCAAAGAAAGAGAAGAGAAGAGCGTTTGCACACTATCGGCAAGTGGGGTTGACTTAGATTTGGATTCCTGTGGAAATTCTAGAAAGGCTCATTAAAGAGGTGGTTGGTGAGCCTCTGGAGAGGAAAGCAATGGCAGCATGGAGGTGAGATGACTGACATTGAGAGCAAGTCATATCTGACTAGCCTTATTTTCCTTTTGGATTGGGTTAATAGACAGAAAGCCAGGGGATGTTGCAGGTAGAGTTTATGAAAATTTCAGCAAAGTGTTTGAAAAAGTGGGGAAAATGGAGAGATGTGGACTAGACAACAACAGCAGCAACAACACTGACCATGATGACGATGACGATGATGATGGTGATGATGATGATGACAACAATGACGACGACGATGATGATGGTGGTGGTGATGATGATGATGATGATGATGATGGCGGCGGCCAAGACATAGACAGTTACTACTATTTGCCAGATACTGTACTAAGCACTTTTCAAATGTATTACATTTGAGCCTCACAGCAACCCTAGGAGGCAGGTGTTATTATTGTCCCCATTTTACAATTGAGGAAACCAATTAAATGACTTGCCCAAAGTCACATGGTTAGGAAGTATCTGAGTCTGAACTTGAACTCAGGTCTTCCTGACTCCAAGCCTGGAGCTTGGTCATCCACTGGTCAAACCTAGATGCCTACAGACAACAGTACAATTGGACAAATTTGAAAGTGGCTGAACGATGGATCCAAAGAAAAGTCTTTCAATAAGGAGGCAGCCTGGTGTAGTGAAAAGAATCTCGGATTTAGTCTTAGGATCTGAGTTCAAATTCTGATCTTTCCATTTTTTCAGCCTTGGATGAGTCATTTATCCTGTCCAAGCTTTTAGCTACCTGTAAAATGAGGTAGTTGGCCTCAGTGACCTCTCAAGTCTCTTTCAGCTTTCAATCTATGATTTTTATGATCAGCATGGAAGGTCATCTCCAGTAGAGTGACTGAGGGATCTGTGCTTGGCTCTCTGCTGTTTAACATTTTTATTAATCTTGGGTAAATGCAGAGATGAGTCATTCAACAAGCGTTTATGAAGTGTTGTTAGGGTGCCAGGCACTGGGCATGATGATTAAATTGGTAGATGACACATAACTCAAAGATTAGATTAAACAGTGAATGACAAGATCAGCATTGAAAGACATTAAAAGTCTAGTGTTGAACAGAATCCAATAAGATTAAATTTAATAGGATTTTTTTTTTTTTGGCTCACATATAAGATAGGAGAGGCTTGGCTAGGCAACAATTTACCTGAAAAAGATGTGTGTGTGTGTGTGTGTGTGTGTGTGTGTGTGTGTGTTTTGTAGACTGCAAATGAGTCAATAGTGTGATTTGGCAGCCAAAAAAAAAATACTGTTAGATTTCATTTAAAGAGGCAGAGTATCCAGAAGGAGGAAAGGGGATGATCCCTCTGGATTGTGCTTTCTCCAGGTCACATCTGTAGTGCTATGTTCAGTCTTGTATGCCAAGAAGGCCCCTGATAAACTGAAGAGTATCCAGAGAATTGGTTGAAGGAACTGGGAATACTTTGACTGGAGAAGGGAAGGCTGGGGATAGGGGTGGAGGGTGGAACAGGATAACTGTTTTTCAAAGTATTCAAAGAATTGTCATGTAGTCAAGGGATTATGCTGGTTCTGACTGACCCCAGAGGCAGAGCTAGGAGTAAAATGATCCCTTCCAGATTGCAACTTTCCCCATGTAGTTTCAATATATCTCAGATTGGCATAAGAAATTAAATGGGAATTTTTGGGAGAGTTTTGCAGAAGCTATAAACATCACACAAAGGCCAACAGACAACACAGAAAAAGTTTAGAAACTCAGAAAGGCACAAAACATATGTATAGCACTGTATAATATCAACATATTTATCCTTTAACACCATAATAATTCAGACTTCTTTTCTGGTATGAAGGGAAGGCCAAAAAAACATACAAAGATTTTCTAAATTGTGGGAGTTCCATGTCCCTATCAATGTGGAAGGGATAACTAATTTTGATTCAATTCAAACAACATTCATTAAGAACCTATGTAAGTCTGATCATCGTATTAAGTTCTGGAGATATAAAGATATAAAGGAAATAACCTTTGCCTTAGGGAGCTTCCATTCTACTGGAGACGACATATACTTGTATAAGTATATGGAATGTTTTCAGTGGAAGTATTTATACCTCAGAAACCAGCCAGGGATACAAATCAGGGCTTGAGCTGGCATATTAATGCTTGTCTAGATTTAAGAAAGTCATGGAGAAATAACTGATAAATAGAAGTATGTATAAAATAATTTTACATATATATGTATACACACACATCTATTTGTATCTAATGGTAGCCATCTCTAGGGCAGGGAGGGGAGAAGGTATAAAAAAACCAATAACTTTTACAATGATAACTTTAGAGAAAAACAACTTTGAAAGATTTGAGAATTCTGATCAATGCAGTGATCGACCAAGGGTCTGAAAGAATGAAAATGAAACATCTCACTCACCTCTGACCAGGGAGGGGATGAACTTAAAAGTCAGAAAGAAGCAGATGTTTTCAGACATAGCCAATGGAAGAATTTGTTTGTTTGTTTGTTTGGAATATGTCAGGAGAGATTCTTTGAAAATTTGCTCAATGGAAGGGACAGATTAAAAATACTCATTGCTTGGAAATAATTTTTTAATTAAAATAAGACCTGAGAGCTAGACTGGAGACATTATTGTGATACTATTGGAGCAAGGGGATTTGTATTTTATCCTAGAGGCAGGTGGGAGCCACAGGAGGCTACAAGCAGATGGCTGACATAGTTTGTTTGACCTGTAGTTTAGGAATAACAGTTCCCAGAACCAAGAGAACATTGTATACCATAACAGCAAAATTGTTTTAAAAAAGATTTTGAGTTAATAAATTATTTTGACTATTATAAATACACAAATTAACTATAAAGGTACTATATATAGAGGTACAAACTATAAAGATAGCTATAAAGGACATATGAAGAAAGATTCTACTTGCATCCAGAAAAAAAGAACTGATAAATGGATGTATGTATAGAATAATTTTACATATATGTGTGTATACATACATATAAATACACACATACACCTATTTGTGTCTAATGATAGCCATCTGTAGGGTGGGGTGGGGGAAGGTAGAAAAAAAGGAGAAATGAAGAAATTTATATAATTTAAAAAATTTTTAAATTTATTTATTTACATTTAGTTTACAACATTCAGTTCCACAATCCCTTGAGTTTCAAATTTTCTCCCTCTCCTCCCTCTTCCCCTCCATGGCGGCATGTAATCAAATATAGGTTCTGCAAATACCTTCAGGTTGAATACCTTCATGTTGTAAAGAAGGATTGTAACCAATGGGGTGAACAATGAGAAAGAAGAAACAAAACACAAATGAGAGAGAACAAGTAGTTTTCTTCAATCTGCATTCAGACTCTGCAGTTCTTTCTCTGGATATGGATATACATGATAATTTTGTTGTGTATTTGAAAGGAATAACTAGTTGTGTATAGTAGATTTGCAGTTTCTTATACAATCATCTTGTCATTGTACTGTTATAGAAGTGCTTGTTATATTCCATAAAATGTATCCATGGAATAAAAAATAAAAGGGAAAATCAAAAAGGAATATCATTTCAACAGCTGTGTGCAGGATGGATCAGAATGAGGAGAGACTCAGGGTCAATTGGGAAGCTATTGCTGTAGTCCAGAGGAAAGGTAACAAAGGCAGTGATTGTGTACAAAGAGAAAAGAGGACGGATGTGACATATACAAGGTGTATGAGGGAATCAACCAGATTTGGCAACTGCTTAGATGTGATGGGTGAGACGGCTGAGGTTGTAAACCTGGGGATCTGGAGGGATGGAGGTGCCTTTCACAGAAAGAAAGTGTTGGATAAAAAATTGGAATGGAGCAAATTGAATTTTGGGGTCAGGAAGAATCTTCCTAGCAAATAGGGCTGTCCCAGAGTAGAAGAGGATATCTCCAAGGTTGTGGTTTCCCCCTGGAAGTCTTCAAGCGAAGGCTAAAAGAAGATGTGGTGGGGGTGCTTTGGACAGAATTCTGATCGGGGAAGATTGGAATCGATTGCAAAGTCTTCTGATTCATTCAGTCCTGTAGGCATTTGACCTCAGGTGACTCGAATCGGCCTCCTGCAGAGGTTTTTCCTCAGGTTTTCCTAGGACTCCATCATTCTTCCCAGCCCTTCTTCCTCATTTCTTACCTATTACATCCTATCCTGATTGTTGAAGATATCCCAGAAATCTCCTGGAGTGGGGTGTGATTCTCTCCCTTCTCTTTTTCATCAGGAGTTGAAGGAGTGGGGGAAGGGAAAGAATAAATTGCCATTTGGTCTTTCTCTGCTACCCTGCTGTTCTTTCTTCCTGTAGAAGGGGCCCTGGGAAGGATCCAGTCTGGAGAACCAGACCCCTAAGTCCAGAAAACCATAGGGATTTTGACCTTCCCCTTCCCCTACATTCACCCTTGGCTTTTTTTTTTTAAAGTAAATTAACAAAACTTTTCTGTTCCTCTTACCTTTCCCTCAATACTAAGGAAAAAAATGTAAAACAAAACCTTATCACAAACAAGCATAGTCAAGCAAAAGAAATTCTAACATTGGCCATGTCCAAAAATGTATATCCCCCAAGTCCCCTACCTCTCTGTCCTGAGGTAGGCAGTATGCTTCATAACTGATTCTCTGGTCATTGCATGGATCAGAGTTCTCAAGTCTTTCCAAGTTGTTCGTCTGGATGGCACTGTTGATAGTGTATAAATTACTCTCCTAGTTCTACTCACTTTACTCTGCATTAGTTCATACAAATCTTCTCAGGTTTCACTGAAACTGTCCCTGTGTCATTTCTTATAGCATAGCAATATTCCATTATATCCATATATCATAGTTTGTTCAGCCATTCTCCAATTGATTTGCCCCATCCCTCCACTGTTGTTGGGGGCATAGGGAAGGGTGGAGAGAAGTGTAGTTGGCTTCTGGGGACTAGAATCACCTATTGCTAGAGGGTGATTGCTAAAGGGACTAGAATCACCTATTGCTCCACCCTGTGGTATCAGGGGTGATGGTCTTGTGGGTACTCAGATGGCTCTGTATAGATTCTGTAAATACTTATCTTTATACATATTGTTTTCCCCCAATAGAATGTAACGTCTTTGAGGGGAGGGGCCGTGCTGGTTTTGTCTTTGGACCCCCAATGCCTAACACAAAGTAATGCTCAAAAAAGTGATTGTGAAATCAACACCTAGGGGTGTCTCCTGGCATTGTCCACTGTGGTGCTGAGAGCTGAGTGACAGATGTCCCTCAAGCCAGGGGCATCCACAGCTCCCTGTATCAGGCCTTGGGATACTGGTTGATTTCTTTCCAACCACAAGGCACTTAAAATTATCAGAACGGTAAGGGACCTTGGATGTCACATGTTCTGGCCCTTTTGTGTTATCAAGGAAGAAACTAGGGCCTCAGGACAGAGGAGGTTTGCCCAAGGTAGTAAAAAGACCAGCATAAGAACCATGGCCTACACCTGAGGGTCACAGATTTTGAGCTGAAAGGGCCCTTAGAGGCCATTGGATTCAACATCCTCATTTTGCAGAATAGGAAATTGAGGCCGAGAGTTAAACGTGAATTGCCCAGGGTCCCTTACCTAGTAATAAGTATGTAAGACAGGTTTTGAACTCAGGTCTTCCTTATTCCAAGTCCAAAGCTCTAACCACTGTATGGCCTAGGACAATAAACTATTTCCCCCTTTCTTCCTCCCCATTCATGCATTCACCAATCTATGAGATTTAAAGATCTTCTTCCATTTATCAATTCAAAATCTTATCTGCCCTTCATTGTTCCTAGGGTCCTAGGCTGAGTGAGATAAGTAAAGGCCAGATGGTGGTAGAGTTCACAGTCCAGCAGAGAGATGGGACAGGGATAAGCTGAGAATAAAGGTGACCCCCCCCCCCTTCTGGGAGCTAGGCTGACACAGGAATGTGGGAGCACAGAGGACACAGCAGACAGTCTCAGGGAAGGACAGACCATAAGATCCAAGAGTTAGCACTAGAAAGGACCTTAGGGGTCATTGAGTCCAACCCCCCTCGTTTTACAGATGAGGAAACTGAGGCCCAGAGAAATAATTAGCACACACAGCTAGTAAGTGACTGGAAGTACTTAAACCTGATTCCAAACCCAGCTCTCTCTATCCTGTGCCAGAGGCTTGCTGGAGGAGATTATGTTTACACTGGACCTTGAAGGATAAGGATAATGGACCGGAGATGGGGCAGCAGGAATCCTATGCATGGGCAGGAAAGCAGGGGGGAGGTGTTGGGGGCCGGAGAGAATGTGGGAGGGTCTGCCTAGATCTGAGGCTGCCAGGAAGGAAGGGGAGGCAGAGGCGGCCTGTGCTGCAAGACTGGGTTTCAGCCCTCAGGGAACAAGGATGAGACCTTTGCTCTCACTGTTTACTCACATTTTCTAAGACTGAAACTAGAGACTCAGCTGGGAGGTTGAGAGGGGGTTGGGCTAGAAAGAGGGCCTAGGTTGTGGGCAAGAGGCTAGAAAATGCAAGTCACAGGCAAAAGTCAGGAAGCTGGGCCTACAAAGGCTTTAGGCTCCACATGTATTGTAGAGATAATGCTAGCTGGGTCCTCTTTGGGAGAAAGGGTTCTATGGTGTGGAAGGGAGAGTAGCTATGGTTGGGGGGGAGGGGAAGCCCAGTATCTGAAGTATTGACTGCATGCTCTCCCTGGTCTGGGGGTCCAGAGGCGATGGCTCCAAGCCTCCCATGGAGGAACGATGGAAGAATGGGAAGGAGGGAGGAAGCAGAACCATTTTAGGGTGTGTGAAGTTTCTGTTAGAGGAGAAAGGCCAAGGAGACAAGGCCTGCAGAAAGAGAAAGTTTGATTACTGTTTTCCCTCTGAAGGCCTCAATAGTCTGATTCATAAAAATAAATTAGGGTTGTCTCAGGTCTCTTCCTGTTCTAAGTCTGTGATTCTATGAAAGGAAGGAAGGAAGGGAAGGAAAGAAAGAAAGAAAAAGAAAGAAAGGAAGGAATAAACTGGGAATAAAAAAACAAAAATGGCAACCCTTTCCCTCAGGGAGTATATATTCTATTACCAGATATAGTACATACAACTAGAACTCTACACATACAAGGTAATTCAGGTGGAGAGGGCCCTATAGCTGGGGACATCAGTATATAAGATGACTCTTGAGCTGAATTTTTCAAGGAACGGAATTTTTAAGAGGCAGAATTGAGGGGGGGGGGGAAAGAATATTCATTCTAGGTCAGTGCAAAGACAGAGGAGAGATGAAAGAGGGAACTATCACATGTGATGAGAAGCAAGAAGGGCAGTTTGACAGAATTCTAGAATAAGCAAGATAATGTATAATAAGACTGGAAAGGTAGGTCGCAGCCAGGTTATGAAATCCATTAAATCCTAGAGGCAATAGGGAGCCAGTGGAGTTTATTGAGAAGAGGAGTAACATGGCTAGACTTTTGCTTTTTATCTCCAATTTGTCATATATATATATTCATAGCTATGATAGATAGATATGTGTTATATACATATACGTCATACATAGTGTATTATATTTGTTTTTTGTTTTGTTTTGGTTTTTTTGCTTTTTGGAGGGGGAAGGCAGGGCAATTGGGATTAAATGACTTGCCTAAAGTCACACGGCTACTTTTTGTCTGAGGCTGGATTTGAACTCAGGTCCTCCTCACTCCAGGGCTGGTGCTCTATTCACCGTACCACCTAGCCACCCCTAGTGTGTTATATTTGAAGATTAATGGTCTGAGCATGATAAATTTATTAATTAGGCTAACAGAAACCAATAAATTAAGTCAATTGCCTCTCTTAATGACTAAAGACCCCAAGATAGGGCTCACTAGCCCTCATATAATTTTGGGGAGTAAAGAGTTGGGTAGATGAGGTTGCAATTGGTTACAGGGTAGACAACATCATGGGAGTGGGTTATGACTGGTTACATCAAGGAAAGGAGCTAGCACTGCCATGGACTAGTAACCACTCTTTCTGTCATAGAGGGATGCTTGATTGATTTATGACCTATGTGCATTTTGCAGACTTTGTTAATGGACCCAAGTTAAGGATTCCCAGGTTCCTAAAAAGGTTTGTTAGAGTAATAAGGTTTTCTATAATGTTGTGAGGATAGTTCAGGGACAGTTTATCTCTTAGAGCTAGCTTCAAGATTTAAAGATAACTCCAGATGTCTTGGTATTTTCCCAGAAGCTGAAGGTATTAACAGTTTTTCCCATTAATTATAACTTTAACTCAGAGGGAAGATGGATTCCTGAGCTCAATTCAAGGATGTAACCAGGTGGATTCAGACCCAATTTTAAAATTAATACAGCATAAAATCAGTTACATTATAGAAAGAATACAGGAGAAATGAAAGGCAATGTTAACTTTTATATTTTCAGTGTATATATATATATATTTGTCACATAGAGCATATATGACATATAGTGCATATGTGTCATGTATATACTTGTCCTGTATAAAGTATATATTTGTCTCATATCTAGTTTATACATACGCATAATATACTTTGTGTGAATATATTTATATGTACATATTGTATATGTTTCATATATGTGTATATATCTTGTTTGTTCATGGTTGATTACATGTTGTCTTTCCTGTTAGACTGGAAGTTCCTTGAGGGCAGGGACTATATTTTGCCTTTCTTTGTAGCCCCAGAGCTTAGTACCATGCTAGGCACATAGTAAGTACTTTAGGAGAGTCACTGTGGTGGTTGTGCAGGGCATGGACTGGAGTGGTAAGAGACTAGCATCAGGGACAATGATGAGTAGGTTTTTGTAGTCATCCAGTTAATAAATGACAAGGGCCTGAACCAGGGTAGTGGCCAAGTGAGTGTGGAGAAGGGGAGATATATATTTGAGAGATACCACGGGGAGAAAAATAACAAGATTTGGCAACTGCAAATGCGAGGAAAGGAAGAGCATAGAATCAAGATTATATTGAGGTTGTGGACTTGGCCATTTAGGAGGATGGTAGCCTCCACAGAAAGGGGGTGGGTAGAAGGGGTATTTTGGGCTTGGCCTCATTCAAACCAGTCCAGTGATTCAAGCTCAATGATTAGAATGATTTATGGGCCATAAAATACAGTTTTTATAACTTTACTAGTGATAAAAGATTAAGAAAATATAACTCCTAAAGTTAAAAAGAGACTAATTCAGATAACATCAGGTACTCCCCTAACTCTCTGCATTTACTGTGGTAACCAGCCATGCCAGGTCAGGAAGATATTCCCTGAAGGGCAGGAAAGGTAATAGTAAAGCCCCATGCCAACTCTCCTTAGGCTGTTAGAAGACTCCAGTAAAACTTCTATGCCAACTCCCCAAACAGCCTCTCTGCCCTCTTTAAAGGCCCAACCCAACCAACACAAAACAGGCACCACTCCTGCCACATCCCACCCCTTGGTGCCAAGGTCCCCAAAATTTTCTAAGGTACTTTCTGCCACTAAAATAATCTTAAAACAATCCTAATATGATTAACTCAGAAAACAAAACAAAATAGTACTAGATAGGCATTGGAATAGACACTGGAATTCTAGAATAGCATTGGAGGAAGAACTATGCTTAGAACAAAAATGCACCATCAGTAGAAGTACAAGTCATGCGGAGGGGGAAATGAAGTTGGCAGTAGGTCCACTGATGTTTAGACAACCAAGATGGCCAGGAGTAGCATGAAGAATATTGGGTCCACAGTCCAAATAATTCAGATAACATTCTTTAGTTCCAAAATAGGTTTAAGAAAAACCTGTCTTGGGCGGCTAGGTGGTGCAGTGACTAGAACACAGGCCCTGGAGTCAGGAAGACCTGAGTTCAAATCCAGCCTCAGACACTTAACACAAAAACTAGCCGAGTGACCTTGGGCAAGTCACTTAACCCCAATTGCCCTCTGAAAAGCAAAGAAAGAAAGAAAGAAAGAAAGAAAGAAAGAAAGAAAGAAAGAAAGAAAGAAAGAAAGCGAGCAAAAAAAAGAAAAACCTGTCTTGCATGAATTCAGCCTACATATGTTCACCACACTGACAAAAATCCCATTTCTCAGGTGATTCAAGATTCTGAGGGCAAATTCAACATATTTTACTTAATCAGTACAGACAGTGAAGGTGAGGAGGAGGAGTGATTTGTTTACTTTGTACCATGATGAAAGGCTAATTTTAAGACTGAATTTTGTAAATTTGATAGAATAAATGACCTAAATGAGGAGCCAGTTATTTTTAATAGGAACCCTATATTTAGATTTTTTTTAGATTTTCAACTTTTTGTTGTTGAGTTGTCTTTCCATCATCTCTGACTCTTCATGACCCCATTTGGGGTTCTGTTGGCAAAATACTGGAGTGGTTTGCCATGTTCATTTGATGGATGAGGAAGCTTGAGTTAAACAGGGTTAAGTGACTTGCCCAGGGTCACACAGCTACTAAGTGTCTGAAGCTAGATTTGAACTCAGGAAGATGAGTCTTGCTGACTTTAGGCCCAACACTATCCATTAAACCACCCAGCTGCCCCAACTTTAGTATACAATAAATAAGGGTTTTTAACCTAGAGTCCATGAACTTGGTTTGGATTTTATCATTATTATTTTGCTAACTAGTTCAATGTAATTGGTTTCCTGTGTGTTTCATTTTACAAATTTAAGAACATAATTCGAGGAAGGGAGTCTATAGGCTTCACTAGACTGACTGACAAAGGGTTCCAGGTCACAAAAAAAAATAATTAAAAACCCTTGTTGTTTCCCTAATTCCACACGTTCCTTCTTTTGAAGAAAAGCATACGTGCTACATTTTACTGTACAATAAAACAGAGAGGTGATCTGAGTTATGTGCAGGAGTCCTAGCCACAGTCACTTCCTATTTTGAAAAAAAAAATTGGGGGTGGAGGAAAGGTTAGATTTTAATGACTGTAGTATGATGGAATATACTTAGAATCTAGATAGATACTTAGAATACTTAGATACTTAGAATCTGGAAGACATGAGTTTGAATCCTACTTTAGATACTTACTTTAGCTGTGCAATCCTGGGCAAGTAAGTCACTTCCTCTTAGCCTGTTTCTTCCTCTACAAAATGGAGAAAATCATAGGAACTGGAAATCAGATAATATATGTAAGGCACTTTGCAAACCTGAAAGTACGAAATCCTCTCTAGCTGTTATTATTATCTCAGCTTCTGTATGGTACTGATGTATCATTATCCCTTATGCAGCATGATTTTCCACATTGTGATTCTCCCCATCACGGTTTTGATATATCATGGCTCGGCATAAGAAATTAAATGGGAATTCTGGGGGAGTTTTGTGAAAGTTGCAGATGACATGCACAGGACAGCAGATGACACAGAAAAAGTTTAGAAACTCAGAAATGCATAAAGTATACGTACGGTATTGTATAATATAGCCTATAACCAAATACTTAACCCAGATTTTAAAATAAGGTATTGATAAATACTCCATTTAAAAAAAAAAAAGAAAGAAAAAGTTCAAACTTCTTCTCTGGTATGAAGGGAAGGCCAAAAACTTTTACGTGGATTCTCCAGGTTGCAGTGGTGCTGCCCCCTTAACCCAGTGATGTAGAAGGGATAACTTAATTTTCCTTCATTCCCCTTCTCCTCCATCTATTTCTTTGCTTGTTGGGGGTAGTGTAGGTAGCCATCATGCACTTTGCAGCAATATGTTAGAAATTCACCAATCTCTTTTATAAATGTTTCTACCTTCCATATGCTTATAACCGAAATTTTTCCTAGGATGGGGAATAAATTTCAAAAAGAAATAAAATAATGCATTACTGATACTTATCGTACCATTGATCTCTTGAACAGACCTTAGTGCAGAGACGGCCACCCATCCATTGTTCCCTGGCCTACCACACAAAAGCTTCGCCTCCCTAGGAACCACACAGGGATTGGATGATACCACCAGGCAGTTAGGCGGTGCAGCAGATAGTACAAGAGAATTGAAATCATGAAGAACTGAGTTCAAATCTTGCCATAGACACTTCCTAGCTGTGTGACCCTGGGGTAAATCACCTTTCAGTTTTTCAGTTTCCTCCTATACAAAATGGGGATAATAACAGCACTTACCTCACAGGGTTGTTTTAAGGATCAACTGAATTAACATTTGTAAAGTCATTTGACAAATCTTAAAGCATTATATAGATACTAACTATGATTAGCTAGTTTGATTTTTTAGAGGTCTTTACTGTTAGGGTACCTGTTCTCTGTGGGGGTTGGATACAAACTCTCTCACCTCTGTCTAGGAACTCAACATTATTATCTAGTCAGCTAAAGGATTCCCTTTTTTTCCCAAGTGAATTCTCAGAGTGATAAAAAAAAGATAATTTTACTTTCCCCATAGCATTAAAAAGCAAAGCACCTCCTAATTATTCCATGCCTTCATATGCCTCAGACTTTTGTTAATGGAGAAATTGTCCAAGCTATCCCAAGAAGAAGAGAGACAGGCATGGATGTTTTTCCAGATTTTATGGAATCAAAGTTCTGGAAATTCCCCAGACAGTAGAAGAAGGAAGGAACAGAGGGGGTTAGCTGGGATTGTGTCCAAATGTTGTCCATCCTGGTCGCATAAATTTTCCTGAAGATTGGATCCAAGAAACCACCCAAAGAGTTTAATAAACTCTGAGTTTCCTTCTAAGTTTTTGAGTGTTAACAAGCTTTGGGGGGTTTCTATCTATGACCATCTAGGTTCTCCTTATCCCCTGAATTTTTCTTTGGATTGATCTTCTACCCTTGTCCCTCAAAAGAGCCACAATCTGTTTGACAACCTCTGTGGCCTCATCTAGCCCAGTCAACGTTGCACCTTTAGTATAAAAGTGGGCACCGAGTACCCTCTGAAAGGGTGGCCCCCTTTAGGTATCTGCCCAAACTGGCAGTATAAGGGCGAATTCAAAGAACTTTGAAGAAGAGTAGTGATGGCATATTGAGCTTCTTCCCAGGTAAAAGTGAATTTTTCTTTATTGGTCATGGGATGGAAAAGGCAATGGGAAAATCGCTAACCCCTTACTACTGGCCCAAGCCCAGGACTTCCCAGTCCACCAACCTGACAATGTCAACAAGAACTGAAATATTTGGCAAAATAACTTTATTTAACTCTCAAAAATCTCCAGTCTACCTTCTTCAATGACCACACAAAGTTATTATCAGGAGAATATAGATAGCAAAGTAATCTAGTCTCCTTCATTTCCATTACTGGCAAGGAAATATCTTTCATACTCATACATACCTCACCTAATATTATTTAATATTTAACTACTGGATGGTTTAGGCAACTCTAGGGCATCCATTTAGGCCAACCTATGAGAACAGGCATAGAAACTATTGTAAATGCCCATGTCCACAATATACTTGCCCTGATTAGCCATACTTATCCCAACTGATACACAAACAACAGGTCTTCCACCCAATTCCATATGAGAAAGGATGTTCTTTCCCTCTGTGACCTTGACCCCCAAACCCCACTGGAAACTGGGATAAACCTATGGACACGTTGAAAGTCCCCTTGTATAATAGTAGCATAGCTGCTAAGATCTAACAACACCTTCTATATTTAGTGATTTCCCCCTTTCCCCTTCCCAAGCCACAATGACCCAGACATGGTCCCCTGTGGTCCTTCACTTTAGAATAACCTGAGCCTTAGAGGAACCTTGGTTCTTACCCTAGGGAGACTCATTCTGATAGATTCTCAAATCTAAATGCAAAGACTTGGGTGAGTCTGAATGACTAGGTAGAGTGGAGAAATGACTAGATGGGGTAGTCACCAGAAAAATCAGAGACTTTCAGAGATGTCCTAAATTTTGCTGGAGTAGAAGAATCCTTACTGTATCTGTCCCAGATATCCAGATAGGATTTTTAATAACATTGGTCATCTTGTTGACCCTATGATTCAAAAGGTATACATAAACCTCCTTATGGGAAAGAGCATCCTTAGCCTTAGCTAAGGACTAACATGGTGGCAGACATCATACCTTCTCCAGCTTAAATTTCACTGATTGATTGATCACGGTTTGTTGGGAATGGACCACACAATTTAGATAGGGCTCCCTAAAAGATAGGATCTCACTGCACTTGATGTAGAAATATGTGTGTGTGTGTGTGTGTGTGTGTGTGTGTGTGTGAGAGAGAGAGAGAGACAGAGACAGAGAGAGAGAGAGAGAGACAGAGAGACAGAGAGACAGACAGAGACAGAGACAAAGAGACAGAGAGAGAAAGACAGAGACAGAGAGAGGAAGAGAGATAGAGACAGACAGAGAGAGAGAGAGACAGACAGAGACAGAGAGAGATTTGGGAAGAAGGTATAAATGCAGTCCACCAAATCCCTGTCTTTTAAAAATTTCACCTCCTCACTTCTATCCTCCATCAGGGACCTGGCTGTACAGAGAATTTATCTTTGTGAGGCCCTGTTTGCAGAATTCAGCATTCTATCTACCTGAAAAGGGACAAAGGGCAATCCCTAGCTCCCGCCTCTAAACTGATCGCTTCCGCCCCTATTCTTCTCCCTCCTAGCCCTTATTTTAGGAGATTTTCAAACCTCCTCCAGAGAAACTTCGGAGTCAGAGCTCCTACTTCCCATGTGTAGTCTATTAATCCCAATTATCAATGATTTTTTCAATGATTTCATTACCAGATCCATTGACTGTACATAGTCCCCACCCTCACCCACTCCCCACCTTCAAGGCATAGTTTGGAAAGATTATAAGGTGTTTTGCCTCTGACTCTATTTGCTTAATATACAAGGACAGTTTATCCTCATTTCCCTCTGATTGGTGATCCGGTTTTTTGAAAGCTTTTCCTGTTTTTCATTTTTCCCTTCAAATTCCTTAAACATCCTTTGCACTAATCCTACAAGACAGAGGAGGTTCCCAGCACCCCTCAGAAAGCACCGTGGCCACAGGATGCCACATGGCTATATCTGGTCAGCAAATCCTCTTCCTCCCCTCCACCCCCTGCCCATTTAAAAAAATATGGATTTAACATGAAGCCATTGAAAGCAGCTTTGTCAACTGTGCCAAATATTCTGGATCAGGTTTAGAATGTAAAAAGGTACTTCTGAACCATAAAATGCAATAAAACAACTTTACTGGTGACAGGGGGCTAAGAGGATAACATTCCCATGGTTAAAAAGATACTAATTCATATAAAGAGGGTTATTCCCTTCTCTCTTTGCATTCTCCATGGCAACTAACCACACTTAATCTGGAAGAATGTTGGTAAAACCTTCCACAACAACTCCGGATAGGTTGGACTTTATACCTCCAGTGGCAAGGAAGTCAAATGGCCCCCACAGCCCCTTACAGAACCAGTTCAGCCTACCTAAAAGAGATGCCACTCCTAACACAGGGGGAAAGATAATGAGTTCGTGTTTGGATACAGCAACTTGAGATGTCTTTGAGATAGTTGGCTGGAATCATGGTGGTGATGTAGGGAACTGCAGTGCAGGAGAGAGAATGGGGCTGAATAGGAATATCCAGGAGCACCAAGGGAGCTAGGAAGACCACCAGAGAAAAGAGCAGAGAGCCAGAAGAAAAGAGTTGAGAGCTTGGAGATGAGAGTTTTAGGTCACACCCACAATTAAGAAGTAGATTTGGATGGTGTTCCAGCCTTTGGAAAAACCTAGAAAGGAAAGGGTGTATAGGACTGATCATAACAACACCAATCCTAACAATTGACCTCCCATGACCTCAAGGCTGCAGGTTCCCCAGCCCTGCCCTAGAAGATTTTAATCCTTGGGAATTATGCCCAGAGGACTCCCTTTTGTGGTAATTATTTTCACAAGCCTTGAGAGGTTCTGTCATGTCTTGGGTGCCCATCCCAGGAAGAAAACAGACTTCTCTGTTATTGTCAGGGAGTTGACAGATTGTTCTCCTGTCACTCATCAGGGTATCACCAGCCTGCCTGCCTCTGACCTTTCCTGGATAATCTCTCATCCAACAATACTTGTCAGTCTATCCCCTCCCTCTCTCTACAGCCATTTCCTTGAGATCATTTTTCTATCCTTTGAGGTCTTCCTCCTTCTCCCCTTCTGTCCAGTTCTTCTGTCCAGTTCTTCTGTTTGGGGCTCAGTTTTCTGAAGCACCCCTTCATTGTCCCTTATAACCTAGATCGGAGAAGTCTCAACTGCAAAAACTCTTTCCCAAATCCTCCTTAATACTAGGGCCTTCCAGCTGGCAGATTATCTCCAATTTATCTGGTCTGTAACTTGTTTGCACATAGTCTCCTTCTTTAGACTTGGAGCTCCAAGAGGGCTTTTGTCTTTTGTCTGTAGCCCCAGGGCTTAGCAGGAGCCCAGCTCTAAGAATAGTATGGATGTTTATTGACTTGTTGATTTAACTTGGGCTTTAACTTTGTTAATATCAAAGAAAAGTAAAAACTTCTGGCACTTCAGCAGGGGGTGCTAGGTGATGCAGTGGATTGAGCACCAGGCCTGGGGTTTGTAAGATCTGAGTTCAAATCCAGATTCAGACACTTGGTAGCTGTGTGACCCTGGACAAGTCACTTACCCTGTTTGCCTCAGTTTCCTCTTCTGTAAAAACAAATGAGCTGGAGAAAGAAATGGCAAACTGCTCCAGTATCTCTGCCAAGAAAACCAGTCTCGAAGTGTTGACAGTTCAACAACAACAAAGTAGGCTTCAGCACTTCCCTCATTTCCCAAATCATTCTGAGCTTTGATGCCCCTGGAGGACAAACCACAGATTATCGGAGCTAGCAGAGAACAGAGCTGATCAGAGCTGGAAGGCATCTCAAAGTTCATTAGTCAGATACCTAGGGTCCATGGTATGCCCTGGGTCGAGCTCTGATTTTCTTCTACACTAGACAGGCAGCATAACAAGATGTAGACAGTTCAACTTGGAATCAAGCTCCAGATTCAGGTCCTGCCTCTGACACTTACTAGCCCACCTTGGACAAGTCAGGTGGTGCGGTGGATAGAGCACCGGGTCTGGCATCAGGAAGACCCAAGTTCATCTGACAACTGGCCTGGAGAAGGAAATGGCAAACCAAGAAAACTGAATTGGGAGAGTCTGGCCCCAGTGAAAACAACCACAAGCCAGCCAACAGCCATCTCTGAGCCTCAGGCTTCTCCTAGGTGGAAGGAGTTTTCACATACTTTTAATGACTTCAGGAACCATTTAATCAAGTTAAGAAGCATTAATTGTGCATTTGGATGGGTGTGGTAGAGGCAGGGCAGATAGAATGGGAAAAAGATCTGCTTTGTGTTGTGCACAGGTGCGGTAGAGGCAGGGCAGATAGTGCACTTGGATAGGTGTTTTGTGTCCCTAGCAAGGGGCATTTAATCAAGTTAAGAAGCATTAATTGTGCACTTGGATAGGTGGGGTAGGTAGAAGCAGGACAGATAGAATGGGGAAAAGATCTGCATTGTGTCCCTAGCAAGGGACATGAAGCAGTGAGCAGTGCAAGGTGAGGGTAACAGTGTGCAAAAGGTTGAAAGTGTCCCGAGGGCTAGAGGAATGGAATCCCAGTGGGGGTTCTGAGCAACCAGAGCCATAATTGGCAGGGGAGGGATGGACCTTTGCTACTGGGGGTGGGGAGAAGTGGAGGAGGGTGTTGCTCCCTCCCCAGAGGGTGTGTTTTTATTACCCCCACCCTATGGCAACCTTCCCTGAACCTTCTCCAGAGGCATGGGGCACAACTGCCCCAGAGGACTCTGGGCGGGCTGGCTTGTCCTTTGAGAGTGAGTACTTGTGTTCTGAAACCCAGGCACACAAGTAGAAGGTGGGGGTACCTAAGGAAACCAGAAGTTTGTGTGATAAAGAGCACTTGGGTATTGGCCACATGGCACATGAGCTAACAGGTAGGCCTCACCCCCAGTCCCATAAAGCTACTGTAACTTTAGGCTAAGTTAAGAGAAGTAGAGCTTTCAGAAAGAGGAAGGAAAGTTGTCTTGCTGGTTTCTACCCTGGGCAGAAATGCCTGAAAAACTGTCTAAGTTGGGGGCTGTATTTCCAGAAGAACAACAGCAAAGGTGAACAGGGTCAGAGAAGGGCAGCCAAGATGGTGAGAATGTGGAAGGAACCGGCAATGTTTACCCTGGAGAAGAGACGACTGGGGAGGAGGGATGGGTGGGAGACCTATGGTCTCCTATGGATCGTAGTGTTGAGATTTAGGTTCTGGAGACCCCAAAATACCGACACGCCAGGTCCTGCCGAACGAATTCGACTCAAGCCTTCTTTCAGTCAGAGTAAAACAAAGTTTATTAAAGATACGCCAGAATGGGTAGACTCTTAAGGAGCCCAAGTATTTGTGAGCTTGTATTGACAATCAGGCCAGAATAATCTGACACAGAATAAGTCTGAGCTAGACTGAATCTCTGCACCTTTATGGAGGCCAGATGCATCTTATATACAGAAAGACTATGGGAGGGATCTGAGGGTGCTCTAGAGGAGGGATCTGGAGAGGGTCTTGAGGAGGAGTCTAAGAAGGATCTGAGGAACTGAGATCAGACTCCAGGAAAGGGATTGAAGGTGGGAGATAGCTGAAAGCTACCTGAAGATGGCAGACAATGGAGGGCTAGACTGGTTTAAGGGTAACAGATTTGGGACTAGCTATAATGAAAGGCTTATGGCCTCAGGCAAATGCCTCATTAAGTGGGAAGATTCAAGGGGGTTCCCAGAGCCTGTACCCCATCATTAGGACTATTGTTCTAGTAATCCAACACATTCATTTTATGAAGATGAAGAACCTTCAGCTCAGAGAGGTAGAGACCCCCCCATGGTGGGATGTACAGTAAGTGACCGAGCTGGGAATTTGATTTCAGATCATCTGACTTCAAGACCAGATATTTTCAGATATCTAAAGGGAACTGGAAGAACAGTTTAAAGAATAACAGCAATGGTATAAATAATATCATTATTAACAATTATTATTATTTATAATATTGTAGAGAAAGATAATCAATTTAAAAAGACTTAGGAACTCTAATCAACACAATGACCCACCATGATTCCAAAGGACGCGGGGCAAAGCATGCAGCCCACTTCAAATACAGAGCTGACATTGGACTCACCAGACTGAAGTCTTCCTTTCCTTCCTTCCTCCTCTCTCTTCTTTCTTCCTTTCTTCCTCCTTTTCTGTCTCTCTCCTCTCCTCTCCTTTCTCTCTCTCTTTTTTTAGAAATGGTTAATGTGGGGATTTGTTTTATATGAGTACATATTTGTAATGAGTTTTGTTTTTCTTGCCTTCTCAATGAGTATGGAAGGTGTGTGTGTTGGGGGGAAGAATTTGGATTGGAAAATGAAATTAAAATGAATTTAAAAAACAACAACAAATCACACATATCTAAAGGGCCATCAAAGGACTGAGGTAGCTGACTTGTGCTTTTTAACCCAAGACAACAAAACTAGAGGTAATGGGAGAAAGTTATAGGGAAGCTAATTTCAAGTTCTGGCTTTAATTTTTTTAATAAAAATTTTTAAAGCAATTGGGGTTAAGTAACTTGCTCAAGGTTATACGGCCAGTCATTATTTGTGTGTGGGTGCTCATCTTCTGAGGCTGGGACTGATCCTCTTACTCACTGCACCACCTAGCCACCCCTTTAATACATTTTTGTTGCTGCTTTTTACATTACCTTAATTTCCCCCTAATTTCAAATTATTAGAGTTTGAGAGGACCCTTAGACCACAGAATATGAAGACTGGGAAGGACTTCAGGGCACGGAACACCAGGTTCAGGAGTACCTTTAGAACCACATAGCTGGGAGGGCCCTTAGAACACAGAATGTCAGAGCTGGGACACAGGATGTTGGATTTGAAATTAATAGATCATTTATCCAGCCTCCTCATTTTACAGATGCGGAAACCAAGGGCCAGAGAGAAGTGACTTGCCCAAGGCCACACATAAGTTCAGGGCACACATTCCTCCCTCAAGCCTAAGGTTTTTTTCTTACTGGGCCTGCCCTCCTTCTCTCTTGTATCCCAGGAAATAATGCGCTGGCCGAAGAAAAGACGTACCCAGGCACTGATCCTCCTGGCCTTAGCTGTTGGGGCCCTATTTTTCCTGTTCTATGACCATTCCTTGGAACTCTCCAATAAGACTCATTGGCAAGACTTGGGGAACTCTGATCTCCAGGACCAAATGGTTCTGAAGCCCAAGAAACAGAAAAGGGCACCAGAGCCCCAACCTCCGGCCCTGTCTGAACGTCCTCTGGTACCCTGCTTTGCCAATACCTCTATGGCCGAAATATCTGGCTTCTCAGACCAACCCAAGCACATCCAGAACTTCCTCCTTTACAAACATTGCCGGGATTTCCCGATTCTTCAGAATGCCCCCCAAAATAAGTGTACAGGGTCCCCTGGGGGCTTGGGCTCCATCTTCCTATTCCTGGCCATCAAGTCATCACCTAAGAATTATGAGAGGCGGGATCTCATTCGTCGGACATGGGGGCAGGAGCGGGTGGTTGAAGGAGCCACCATCCGCCGGCTCTTCTTGGTAGGCACCGAGCCTGATGTCTTGGAAGCTCGAAAAGTGAACAGGCTCCTGGCCATGGAGGCCCAGCTCCATGGTGATATTCTCCAGTGGGATTTCCATGATTCTTTCTTCAATCTGACCCTGAAGCAGGTGAGTGGCAGACCCAGGGTGGGAGATGACAGGTGCTTCAGTCCTCTCCAATCTCAGACTTTACCACCTATACTCTACACTTTTAGTTGGAAACCTGGACCATCCCATGGCCTGAGGTCTCTCTCTCTCTCTCCATCTTCTCCCCAGCATCCCCAATTAGTATTGATTTTTCTCTATTGATAATAGCAATCTCTTCCTCTTGGCAGTGTAGTGAAGGAGGGGGACAACCCTGGGCAGCAGTGCTGAGTCTGCTTGTCTCCAATTTATTGTGTGATGTTGAGCAAGTCATAGTCCCTCTGGTCTTTGTTATCCCCTTTGAAATGAGAGTATTGGACTAGGGCACTGTTTCTCACATTAGCTGTCACTGACCCCTAGTAACTAGGGTCTAGATGAGTCTTGACACTAGAGAGACCTTTCTAAAATGTCAAACAGCAAATTCACAGAATCATAAGGTTGTAGGCTATCAAAGCCAACAGGGACCCTCAAGGCCAGCTTGAAGGATCTTAGGATGTAAGACATCAGAGTTTGGGGTGCAGGACGTCAGAATTTTCATTTCACCACCTTCTTCGAGAGGTCTCCCCTGCCCCATCACTTTGCATTTATTTTGCATTTATCCTATATTTACTTATCCATGAACATCTTTCTCTTCCTCCCCTTTCCAGTGGAATGTAAGGTCCTTTAGGGTAGGGACTCTCACTTTTGACTTTTGTCCCCAGTGCCAAGCATAGCTCCTGGAAAGTAATAGGGGCTTGAAAAATATTTTTTGATCTATTGTCCTCCCATCTCTGATTTCATTCATTCATTCATTCATTTATTATTTTTATTTATTTATTTTATTCTATGTTCAATTAGATACCATTTAATAATAATAATAATAATAATAACTCATCATTCTATAACACATTCAACCTTGGGTGGGGATTTTTATTCCCATTTTGTAGACTAGAAAACTGAAGCCCTGAGAAGTTAAGAGACTTACCCTAGCTAGTCAGCACATGTGGAATGATCTGAGTCCAGGTTTTCTACCTCCAGGTCCAATGTCTATTGTGCCGTGCTATAGATGAGAAAATGAAGTACACAGAGGGGAAATGGCTCAAAAATACGTATGGAAGTTTTTAGTATCCAGCTCAGTTTAATTTCTGTATTTCTCCAGCATTTACCTCCCACTTTATTAGAGGGATCATGCTTCCATGTTAGCATGGATAGCCCCATCAGGGTATTTCAAGCACCAAAATGTTCTAATACCAAATGAGTTTAGGAACCAAAGAGGTTAGGGGTGGGAAGATGCCTCATGTACCATGAGAGCTTCCGAGACTGTAATGAGGTACTCACAGGAGAACTCAGCATTCTCCCTCTTACTCTCCTTCCTATGGCAGGTACTGTTTCTGGAGTGGCAGGCTGCCCATTGCCCTAATACTTCCTTCATCTTCAATGGTGATGATGATGTCTTTGCCCACACAGACAACATGGTGGTATATCTGCAGGGTAAAGAAGCAGACAAGCATCTTTTTGTAGGCTACGTCATCAGCAAAGTGGGGCCCATCCGTGTGCCATGGAGCAAGTACTTTGTGTCAGAGCTGGTGATGAAAGAAAATGAGTACCCCCCCTATTGCGGAGGTGGGGGGATACTGCTGTCTCGATTCACCACCCGGGCCATCCGGCGTGCTTCCCACAAGATACCTCTTTTCCCGATTGATGATGTCTACCTGGGCATGTGCCTGCAGCGTGAAGGGCTGGCACCGGCTAGGCATATGGGGATTAAGGTGGTTGGTGTTCATGCACCGTCACCTCGCATAGGGTCCTTTGACCCCTGCTTCTACCAAGATGTGCTCCTAGTCCATCGTTTCTTGCCCTATGAGATGCTCCTGATGTGGGATGCCATCAAGAATCCGCGTCTAAAGTGTAGCAAGTCAGTATTATACCCCGCAAGGAGCTGAGGGCTGGTCCAGAGGACAGAGGGTCAGACTGGGTGAGAGATCCCTGGAGAGAATGACCCAGCATGTGACCCTCAGAAGGACAAGCCAGGACAAATACCTTCAAAGTCAGCCAGATCACTTCCCCAATTGGAACCCCAGCTTTTTCCTTGTAAAACTGGGGAGAGCCCCGAACACTACCTACCTCACAGGGTTGTTGTGAGGAACATGTTTTGTAAGCTATGGAAAGCTGGGTTTTCACTGGGGGAGAGAGGGAACATTGCATCTCTGGGGTACCCCAACTAGAATGACCTTGGGTGAGTTCCTTCCCTATATCCTACCTTGGTTTCCTTAATTGGCAAAATGGGCAGAAGAGTCCTTGCCCTGCCTTTTGAGAATGAGATGAAATGAGAGCTGGGCCCAGGGCACAGGGTCATAGTTTGAGGGAGAGCAGGAGAGGCTAAGATTATCAGCTTCAAGGAGAGAAGTGGCTTTTCTCCATGTGCTGCCCCCTAAAAAGGAAGGAAAGAGGGAAACAAGCATTTATCTACTACGTGCCAGGATTTGTACTAAGCCAGCTACAAAAATCATCTCACTTGGTCCTCATAACAATGCTGGGAAGTAAATACTGTGATTACCCCCATCTTACAGCTGAGGAAACTGAGGCAGATGGCAGTTAAGTGGCTTGCTCAGGGTCACACAGCTAGTAAATATCTGAGGTCATATTTGAACTCAGATCTTCTTGACTCCAGGTCCAGCGCTCTAGCCACTGTGCCCCCTAGCTTCCCTAAAAGGCTACATATAGCTTCTTCCTGATTCTCCCTAGGGGGTGAGATCAGGAGGGGTCTCTGTGGCCAGTCCCCTGCCTTACCTCTGAAAACTGAGGGGCTGGGGAAATAGTGGGAGCACACAGGGCAAACTCTGCAGTCATCTTCGCCCATAATTTGGGGTGGGAGGGATGTTCTTCCTGGGGGGGTCTACTCAGGGGTCCAGAGTGGAGATGGATATGAGGCATCCCTAGGAAATTTTGACTCCATCCTTGGAATGTGCTATCCCCCAACCCCCAAATCCCTCTTGTCCTCTTTTAGGTCAGTCAGCCAATATTTATTAAGCATGTATTACATGCTAACCACGGTGCTATGTTGGGCATACAAAGAAAGAAAAAACCCATCCCTGCCCTCAAGGTGCTCACAGTCTAATAGGGGATATGGCATAAATCACTAGGTACACACAAGAGATACAGATCGGCTAGAAGGAAACATGGGGAGGAGAAGCACTAGCAGCTGGGGGTGGGTGGGCAGGGGCCACAGAGAAAGGCCTCTTGCCTAAGGCAAATTTTGAGCAAAGTCTTAAAAGAAACAAGGGGTTCTAAGAGGCAGAAGTGAGGAGGGAGGGCATTCCAGGCATGGGTACAGCCAAGGCAAATGCACAGAGAAAGGAGATGGAGGATCATTTTCAAAAAAAGACCATAGAGTAAGTGGAGAGGGGTAAAGTGTAAGAAACTTGGAAAGTTAGAAAAGGGTCAGGTTGGGAGGAGACCTTCGGACTTAATGGCCCTAAATGTGGGGTAGACTGGAATGGCAAATTTGGAGTGAGAAGCCCTGACCCTTAGGCTTGTTTTCATCAGCGACTGCTTGATCTGACTTTGGACCAGTAGCATCATGATCAGAATTTTAGAGTAAATGGGAACTTTAAAGTTATCTTTTGCAGCTTCTTCATTTTATGACCAATAGAGTCATCTATCTAAGGACACGGGATTGTAGGTATAAAGGTGGAAAAGACCTTGGAAAGCTGTCTAATCCAACCCTCTCCTGAGAAAACTTGGGTCCTGGGACTCTGACACATCTGGTTCCTTTAAAGTGTTATCTCATGTTATCCTTGAAGCAACCTGGGGAAGCTGGTGCTTTTATCCCCATTTTACAGATGGGGAAACTGAGGCAGGCAGAGCCACTTAGTGACTTGCCCAGGATCACACAGCTAGTAAGAGTCTGAGGTCAGATTTGAACTCAGATCTTCCTGACTCCAGGCCTAGTGCTCTCTCTACTACCTAGGTAGCAAATAACCAGGCTGAACTCACACAGGTAGTAAATTAGCAGGGCCTGGAGCAAACCCAGGTCCTCCCACTCACAGTCCAGTATTCCCTCCACTATCCCATGATGAGGCAGTCTCTCTTTTCTCAAAGCTTGTTTTCCCATCTGCAAAATGGGAGAGTTTGAACTAGATGTGTTATTGAGGCTTTTCTAGGTCTAAACCCTGTGATCCTCTGGGTTTCCCTCTGGGTCCATGACGTTCCCTAGCTCTTCCTTGGGGTATTATACAGAACTGCCCCAGAGAAGGGAGGAGAAGGGCCTTTCTAACCAAGAGTCCTCATTTCCAAGGCATCACACAGTCCCTGATGGGAAGCTACCTGCCTGAGGTCAAGGGAGGCCAAGGTCATGGGACCTGTATCTATACAGCATGGCTCCATATGGAGAAGGCACCCTAGGACGGTGGGTAAAGCCATACCCTCCAGAGTTGGAAAACCCGGGTTAAAATCCTGCCACTGGGGCTTATTGTGTGACATTGGACAAATGACTCGATTTCCTCAGGGCCTAGAAATTCTCCTCATTTGTGAAATGAGGGAGACCTGAGTTGACGGACCACCACGGTTGCCCACCAGCTCTAAATCAGTGATGTCTCACTCTAACTAGAGCACCGACCTCCTCACTGTCCTGGCAGGAAGAGTCTAGGATTGGAGCCCCAGGTATCAGGAATTTCCCAGAGGGATTTGGCTTTTCCAGCTGTCAGAGGTGGGAGTGACCTCAGATGCCCATCTAGTCAGGTCAAAGACATTTATAAGCTTCTGCCATTCACCAGGCACTGTGCTAAGGATGGGGTGGGGGAGAGTACAAAAAGAGTCCAAAGGCAGTCCCTGCTCTTGTCAAGGAGTTTACAATCTATTACAACCTCCTCGTTTTAGAGATGATAAATCAGCCAGATTGAGGGAGCAGTGGCCCTGGAGTCAGGAGCACCTGAGTTCAAATCTGACTTCAGATGTTTAACTAGCTGTGTGACCCTAGGCAAGTCACTTAACCCTGCCTCAGTTTCCCCATCTGTCAAATGAGTTGGAGAAGGAAATGGCAAACAGCTTCAGTATCTTTGCCAAGAAAACCCCAAATAGGATCACAGAGAGTCAGACCCCAATGAAATGACTCAACAACCCAAGACTTAAATTCAAGCCCAGGGCACTTTCCACTGAATCCCCCTGACTTCTTGGGACTTATGTGCTGGGAGGGTGTGGAACAATGTCAGGGCCTGGTTTACTCCACACCTTCCCTAATAAAAAAGTCACTGAAAGTCTTGTACTTGTGTCTCTCCCCATCCATGGTCTCTGGGTGTGACCCAGCCCCTTTCCCAAGGAGCCTCTAAGGGATTGAAGATGCACTGAGCTGGACCCCCAGCTTTCCTGCCCCCCCGGGTCTCTCTTCCCACCTTTCTGTGCCCATCCACCCCTTCCTCCCTCTAGGCTGAATTGGGAGCTGATGCTGGAGGGGGAGGGTATGAGGAGGCCTACTGTGTGCTAGGTACTAGTGCTAAGCACTTTACAAATAGCATCTCATTTGCTGTCATTATCCCCATTTTTCAGTTGAGGAAGCTGAGGCAGCCAGAGACAAAACATCTTGCTTGGGGTCAGACAGCTAATAAGTGTCTGAATTTGAACTTGGATCTTCATGACTGGCCCTATAGCTCTATCCACTGTACCACCTAAGAGCTGGAAGGAGATGAATTTCTGGGCCATGGAGACCTTAGTCATGTACATGAAGTCCACAAAGGCAACAGAATATAGGAAAAAAACCAATTTGGAGTCAGCAGACTGCCCCTGTAGAGACTCACTTGTGAATGTGAGCTCCTCCTTCTTCCTGAGGCTGTAGAACAAGCACCTTGGGCTAGACCTTGGGCTAAATGGTCTCTGCCATTTAAGACCCCGGTGTCATCATTTCTTTCCCATCACCTTAAATGCAAGTTGCAGGAAATGACTTTTCTACAGTCTCCACCCAGGGTGATTAGAAGAAAACCATTAAAGATTCTTCTCCTGGACACAGGATTCCAGGAGGCTAAGGGCCACCCACTGCCTGCCTCCCTTTGGGAGTTACTTCAGCCAAGGTCTCCAGTCCATCCCCCAACACACCACAGACAAACATTACCCTTGACCAGTTTCTTAGTTGTTTTTCCCCCTGGGGACAAATACAGAGGACAGAGGGAGGACATTTAAAGTCACAACTTTGGAGCTCAGGGTCAGCAGAGGTAACTTGCTTTGCCTGGTTTTCTTTCCCTCCCGCAGAAACTACAGACTCTTTCTACTGGCATCTCCCATTGCTCCAGGGGGACATGGGGACCACTGGAGGCCACAGGCTTGAACCCAAACCCTAGGGGACTGAGTTTGGGGTTGAGGAACCACACAACCCAGGCTAGACCCCAGTCCCTGTGTTCCCTTGATCTTCTTGGGAGTTCTTGGAGAAGTCTGTGGACCTCTCTGGGCCTCAGTTTGCGTTTCCAGGGAAACTAACGGGGGCAGAAAGCCAGCAGATCTTGTTTGGTGCAGCCGTTGTTGCAACAGTGTTTGGCTGGGCTGGGGGCTCTTCGCCAGCGTCGGGCCCTCTGGATGCCAGAGGGGGGCTCCAGTTCCCACGCATCCACAACCTGGCCAGGCCTCAGCATCAGTCCCACTTCCAAGTTCTCGTCCATGTTGGCGTCTGGTGCCATTTCCTGGAAAGGTCTGTTCTGCAGCCACTGAAGCATTTCTCCTGAGGGAGGGGTGGGGAGAGGGCACCAGACAAGACCACCCCCAAGGAAGTCAGCAAAATGTGTCGGCTGCACATTCCCCCAGTCCCCCGCTTCAGTACACTGCCCCCTCAACTCACACGAACATCTCAGATGCCTGCTGGCTGTGTAGCCATAGGCAAATTGCTTAACCTCTCTGAAATGCAGTGTGAAACATAGTACAGTGTTATACAGTAGGAAAGAACATTGGTTCTGGGTTCAAATCCTCACCTTGACATTACTTCTGTGAGTTTGAGCAAGTCAGTTACCTTTTGGGGTCTCAGTTTCCTCTATAAAATGAATGGATGACCTCTAAGTTCCCTCTAACAGCTATATTATTAGTACAAAGAATTATTATCAATACTGATAATAGTCGGCATTTACTTAACCCTTTAAGGTTTATAAAGCACATGGCAGATATCTCGATCCTTACAACAGCCAGGGGAGGAAGGTGCTCTAAGTGTCCCCACTAAGGACACTGAGACAGAAAGACTTAAGTAAGTGACTTGTCCTGGGCTACATAGCTATGAAGTACCTGAGGTCACATTTGAGGTCCCACTTGAACTCTGGTCTTCCTCCCCACCTAGCTGCTGTCTATCACCCTCACTCCATTCTAAGGAGCTAATAAAAAACTGCCTCCATTACAGAGATACCACAAGCTTCAAATAAGAAGTCCTTCAGAGTCCAAAGTCAGTGATTATTCCTAGATAGCCTAGCCCTCCCCTTCCTGTGGGGTTCTTGTCTTTCCCTATCCAGTATCACTGTTAGTAGCCCTGGGATGGAGGCAAGGCTTCCTCCCCTCCCTCCAATCCTCCCAGCACACACACACACACACACACACACACACACACACACACACACACGCATACTCATACATGCACACACACTCACAAGCTCACACACATACTACCCTTTGCCATTTTCTCAGGGGTGTGGGCAAGGAGGGGTTCCCAGGGGCCATTGTAAGGGCCAGTGTTGGGATCTGAAGGCACAGCACTGGGGCTCAGGGATAACAGGGAGACCCTCCTTGCTTGATTTCCTGGAAGGAGCACTGGATTTGGAATCCAAAGACCTGGATTTGAATCTCAGACCTGCCACAACCTGTGTAATCTTGGGCAAATCAGTTCACTTTGTTGGGGAAGCCCATTTCCCCTTCATTAAAATGAAGGTGTTGGATTAGAGCAGGCATTCTTAATTTGGGGTTCACAAACATGGCAAGATTCCAGGAGAGTGAGTGAACGTGGACTGTGAAAAATTGCATTTATATTCTCACTAACCTGTAACTGAAACTTGGCATTCCCTTGATTAATGTTTCACCATGATTGTGAAGGGTCCCAGGCTCTGACAGATTGACAGAGGGGCCTGGGACACAAAAAGGCTTAAGGAGCCCTGTACTAGATGGTCCTGTGAGGTAAGTGGGAAGTGAACCTGGATCATGGGAGCCCAAATCAGACCCTTTTTCCATTACCCCACAGTCCTCACCTCTGGCTCAGGGGACCTAGTAGAGAATTGCAGATTGAGAGATGGAGAAACAGACACAGATGGAAACGGGTAAGCATATAGACTGGAGACACACTCATCAATAGACTGGGATGCACACACCCAGACACACGAGCTAAGAGGGACCCTTTAGAAGAAGGGACAGAGTGCAAGGAGACTCAGTTTCCCCCCTTCCTCCTGTCCCAAGGACTTACGGTCACCACTGGTAGCCTGTTTTCCCTCGGGGAGGGCCCAGCGGGGGCTGCCACAGACCCGGACAAGGGCTCGGATGAAGTTGTGGGCACAGAGTTTCTGGGGTTCCTCCCTGGAGCATCCCCGGGCTGGCAGGAGCAGGAGCAAGAACAGGGGCAGCAGGTGGGACATGGCCTGGGCACACTGTCAGAAGAGGGTGATGGTGAATCCCTGCTCTAACGAGAGCTCTCTGCTCTTATAGTCCTTCCCCAGGCTTCCCCCTCCTCACCCGCAGCTGCAGAGTCCCTTGGGGCAGTCCTGGAAGATCTGATTGGACTCAATGCCTGGGAAGGAGGAACAAGGGGTATCTTAGGAGCCAAGGCCAGTGTGGCTACAGGGCCAGAGAGGGAGCTAGGGAATAAGGCAGGGAGATTCTGGAGGAGAGACCAGAAGCCCACAGGGAGGGCAAGGCTGGAGCAAAGGGAGCAAACAGGAGATGCCCACCCTTGACAAGAGGGGGAAGAGGCCCCAGAGGCTGGCTGGTCTGACCCATATCCAAAAGTCCTAATGAATGCTCCTCCAGTCTCTGCCTGAAGCTCTCCAGGGATGAGGAACACCCCCCACACCTGCCTGTGCTCCAGTTCACTTTTTGGTACCTCTGAACATTCACAAGTTTTGGGTCTTTTTCATTTGTTTATTTTAGGGAAGGACAAGCTTAAATCTACCTTTGCAATTTTCACTCCCCAGCTCTTGGTTCTGCCCCCTGGTATCAAGCAGAACAAGTCAGACCCCACTTCCATCTCTCCTCCAACAAACATTTATTAAGCACTTACTGTTTGCTGGACCTGAGGATACAAGTACAAGCAAAAAGAAAGATAATCCCTGCTCTCAAGGGGCTTATGTTCTGGAGGCAGTTGGGTGATGCAGTTGGGAGAGCGCTGGGCCTGGGCTCAGGAAGAACCAGTTCCAATCTGGCTTCAGATGTTTACTTAGCTGTGTCCCACTGCCCCGGGGCCATCTCCAGTTGTCCTAATCACTGTCTTCCCACTGGACTCAAGTGACTCTGGAGGAGAAAGTGAGGCTGGTGACTTTCCCTGGCTTTGCCTCACTTAAATCCAATTCACTTGCAAGTCGAGACCTAACCTTCCTGATGTCATTGGTCCTCTTTGACAATGAAGGACGAACAGCAGTTGGGTGGCCCTAGACAGGCCATTTAACCTTTGTGCCTCAGTTAAAAATGGGCTAATAATGGCTCCTACCTAGAAGGATTGTTGTGAGGATCAAGTGAAATGATGTTTGTAAAGAGTCAGGCACACAGTAGGCACAATCTACATGCTTATTCACTTCCCCTCCTTCTCCAACCAGGGGAACTGAAAAGGAGAGGGGTATCCATTAGGGGCATAGTGTGAAGTCTGGAAATCCAGAAGCAGAGCCAGGAGGGGAGTGAAGGTTGACTTGTCTTGGGCTCCACCCAAGATGGAGGCACAGTTGGTTAGCAAGCATTTATTAAGTACCTATTATATGCTAAGAGATGGAAATACAAAGAAAGACACCCCCCAACACAACACAACACAACACAACAAAACCAAAACCCGTCCCTGCTCTTGAGGACTTCACAAGCTAATGGAGGAGATAAGGTGTAAACAACTATGTGCAAACTCTTGTTTGTGGATATAGATGGGAGAGTAAATTGGGAGTAGACCCAGAGAGAAGGAACTAGGATTAAGAAAGGGGTGGGGGGGATGGACAGCTAGGTGGTAAGTGGATAGATTACTAGGCCTGAAATCAAGAGGACCTGAGTTCAAATTGGGCCTCAAACACTTACTAGTTGTATGACCTTGGGCAAGTCACTTAACTCCAACTGCCCTCTAAAAAGCAAAAAAAAAGGAAGACAAATTTGACAACCGAGTAAAGGATATATTGAAGGCTGAACCTGGAGTTAGGAAGACTTGAGTTCCAATCTGACCTCAAACTCTTGCTAGCTGAATAACCAGAGCAAATCACTTAAACTTTCACCTGCCTCAGTTTCCTCATCTGTAAAACGTGGCTAATAATAACACCTACCTCATAAAATTGTGAGAATCCAGTGAGTAGTGAGCAGAACCAGGAGAACACTGTTCACAGTCACAACATCGTGCAATGATTGACTTTGATAGACCTAGCTCTACTCAGCAATGCAAGGATCCAAGACAATTCTGAAGGACTCATGATGGGAAATGCCATCCACATGCAGAGAAAGAACTATGGACTCTGAATGCAGATGGAAGCATAGCATTTTCTCTCTTTCTTTTGTTTTTTTTTCTTTCTCATGGTTTCCCCCCTTCTCTTCTGGTTCTTCTTTCACAGCATGACTAATGTGGAAGTATATTTAATATGATTTTACACATATAACCTATATCAGATTGAAAGCATGCCATCTTGGGGAGGTGAAAGGGGAGGACGGGAGGAAAAATTCAGAACTCAAAATCTTATAAAAGTGAATTTTGAAAACTGTCTTTATATGTAATTAGAAAAAATAAAATACCATTAAATGGAGAAAAAATATAGAAATTCTCACATCCATTAAAAATAATCAAATGAGGGGCGGCTAGGTGGCGCAGTGAGTAAGAGCACCGGCCTCGGAGTTGGGATGACCCGAGATCGAAACCGGCCTCAGAAAATGAGCACCCACACATAAATAATGACTAGCCGTGTAACCTTGAGCAAGTTACTTAACCCCAATTGCTTTAATTAAAAAAAATAATCAAATGAGATATTTGTAAACCACTTTGTAAACCTTAAAGTGTGATATAAATGCTATCTATGATCATGGTGGCGAAGAGGAGGAAGAGGAGGATGAAGAGGAGGAAGATGAATTGGAGTGGGCAGAGATTTCAGGCAGGGAGGCTATTGCAATAGTCCAGCTGTGAGGTGATGAGCTGCACCAGGTAGTGGTAGAGTCAGAGAAGAGAAAGGAATGTATGTTTGATGATAAGGAAAGGTAGTAATGGGGGCAGTGAAGTGTTGCAGTGAATAGAGCACTGGGCTTGGAGTTAGGAGGACCTGAATTCAAATCTGGCCTCAGACACTTGACACTTAACTAGCTGTGTGACCTTGGGCAAGTCATTTAACCTCAATTGCCCTCCTTTCCCCCGTCAAAAAAGAAAAAAAAGGTAGAAACAACAGGACTTGGCCATTGATTGGGTAGGGGGTAAAAGGGAGTGAGGAGTCAAAGACAACACTTTGGCGTTTCCCTGGAGACATCATGTCAACAAGTAAGTATAGTGGAAAGATTATCTTGGATATATACCTACCAACACCAGCACGATCGCCACCATCAACCAGCTTCCTTGGAAAAGCACGTAAGCCCATGAGTCCTAGAAACAGCAGAACACCCCCAAAGGATCTGTTGTTTGGATTCAGTCAAAGGGCCGCCCTTGAGGATCTAGAGAGCCACATGTGACCCTGAAGCCACAAGTTCCCCACCCTAGAGAATCCTCAGAATAGGATGAGCAGGAGATGAATTCTGATTTTATGTTCTTTCCTTTAGAAGAGGCCGAGACCTAACGGGTGAGAATTCAAAGCAGAAGAAGAACAAAAGGAAACCAGACATAAAAGAAGCCTTGGCTCTTGCCTGATCCTACTTTATCCCATTCTGCTTCCCAGGCCTCACTTCTCTAGCTAGACAAGACTTAAACCCAGTAACAGCAATACTGTACAATGAAGAACTACTCAGCAATACAATGATCCAAGACAATCCCAAAGAGCCAATGATGAAGCATCCTGTCTGCCACCAGAGAAAGAACTGATACTGTCTGAATGTAGACTGAAGTCTGCTATTTTTGACTCTTTTTTATTTATTCTTTTATTTGAAACTTCTTGTATGAAATGGCTAATATGGAAATGTTTTACATTATTGCACATGTATAACCTATATCCAATTACTTACCATCTCGGGGAGGGGGGAGGGGAGGGAGGGATAGAATTTGGAACTCAAAACTTTTAAAAAATGTTTAAAAATTGTTTTAACAGTAATTAGGGGGAAATAGAATTATATATTGGAAAAAAGTACAGTCAAAACAAAAATCTTAAAATGGAAACAAGAAAGAAAGAAAGAAAGAAAGAAAGAAAGAAAGAAAGAAAGAAAGAAAGAAAGAAAGAAAGAAAGAAAGAAAGATAAAGAAAGAAAGAAAAGAAGGAAGGAAGAAAGGAAGGGAGGGAGGGAGGGAGGAAGGGAGGGAGGGAGGAAGGAAGGAAGGGAGGGAGGAAGGAAGGAAGGAAGGGAGGGAGGGAGGGAGGAAGAATGTAAAGGAAGGATCCACCACAGCTGGGGAAATCAGGGAAGGCTTCATGGAGGAGGTGGTACTTGCTCTGACCTTAGAAAGAAAGCAAGGATTCTGAGCATTAAAGTGAGGAGAGGGAGCATTCCATGAATGGGAGACAGAATGAAAGACAGGGAGGCAGGAGATGGAGATTGTGCTTTGGGAACAGCTAGTGGTCCAGTTTTTCTAGAATGTAGTTTATGAAGGGAAGTGGGATGAAATGAGGTCTTAGGAGCCTAGATCTAGAGCTGAAAGGATTCTCAGAGGCTCCTCATTTTACAGATGAGGAAACTGAGGCCTAGAGCAGTTAAGTGACTTACCCAAAGTCTCATAGATTAGGATTTGAGCCTAGAGCTATTCTTCTCCTATGAGTTTAGGCCCTGGTGGAACTATCCAGAGCCTTAAATGTCAAATTAAAGACTTTGGATTATAATAATTTTTTTATAGCACCTACTATGTGCCGGGCACTATGCTAAACACCTTATAAATATTATCTCAAATCCAGGGGATGCCCACCAACTGGGAAATGACTGAACGAGTTGTGGCATATGATTGTGATGGAGAAATGACAAGGGTGGGGGTGGTGTGTCAGAGAAACATGGCAAGACCTATATGGACTGATGCAAAGTGAAGTGAGAAAAACCAGGAGGTCACTGTGCACAGTAACAGCAACGTTGTAATGATGATTAGCTCTGAAAGACTTGGTTACTCTGAACAATACAGTGATCCAAGACAATTCCGAAGGACCCATAATGAAAAAATGCTATCCACCTCCAGAGAACTGATGAACTCTGCAAATTGAGGTATAATTTTCTCACTTTATTTTTCTTGATTTAAAAAAAGTATGGCTAATATGGAAATATATTTTGCATGATTTCACATATGGAATTGATATCATCTCACTTTCACAGTGGGTGTGGGAAGGAGTAGGAGAGAGGGAGAGAATTTAGAACTTAAAATTTTAAAAGAAAAGAATGTTGAAATAAACACATAATAAATTTCTAAAATTATACATTATCTCATTTGATTGTCACATATCCTACAGAAAACTGAGGCATGTAACAGGTTAAGTGACTTGCCCAGGGTCGCTTAGTTAGTAAGTATCTGAGGCCAGATTTGAACTCAGGTCTTCCTATCTCTATGCCGAGAGTTCTATCTTATTGTGCCACCTAAGAACTGGTAGGTAATGAAGTTTTGGGCCATAAGCCATATATAGAGGGCCTTGAGTGTCAAAAAAATTAGGCTCATGTCTGCTAGAAATAAATTTATTGAATTTATTGAATTAATTACCATTAATCTATAACCAAACCAACTAGCTTGGAAAGAAAGAGATGTCCAGACTGGTGCAGTTCCCTCTCCTCCCCGCCTTGCCCTCTTACATGCCTTCTCTGTCCTAAGAGAATATGAGGTAACATAGGGATCCTCCACAAGACCAAAAAAGGCTAAAATACAGATTTGGGTGAATATTTCAGGACAGTCACTGCTCAGCTCCTTTCTGAACCACAACCCTGAAGGATTGTTGAGTTCCTAGCTTTGAGCAATAATCTAACCTTGAAAAGGAAAGCAGATATTACCTGGTGCTGACGACGTTAGGGCTTGAGGTGGCAATAATCTCATTAGACAAAGGTCAACTTAGATTGTCTACACCATTTCAAAGGAAGGCCATGGCTTCTGTTCTCCCCACTTTCCTAAAGGGATAAGTCTGGAGAGGATTGTAAATTAGAGAAATATTATTTCTCAAGTTTCTAGAAAAACCAAGAAGGAAGTTTTTAAATATATTTCTATATAGGTGAAGCTGAACTATTAACTTTTGAGTATAACTCCTCAACCAGCCTTGAACCCACCTAAATGTACTGTCATTTGGTTATATCTCTTCATCTTGCACAGGTAGGAGGTGCAGGGGACAGAGTGCCAGGCCTGGAGTCAGGCTGACTCATCTTCCTGAGTTCAAATCTGACCTCAGATACTTACTAATTGGGTGACCTGGGCAAGTCATTTAGCTCTGTTTGCCTCAGTTTCCTCATCTGTAAAACTAGCTAGAGAAGGAAATGGATAACTGCTTCATTATATACTTACTAGCTGTGTGACCCTGGGCAAGTCACTTAACCCTGTTTGCCTCAGTTTCCTCATCTGTCAAATGAGCTGGAGAAGACAATGGAAAACCCCTCCAGTTATCTTTGCCAAGAAAACCCCAAGTGGAGTCACAAAAAAATCATACACAACTGAAAAATGACTCAACAACCATAACAACAACATATTTGGAAATAAAAGTGATATAGAAATATATTTACCAATATTTTAAAATTTTTTAAATTTAATTTAAATTTAATTTTTAAAAATCTTATATAAATTCTTATTGATTCTATTTCCCTGACCTAACAGTAACCCACTGACAAAAAAGGAAGCCAACTAGCTCGGCATGACTTGTTCTTGATTAAGATAGCTGCCTTCCTGGAAACCTAGCTTCAGTTTCTAGATGTTCATTAACTTTCCTTGTAACAAAAAAATTGTTGGATGATTCCAGGAATTGAAGTCAAGATTACTCGCTATAATTTACAGATTCTATTCTCTCAGGAGGGGGAGTCCACACAACATTAATCCCTTTTGAGTCTTATGACACATCGTTTCGAAAGATTATTTTTATCTTTTCCATTATCCTGCTGATGTATTTGTACATGAGTCGTTTCTTAATTGCTGCCCTAACATTTGGACATTCTCTTATAACAAAGGAAAACCATCAAGGAAAGAAACCTCTCAAAAACATTCTATAGGTGCCAGTTTTTTCTTGTTTTTGAAATTAAATTTTATTTATTCATTTTTACTTTTTCTGCCAGTTGTTTTTCAAATATTATCTCATTTAATCCCAAGAGGAAGGTGCTATTATTCCCATTTTACAGATGAGGAAACTGAATAGAATAGGGTAAGTGACTTGGCCAGGGTCATAGAGCTAGTCAATGTCTGAGGTGGGATTTGAATTCAGGTCTTCCTGACTCTGGGGGCAGCTAGGTGGCACAGTGAGCCTGGAATTTTTGTTATTTTTCAATAATTTTCAGTCATGTCTGATTATTTTTAATTTTTATTTTTGTGCCAATTTTTTTCAAATATTATCTCATTTGATCCTGGCACAAAGGTGCTATCATTATTCCCACTTTAATGATGAGAAAACTGAATTCACACAGAGCCCAGCCCTCTATCCACCTCCCTCCTTGCCTCCCAGATTTACTTATCCATCCCTAACCTCACATCTCCCAGTGCCTATGAGACATCTCTACCTCTAGAAGCCCAGTAGACTTCTCAAACTCAGTATGACCCAAACTGAATTCATTATCTTTTCATCCCAACCCTGTTGAGAATACCCCCATCCTCCCAGTCCCCCAGGCTGACAACCTGTCATCCTCAACACCTCATTATCTCTCTCCCCTCCCCCTCCCCCCATCCAATCTGTTTCCAAGGTCTGTCCATTGCAATAGTCAAGGAGTGAAGAGATAAAGGTCAGAATGGTGGCCATGTTAGAGGAAAGAAGGGGGAAATCCAAGATATGTTGCAAAGGTAAAATGGTGTGGGTTTATTATCAGGAACCAAACCCACAACATCTCTGTTTTTGCCTGTATGGTTATCTGAGAAGGAAGTATCAAATGAGAATTTTTTTTTCTGGATTGGGGAAAGGTGGGCATGCTTGTAGGCAGTAGGGAAGCCGCCAGTAGACAAAAAAAGATTGAAAATAAGTGACAGTGAAGACAATAAAGGGGACAGTCTGCTGGAGGAGATGGGATAAATCTAGGCTTTATCATTTCAAAAGTTCTTTTTAAAAGAATGTGCACTTGGTGGAGTTGTGAACTGATCAAACCATTTTGGAGAGCAATTAGGAACTATTCCCAAAGAACTATAAAACTGTGCATACCCTTCGAGCCAGCAATACCACTTCTAGGGCTATATACCAAAGAAATCATTAAAATGGGAAAAGAACCCACCTGTACAAAAATATTTATAGCAGCTCTTTTTGTGGTGGCCAAGAACTAGAAATTGAGGGGATGCCCGTCAATTGGGGAATGGCTTTACAAGTTGTGGTATATGAATGTAATGGAATACTCTTGTGCTATAATAAAGCAGGTGGACTTCAGAAAAACCTAGAAAAACTTACATGAACTGATGATGAGTAAGGTGAGCAGAACCAGGAGAACATTGTACACAGTAACACAGTAATGTGTGATGACTGACTTTGATAGACTTGGCTCTTCTCAGCCATGCAAGGATCTAAGACAGCTCCAAAGGACTCGTGATGGAAAATGCCATCCACATCCGGAGAAAGGACTCTGGAGTCTGAATGCAGATGGAAGCAGACTGTTTGCTCTCTTTTTGTGTTTGTTTGTTTCTTTTTCCTCACGTTTCCTCCCATTGGTTCTAATTCTTCTTTACAACATGACTAATATGAAAAAATGCTTAATATGAATGTATTTGTAGAGATTCCACACTGTCTTGGGCGGGGGGGAGGAAAGGAAGGGGAGAGAAAATTTAGACCTCAAAATCTTATGGAAGCAAAATGTTGAAAACTAAAAAATAAATCAATAATTTTCTTTAAAAAGAATATGCACTCATGCCAAATGTCATTGTTCACGATGACATATGTTTTATGCCTTTTTTGTACAATACATTCCAGAAATGGTTTTTATTTTGGCACATTTTTTGCTTTCAATTTTATTTTATTTTCAGTTCTAGATTTTCTCTACAACTAGCCCTTGAAAAGGTAAGAAATAAAACGTCTATTCCAACTATGAAGTCATGCAAAATAAATTTCCATATTATTCATGTGAAAGGAAGGAAGGAAATAAGGCATGAAAAGAGAGAGGAAATAAAGAAAGAAAGAAAGAAAGAAAGAAAGAAAGAAAGAAAGAAAGAAAGAAAGAAAGGAAGGAAGGAAGGAAGGAAGGAAGGAAGGAAGGAAGGAAGGAAGGAAGGAAGGAAGGAAGGAAGGAAGGAAGGAAGGAAGGAAGGAAGAAAGAGAGATAGAGAGAGAGAAAGGAAGGAAGGAAGGAAGGAAGGAAGGAAGGAAGAAAGAAAGAAAGAAAGAAAGAAAGAAAGAAAGAAAGAAAGAAAGAAAGAAAGAAAGAGAAAGAAAAGGAAGGAATAGAAAGAAATGTGTTTCAGTCTGTACTCTGAATCTATCAGCTTTCTGTCTGGAGGTGGATAGACTGTTTCATAATGAGACCTTTGGTATTGTGGTTAGTCACTGTGTTTATAAGAGTTACTAAGATCTTTCACAGTTGGTTATCATTACAATATTGTTGCTACTGTATAGAATGTTCTCCTGGTTTTGCTCACTTCACTTTCCATTAATTCGTATATATTTTTCCAGATTTTTCTGAAACCATCCCCTATGTCATTTCTTATAGCACAATAGTATTCCATAACATCCGTGCACCATAACTGGTTCAACCATTCCCCAATTAATGGACATTCCCCCATTTTCCAATTCTTTGCCCCCAACATACACACACAGTGCCCCTATAAATATTTTTGCACATATGGATCTCTCTAGAAAGCAAACCTAGTAGGGGGATCCAAATCAGATAACTTTTTAGGCATAGTTCTGTATTACTTTCTGGAATGGTTAGACCAATTCACAACTATACCAGCAGTGCATTAATGTGCCTTTTTTCCCACATCTTTTCTAGTATATGTCATTTTACTTTTCTGCCATTTTAGCCAATCTGATGTAAAGTAGCCCTCCAAGTTTATTTAATTCTCATTTCTCTAATTATTAGTGATTTAGAAGATTTTTTATATGACTATTGATACCTTTGATTTCTTCCTGTACAAACAGCCTGTTCATATCCTTTGATCATTTATCAGTTGAGGAATAGAGTTTAGTCTTATTAATTTGGCTCAGTTCCCTATATATTTGAGAAATGAGACATTTCTCAGAGAAACTTGCGGCAAAGACCGCCCCCCCCCCGCCAGTTTCCTGCTTTTCTTCTCATTTTAGCTGCATTTTTTGTGGGAAAAAACTTTTAAAATTTGATATAATCCAAATTTAACTACACATTTGAAATTTAAAATATATTTTATGAATGTATGTTGCATTTTACACAGTAGTAGCAAAGTTAGTCTGTGTCCCCTTCAGGCCTTTTTCTTTGCTTGTTATCTTCTGTGTATTTGGGTGGGGAGGACTTTTTAAAAATAAACTTTATTGGTATCTGTTGTTTTTGTATCACCTATACTCCCTAATGCATCCCTTTTCCCCTTCCCAGAGAGCCAACCCTTATTAACAAAGAACAAAAAAGAGGGGGGAAATGTAGTTGGGCAAAACTAGCCTGCACATAAAAAATTCTTAGTATTGCACACCTATTGCCTTCCACTTTTACAAAGCAGGGGGAGAGGTATCTTTTCCCCCCTCTTCTCTCCTGTGAGGCTGTTTGGTCATTATAATTTTACACTGTTCAGTTTCTTTTTTTATTTGTATTTTTAAAAAAACTCTGAATAGAGCACTGGCCCTGGAGTCAGGAGGACATGAGTTCAGATCTGGCCTCAGACACTTAACACTTACTAGCCATGTGACCTTGGGCAAGTCACTGAACCCCAACTGGCCTGCCCTTCCCCCCTCCAAAAAAAAGAAAGAAAGAAAGAAAAAATCTCTTGGATTTGTTTCCAGTGACCCATCCCTCATGAAAGCTTTTATTTTTAAGAGGAAGAAGAGGAAAAATACTGCAGCAAAACTCTGATGTTTTCTTTTCAAAGCTTCACATCTATGGGCCCCAAATTCTGGAATAATAATAAAGACAATAGTAACAATAATAATAATAATAACAGCAACAACAAAAGGAACAGCATTTATACGGCCTTTAAGGTTCTCAAATGTGTTCGCTCGTTTGATCTTGACAATAACTCCATGAAAAGTAGTTGGTGCTGTTATTCCCATTTTACTGATGAGGAAACTGAGGTAAGAGAGAGGTTAAGTGTGAGGAGTCAAGGATGATGCCAAGATCGGGAGGATGGTGGTGTCCTGGCACAAACAGGCAGATTCAGAAGGATGGAGTGGGGAAAGGGGCAAGAAAACTAGTTCTATTTTGTTGAGTTTAGTATGCTTATGGAACATCCAGTTCAAAATGTTCGGAGAGGACCAGGGCTAGAGGACTAGATGCCTAGATCTGGAAGTCGTCTGCACAGAAGTCATTGAAGTCATATAAGCTAATGAGATCACCGAAGAAAATAGGCTACAGAAGGAAGAGAAGAGGGACCAGGACATAGCCTTGGCTCACACTGACAATGGGGAAGTGAGATGTGAATAATGATCCAGCAAAGGAGTCTGGGCTAGCGTGGTCAGACAGGAGGGGGCAGTGGGGAAGTGTCGGAGAAACCCACCTAACTGCCCCGGTCCTGCTGTAACCTTGTCCAACTGTGCTGAAGCTGGCTTTTCTGGAGACCCCCTTTCCTACAGCCTACAGGCTTCTGGCTGGTGTTCTACATGTAAGAAATCACTCCCTGGGGCGGGTAGGTGGCGCAGTGAGTAGAGCGATGGCTCTGGCGTCAGAAGCACCTGAGTTCGGATCTGGCCTCAGACACTTAATGCACACACAAACAAAAAAACCTAGCCCTGTGACCCTGGGCAAGTTACTTAACCCCAATGGCCCTCCAAAAAATAAACAAACAAAAAAATCACTCCCTGTAGTTTTTCCTTGGAGTTCTTGATCGTTGTTCAACATGGTATGATTTTGTTTGTGCATTGGAGTGCAATATGTGGGAGCTGGGTTACCTGCCTCCAACAAACAAACAAGCAAAACAAAATCAGACCATGCTGAATGATGATCAAGAGCTCCAATGAGAAGCTACAGCAAGTGATTTCTTAAACAGAAAACACCAGTCAGAAGCCTGTAGGCAACAGGAAAGGGTGTCTCCAGAAAAGCCAACTTCAGTACAGTTGGACAAAGTTACAGAATAACTAGGGAAGTTAGGTGGTACAGTGGACACATCACTGGTCCTGGAGTCAGTAAGATCTGAGTTCAAGTTCAGCCTCAGACACTTACTAGCTGTGTGACCCTGGGTGAGTCACTCAACCCTGTTTGCCTCAGTTTCCTCATCTATCAAATGAGCTGAAGAAGGAATGGCAAGCCACTCGAGTATCTCTGCCAAGAAAACGCCAGATAGGGTCATGGAAAGTTGGACACAATCAAATTGACTCAACAATAACAAAGGTATAACCAGATAGGCAGGAAACAATTGTTGACTGAAGGGCTTTCTATCTAGAAGCAGCTGAGGAGTCAGAAGCCCACAGTGGGAGCCTTAGAAGCCATCGGGTACACTAGTGACCAGTGTGGACATAGCAGAGCTCAGATGGACAGATACCCTAGGACTCAGTTCTCTAACACATGACCTTAAGATGCCACAGACAGAGGGACCTAAATATCTAGTGCTCTGAACCTCAAAGATGGTGGGGGCAGGGGGAGAGACATCTAACCTTGCTAGGAAGTGGAAGGCAATGCAGACACCCAAGTCGATACCAAGCAGGGCTTACAATTCTACTCCAAAGTGCGGCAGGGCATAGAGCTTTGCAACGGCACAAAGTCCCATCTTCAAAACAAAGGCTAGAATGATAAGTAAACTAAAGAAAATACCAACCATTATAAAGAGTTATCATAGAGGGAAGGGATATCCACATCCAGAGAAAAGAACTACAGAGTCTGAATGCAGAATGAAGCAAACTACTTGCTCTCTCTCTCTCTTTTGTGTTTTGTTTTGTTCCTTCTTTCTCATTGTTCACTCCATTGGTTATAATTCTTCTTTACTACTTAACTAATGTTTAATGTGAAGGTATTTATAGATCCTGTATTTGATTGTATACCGCCACGGAGGGGAGGTGGGAGGAGAGGGAGGGGAATAAAATTTAGAACTCAAGGGATTGTGGAACTGAATGTTGTAAACTAAAAGTAAACAAATAATTTTAAAAAAGAGTTATCATAGATCCAGAGAAGCCCCCAAAATCCAACCTAGAAGAAGCAAGTAACCGTAGAACAACTGCAAGCAGAGACCCAAAGGGGAGGGGAAGGGTTTTCCGTGGGGACTACACACATACTGAGAAAAAAATTAAGTAAGATTAAAAAAAAAAGGATATAAAAATTCTGGAGGAAGGAATTGGAAAGGAGAATAAATAACTCATAACAGAAAGGCATAAATTTTAACCAAGTAATGAACTCCCTGAAAATTAGAAATCAATCTAATCAAACAGATCAAACAGAAATCAATGATTCCAGGAGACAGCAAGAAATATTAGAACAAAATCAAAAGACTAAGAGAAAAAAACAGTAAGCTATCAGATATTAAGAATAAAGAACTGGAAAAGAGGCCAAGAAGAGATCATTTAAGCATCACTGGACTCCCTGAAAACCATGATTTAAAAAAAAAATCTGAATACCATATTTCAAGTAATCATAAATAAAAACTCTTCAGATCTATTTTGCCCCAAATGGCAAAGAAAGAATCCACCAACTATATCCTGAAAGAAACTTAAAAAGAAAAAATTCCAGGAACATCATAACCAGAATATAAAATTTCCCCATCAAAGAAAAAATAATCTTGCCAAGTGTGTGGAAAGGAGCTCGGTCATTGAAGAAACCCAGTCAGAATCACAAAACCTCTTCTACTATAAACAGGAAGAAAGTTGCAAATACGGTGTTATAAAAGGGAAATAACCTGCCCTGAAAAACTGAGTATAAATGGACCTTTAATGGAAGAGAGGATTTTAAAGTATTTCTGATGAAAAGGTCACAAGAAAGTGGGAACTCTGAAAGACAAATAGAAAAGTCAAGAGAAACATAGAATGGTCAATTTACTTGAGCCCTTGGAAGGAGCCAAATGATGGTGGAGTGCAAACATTCTTGGCAGGGAGGGGAGAATAAATAAATGTCACTTCAAGAACCTTAATGTCCTCACAGGATAAGGTGATAGACTCATGGAACAGAAACATCATCCATTTTTTGATACGACCACTTTATGTATCAGTTTTACTAAATTGTGCTTTTTTCTTATAAAATTTATTTTGGGGGAGAAGAAGAAAAACATCAATGATGCAAAAAAAAAGAGAGAAAGAGTGAAAACCATTGAGACTTTAAAAAAGATGTACAAAAGGGAACAGAAAGGAGTTCAAGAGGAAGTACATACAAAGAGAATAATTTTGAAAGTAATTTATGGAATTTATTATATACTTTTTTTAAGTAAGTGTTGGGGCAGCTAGGTGGTGCAGTGGATAGAACACCAGCCCGGGAGTTAGGGGGACCCTGAGTTCAAATCCAACCCCAGACAGGTGACATTCACTAGCTGTGTGACTCTGGGCAAGTCACTTAGCCCCAATTGCCTCCAGGGAGAAAAAAAGTAAGTGTAACAAAATGGAGTCTCAAGATTTCATATATGATCTTTTTATGTTTGGTGTGCATGAAAATTATAAGGTTTTTGGTGTTTAAGTTCTGAATTTAATTTTTTTTATTTTAGAAAAAGAGAAAACTCAGAGAGGAGAAAGTGTCCAGAATATGTCGTGTCGAGTGTCAAGAATGGATTATAGAGAGAAGTCAAAAAAGATTAGGGCTGAGAAAAGAGCATTAAGAGGTTCGTGGGAAATTTTTGAGAGCAGCTTCTCTTTCTTCCTTTCTTTCTTGCTTGCTTGCTTGCTTTTTGGAGGGGGAAGGCAGGGCAATTGGGGCTGAGTGACTCGCCCAAGGTCACATAGCTAGTGTTAAGTGTCTGAGGTTGGATTTGAACTCAGGTCCTCCTGACTCCAGGGTTGGTGCTCTATTCACTGTGCCATGTAGCCACTCTTGAGAGCAGTTTCTGTTGAGTAAAAATATTCGAAATCAGATTACAAAAGTGTACGGGGCGAGGGAAGAGAAAGGAGAGGTGAGGAGAGCAGACTTTTCTAGTTTGGCTGAGAAAGGAAGGAAAGGTGCAGGGAAGTAGCCAGGGGGGTGATAGACATCCAGAAGATTTTTCAAGGATATCAGAGACTTGGTCGTGACTGCAGGCAACAGGAGAGAAACCAGTAGAAAGGAAGACCGGTAGTGGTGCCAACTGCCAGAGAAGGTGGGAGGAAATAGAATCCAGAGTACCTGGAGAGGGAGTGAGCGTCAAAGACCACAAAGGCAGGAGGAGGGCACTCTGGACATTTCCTTAGCCTAGATAACTACCTTGCCCCTTATCATCCCCCTTTTTATCCCCTCCGCTCCTGGGGATGAATTTTGATCACATCAGCTCTGCCACAGATCATGGGTAAAATAGGTCAGTCTGCTGCCCTGGGGTCCCACTCATCTTCACAACTTTCTAGAGTCTAGAATCTAGCAAAGGGCCCCTCCCTGGATACCTTTCTTTTTGGGGTGTTGTCTCTACCATTAGAACATAATAATAAGCTCATTTAGTAGGTAGTTTCCATATGTAGAACCATCAGTGATAGTAATTGGAGATATTTTGAAAACTGTGAATAATTTCACTTACCATGGCACAATACTTTCCAGGGATATATTCATTGATAATGAGGTTGACACATTGCCAGAGTTAGCTCAGTGTTTGGGAGACACTGAAGGAAAGTGTGGGAGTATTAGACTGCCTACCAAACTGAAGGCCTACAGAGCTGTGGTGCTGACCCATTGTTGTACACCTGTGAAACCTGGACAGACTACCACTGCCATGCCAGGAAACTGAATCACTTACATTTGAATTGTCTTAGGAAGATTCTGAAGATCACCTGGCAGGATAAGGTACCAGACCCTGAGGACCTCACTCGAACTGTCAAGCACTCAAACTCTACTGCAGAGATCTCGACTCCAATGGGCCGGCCATGTTGTTCAAATGCCAAGCATACATTTGCCTAAAAGACTGTTTTATGGAGAGCTCACATGGACACCAGAAGAAGTGATACAAGCACAGTCTCAAGGTTCCTCTGAAGAACTTTGGAATAGACGGAGGACGCAGGCAGAGGACAGCCCATCGCGGTATGCTCCCATCAAAGAAGGCACTGTGCCCAATGAGCAAAGAAGACTTGTGATAGCTCAAAAGAAAGGCGAGGTGCACACATTTATACATCTCCACTCCAGATGTCTATATGGCCTATTTGTGCCCAATTTGTGGTAGAGCCTTCTGAGCTCACGTTGGTCTGATCAGTCACAGCTGGACTCACTGTAACTTGACCCCAACATAATGATGATATTTTAGTCTTCCTTGAGAATGAAGGACAACAGCCACAAACCAACCAACCAGTAGTTCAGGCACTGGGCTTGGCGTCAGAAAGACTTGGGTTCACATCCACCCACAGGCATTTAACTTTGTGACCCTGAGCAAGTTATTGAACTTGTCTGAGCCTTAGTTTCTATATCTATAAAAATGAGTTTGGACTTGATGTGTGTCTAAGATCCCTTCCGGTCCTACCTCTGAGCCTTGATCACAGGGACTGTCTGCTTTTTGTATTCTTATCCCTACAACTTAACACAATGCTTGGCACCAGGAAGTGCTTTTTCCTTCATTCATCCAAGGGATAGACAGAGGCCTGTCTGGTGACTGGTGACTGGCTCAGAGTCTGGGGGGAAGGCATCTCGTGGGAACCTAGAGGAGAGAATAGGGGAAGATAGAAGGTTGCAAAAGGTCTTTTTCAGGGAACTCGATCGAGAATCACTTAGGGAATGTTTAGCATTTACTTTGCTGCACTAAGGCCCGGATAAGAAGAGAAGGGACTAAACATTGATAAATCATCTGCTATGCACCAGGAGCTGGGCTAAGCTCCTTCTATAGATACATCGATCCTCATAACACTCCTGGGGAGGCAGATACCATTATAATTCCCATTTTACAGGTGAGGAAACTGAGGCAAACAGAGGTTTAAATGACTTACCCAGAGTCACACAGCTAGTAAGTGTCTGAGGTCAGATTTGAACTCAAGAACAGGTTTGTCAGAGTGTGTGCAATGATGGGACCAGATGATCAGGGATTTTTGAGGAGAGAATAGTGTTGATGCCATGAACAGGATTCACCATATAGCTGCTGAAGTACTTACTGAATAAGAGAAGTGATGTTATCATCCAAGAGATCTAGTGAAAGCAAGGGAAAGTCATCAGGGCTACAAGCATTTATTGGGCACCAACTGTGTGCCAGGCTCTGTGCTGAGCACTGGGATACAAAGAAAGGCAAATGACAGTCCCTGCCCTCAAGAAACTCATAGTCAAAATGGGGGTGGGGAGATGGGACAACGCATAAACAACTACTTTTAGGTAAAATACATAGAGAATAAATTGGAGATAACTGACAGAAGGCAGGCAGTGGCATTATGGGGGATTAAGAAAGGCTTCTTGGGGGCGGCTAGGTGGTGCAGTGAGTAGAATGTCAGCCCTGGAGTCAGAAGGACCTGACTTCGGATCTGGCCTCAGACACTTAACGCACACACAAATAAAAACCTAGCTGTGTGACCTTGGGCAAGTTACTTAACCCCAATTGCCCTCCAAAAAGGAAAAAAAAGAAAGAAAGAAAGGCTTCTTGGGAGATACAGAAAGACACCCCTACCCCATTCCTTTTCAGAGGTGTTGGGGGTTTCTGTGAGAATGGCATATTATACATATTTTCAGACTTTTTTTTTTTATATATTGATTAGTTTAACTGATCTGTCTCTGTCTCTCAATCTCTCTTTTTCTTTAAAAATATTGTGTTATATGGGTTGGCTCTCCAGGAGAGGTCAGGGGAAATTTTGATGGTGTAAAAAATCAAAAGACAGCAATAAAACCTTTTTAAAATTTTTAAGAAAGAAAGAGAAAGGCTTTTGGCAGAAGATGGGATTTTAAGTGAGATTTGAAGGAAGTCAGGAAAGATAGAAGATAGAAATGAGGATCGAAAACATTTTAGACATGGAAAAAGACAACACAGAACGTAGATGGCCTGGAGACAGGGGGAAATGCAGAGCTGAAGTGGTGGCATAGAAGAGATGTGGAGGCCAGTAGCAATGAGGTGATGGGTGAATAGAGTGCTGGGCCTGGAGTCAGGAAGACATATTGACAGCCTCAGACACTTCCTAGCTGTGTGACCCTGGGCAAGTCATTTTACCCTCTTTGCCCAGTTTCTTCATCTGTAAAATGAGCTGAAGAAGGAAATGGCAAACCTCTCCAGTAACTTTGCCAAGAAAACCCACAAAAAGACTGAGCAACAACTATGTAAAAATACTAGAAAGGTCTAAGGGGTTATTGAAAAAGAGATATAGCCCTGAGCCCTTCCCCCCCCCTTAAAAAAAGGAGGGGCCATATCTTATTCTCAGATTGGGTAACCACCAGAAAATGAGCAGCCTTTGTCTGGCCAAGGTAAACAGAAAGAGATAGGACTGAATGGTGATGGCTTGGGAGTCCTTGGGGTGGGGGACAAGAAAATTGAGTCTCAGCTAGGGAAATATTTAGCTAGAGAGACTGGCCCAGGGCTGTAGCTGGCTAGGGTGGGGGAGGGTGGGAAGGAGGGGTCCCCAGCTACCTCCCCACAGCTGTGGTCTTCTCACTGTCCCAAAACCAAACCTATCTGGGTGCTGCTAGGTTGGCAAAGGACGCTTGTATCCCCAGTCCTCCCAAGCTGAGGTCCAGAACACCCAGCATGGCTGACCCTGACACCCAGTGATAATACCTGACCACAGGGAACACGATGGCCTCCACAACGTGGGAGAGCCAGGACACTGCGGAGGAGGGGGCATAAGGCCCCCTGCTGAGGACACCTCCTTATCACCAGACTTTGGTTCTCCCCCTCCACTAGTCTCCCTGGCTCACAACAGCCACTCCTCTGCTTCCCCCCACCTCCCAGGGCTCTCAGCCTTTCCTTTGGAGCCTCGGGACACTCTAGACCCTTCTTCAAAGGCCAGAGCCGCATCTCCCAGAAGCTGTAGCTAGTTACTGGGAGGGGGTGGAGAGGATGAGATGAGGGGAAACAGAAGCTCCCTCCCCATGATCCCTCCTCGGATCAGGACTCCAGCAAAGCTTCCTTCAGCATTTATGAAGCACCTACTGTGTTTTGGGAGTCATTCTAAATTACCCTTGATAGTGAGAAAGGCAAAAACAGCCTGTGTCCTCAAGAAACTCAGTCTACAGGGGGTGGGAAGAGTTATATTCAAATAGGATACATTGGAGGTAAGTAATCTCAGAGGGTGTTGAGTCATTAAGGCAGAGATTAAGGAGGACTGGGGAAGCCTTGTAGAAGGTGGGACTAGCTGAGATTTGGAGGAAGCCTGCAAAGTCAGGAGGAGACAAGGAGGGAGAGAGTTCCAGGGTCCAGTCTGAGGGTCAGGCAGGCTTGGGAGGCTGGGATGGAAATTGGAGGTCCCCAGGCCCCAACCTCTGCTTTGAATCCACTCCAGGTAGGGGAAAGGTGAGGAAGGCACAGAGAAAATTTGGAACTTGAAAATTTTTAAAATAAATGTTTAAAATTGTCCTTACGTGAAACTGGGCAAAAAATAAAATGCAATTTAAAAAAAGAGAGAGATTGTTCTATTTTGTTAGCAGCTGTTCCAGTCACTACCCACAATATGGAAGAAGAAAGAACTCTAGTTTGGGGGATGTATTGGTGGTGGGAAGATGATCTGTTAGATATTCTACAAAAGTAATGGCTCAAAAAAAAAAAATAGTATGTTCGTGCATGGTCTAGCTGTCCTTCACCTTTAAATAATCTCTTAATTGCCCAATCTGGTGACCTTTCCTCAATCCTCATCCTTTTTCTAAAAAAAATTATTTTTAAAATTTAATTTATTCAAATTTTTAAAAAAATTAATCAAAATTAATTGTTTGTTTTATTTCATTTTTTTGCTTTTTGGAGGGCAATTGGGGTTAGGTAACTTGCCCAAGGTCACATGGCTAGTTTTTTTTGTGTATGTGTTACATGTCTGAGGCTGGATCCGAACTCGGGTCCTCCTTCCTCCAGGGCTGGCACTCTACTCACTGCGCCACTTAGCCACCCTTTAATTGTTTATTTTAATGAATAAAATAAAACAAGCATTTCTATAACATAGCAAAATTTTTAAAATCACACATGAAACTGCAAATCTATTATGTACAACTTCTAAATATATAATAGTTATGTAAATTTCTTTTTTCCCTTCCCTCCCCCCCTCCCCTAGAGATGGCTCCTAGTAGACATAAATATGCATATATATGTAAGACCATTCTATATCTACTTCTCTTCATCAGTCCTCTCTCCAGATGCAGACAGTGTCTTCCTTCATATGTCCTTTGTAGCTAATTTGGGCATTTATAATAGCCAACATGACTTAGTTGCTCAAAGTTGTTCTTAAAAGCGTTGCTGTTACTGTATACAGCATTCTCTTGGTTCTGCTCATTTCACTCTTCATTATTTCATGCAAGTCTATTCATGTTTTTTCTAAAATCAACAACCTCATCATTTCTTCCAGCACAGTAATTTCCCACCACAGTCATATACCACAACTTATTCAATCATTCCCCACTGATGGGCATCCCTGCAGTTTCCAGTTCCCTGCCACCACAGAGAGAGCTGCTATAAATATTGTATTGATATAAATATCCTCATCCTTCTTGATTTGATTATGATGATTCCTCTCTCCCTCATCCTTCCTCCTGGAGAACTTTTCCTCTCTTGTTTTTCTTTAACTTACTTTCTCTAGGTTTCCCCCTATACTTGTTTGGCATCTTCTCAGTGGTTTTTTTTTTTTTCTGGATCATTATCCATATCACACCTCTTATATGTGTTTTTGACCTTGGACAAGTCAATTAACCTTTGCCTCAGCTTCCTTATCTGTAAAAATGGAAATAAAAATATCACCTAGCTCCCAGGGTTGTTGTGAAGATTAAATGAAATCGTATTTGTCAAGTGCTTTGCAAACCTTAAGGGGCTGTATAAATGCTACTAGCTATGGTTTTTTTCCCTTCTCTTTCTATACTTTCTCACTTTGACCTCATTAGGTCCCATGGATTTAATTATCAACTCCCAAGATGACTTCTAGGTCTATATATGCACCCCTAAACTCTCTCCTGAATCACATCATCCACCTGCCCACTAGGCACTTCAAACTGAATGATAGATAGGCATCTTGAATTCAACATATCCAAACAGAACTCATTGTCTTTCCCTCCAAGTCTCCCTTCTTCTAGTCTTCACTATTTGTTGAGGTTCTTACCATCCTTCTAGTCACTCAGGTTTGAGACCTCAGTGTCATCCTGAACTCCTCACTGTCACTCAATCCCATGCAAGCATATTTAGTACCTGTCCCCTTCTCTATAGTCATATGGCCATTATCCTCTTCAATCCATCTGCCACACAGGTATCAAAGTTATTTTCCTAAAGTATAAGTCTTACTACAAAATTCCCTTACTCAGTAAATTCTAGTGGCTCCATATGATGTCTAGGATCAAATGTAAACTCTGTTTGGCATTCAGAACCCTTCACACCTGATTCCTAAGTACCTTTCTAGTTTTATTATATGTAACTCTCCTTCACACACTCTACAATTCAGTCCAAATGGTCTTCTTCCTTTTCTTCACACATGATATCTGATCTCCTTTGTCCTCACACAGACTGTCTCCTCTATACCTAGGACTCTCACCCTCCTCATCTCTGGATCTCAAAGTTCCACTTATGTACCATCTGCTTCATGAAGCCTTTCCAGATTCCCCAGCTACTGGCATCTCTACCCTCTCCAGTTATTGTAGGATCATAAATTTAAAGGTGGAAGGGACCTTAAAGATCAAGTCCCATCCCATCATTTAATTTTTTTATTAAGAGAATTATGTCTTTTTTATTATCATCATAATTTTCCCTAGCATCCCTCTCTTTTCCCCTTCCAAAGAGTAATTCCAGGGGTGGCTAGGTGGCACAGTGAATAGAGCATGGGCTCTGGAGTCAGGAGGACCTGAGTTCAAATCTGGCCTCAGAAACTTAACACAAAAAAAATACTAGCCGTGTGACCTTGGGCAAGTCACTTAACCCCAATTGCTCCCCCCAAAAAAGAGTAATTCCATATATTAAATGTTGTTCCTGTTATTCAGTTGTGTCTGACACTTTGTGACCTCATTTGAGGTTTCCTTGGCAAAGATACTAGAGTGGTTTGCCCTTTCCTTCTCCAACTCATTTTACAGATAAGGAAACTGAGTCAAGCAGGGTTAAGTGACTGGCCCAGAGTCACACAGTAAGTGTCTGAGGCTAGATTTGGACTCAGGTCTTCCTGACTCAAGGCTTGGCATTCTATCCACTGTACCACCTAGCTACTCTCAATATATTAAATAGTATTTTTTTTATTTAAAAAGAGAAGAGGAAAGCAATCAGAATAACTGATCAACATAACAAAAAAAATCTGAAAATATTTGCAATGTACAACATATATGGCACTACCATCTCTGTGAAAGGTTGAGATGGGGGTATCTTCTCCTATCTCTTTTTTTGAGCCAAGTTTGTTATTTATAATTTTGCAAAATTCGCTTTTGATTTTTTTTTTTTAGTGGTTGTTCTTTCCATTTACATTGTTGGGATCTGTAGAATATATAGACTAACATTTTGCCTTTGGTAAGAAAAAAAAATGTTCACTATTAGCCATGTTATCTTTTGAAAAAGATTGTTCCCTGTGAAGACTTATATGAACAGATGTAAAGTGAAGTGAGCAGAACCAGCAGAACATTACACAGCAACAGTAATACTCTGTTGATCAACTGTGAATTACTTAGTTATTTTCAGCAATACAATGATTCAAGACGATTCCCAAGGACTCATGATGAGAAATGCTATCTGCTTCCAGAGAAAGAACTGATGGAGTCTGAATATAGAACAGAGCAAACTACTTTTCACTTTCTGAACCTTTTCTCATCGTTTTCTCCACTACCACCACCCCTCCCCTTTCGGGTCTGTGTCTTCTTTCACACTAATATGGTAATATCTCTTACATGTTTGAGTCTGTATAATCTATAATATGTAAAATGGGATAATAATGGCACCCACCTCCAGGGTTGTTGTGAGGATGAATGAGATAATAGTTTTAAGGTGCTTGGCACATAGCAGGTGCTATATAAATGCTTATTACTTTCCCTAACTATGAATTTGTTTTCCTGTATCCCCAGAAATCCCTACACCTTCTTGGTGTCACTTATCAGAACAGAGAAGCCTTTGATTTTGATTTTGTATAACCTGAACCCTTCCTATATTTCAGTTAGTTTATTTTAGTTCTGTTTACACTATATTCTCATTCATGTTTCCAGGATCCAGTGACACCAGCCTCCTGGCCATTTCATTAACAAGACACTGCATCTTCCAGCTCCCTGCCTTTCCTCTGGCTCTCTTCCATTCATGGAATAGCCTTCAAGTCCCTATTAAAACCCCACCCTTTACAGGAAGCCTTAACCAACCCTCCTTAATCACTCATTATGGCCTTTCATCCGTTGATTCTTTCCAAATTAGCCTGTCTTGAATTTATTTGTAAATAGTTGTTTGCTGGCAATCTCCCCATTAGACGGTGAGCACCTTGAGGGCAGGGGATGACTTTTGTTTATCTTTTCCCAGCACTTAGATTTTAATAAATAGTAGATATATAGATTGTAAGCTCCTAGAGAGTAGGGGCTGACTTTTGCTTCTTTTTGCATTTATTGACTTTGAATGAAGGGCCATAGACTATTGACCAACTAACTAAAAAGAAACCCCATGGGAAAATCAAGGTGAGTTTCTATCAGATATCACTCTGTATGCATCTCCCTTGCAGTAATATATATATGTATGTATGTATGTATGTTGACTAGCAACTGTTTCTGAGTTTTTCTTTCCGGTGGCACAACAATCCCCAGAACCTAGGTAGTATAATGCCTGGCAAATAGCAGCCTTTCAGTCCATGCTTGCTTGCTGATTGACCGATTGACTGATTGATGGACACTGGGATCCCTGAGGGCAGAAACTGTCATCATTCACTCCTGTATCCCCAGCATTGAGCACCAGGACTTTGCACAAAGTCGGAGCTGAATCTTGGGCCATTGTTGGTCCATTGGAATTTCTGTTGATGTGACTCGTTCCAGAAGCAACAACCTTGACATTGTTTCATATGTCAATGATTTTGCAGACAAATGTCAAACAAACAAAAAAAAATCTACAGAAATTCCAGGTACAATCACTTTTGGAAACATGACCCCCTCCCACTCCGTCCTCAGGCACTTTCCCACACATGGGAGGGCCCGAGAAACCACAGACTGCCATGTTCCCTCCCGTGATCCCCCATCAGTCACTCCAGAGGCGTACCCAGTGCCTTTTGCTTATTGTTAGTCATTGAAATTCCATCTGTGGCTCCCTCCCAAGGTAAAGGAAACCTTTTGAAAGATTTGAGCTTTTTTTTTAACGGCTTTATCCCCTCACAATGCACACAGGTCTCTGAGCAGTGTCTCGTCAGACCTGTTAGAGGTTCCGAGGATATTTGTTTAGTTATTTTCTGTCATCGCGCCCTCAAGGTGGAGGGAAGGATGGGGAGGGTGCACTTCCTCCCCCACCCAGGGACCTGGGGTGAATCTCCCTCAGGGGACAGTGCTCCACATGGCCACTGCCTGTCTCCTCTCCAGATTCCTGGCCCCTAGAAAGGGAATCCTTTTATCTCACTGATGTTGTCCACAGGACCATGGAATGGGACCCTGGCTCTCTAGACCTCACTGTGGCGCTGGGCCTCCTTCTCCCAGGGACCCTTGCTCCCCAGATAGCAGCTTAGGAGTAAAACAACAGTCATTAGCTCCCGTTTCTGCAATGTTTCATGCTTCATAACCTCCTTGTGAGGTGGGCAGGGCAAGGGTGTATCCTCTGGAGGCTTATTGAGGTGACCAAGTAGAAAGGAGGGCACTCTGGACGGGAGGGAAAGGCTGTGAAGGGGTCTGGGGACAGGAGCCTCAAAGAGGCCACTTTTTAGTATCTCTGGGAAGAGGGCTAGCTTGCTGGAGGTCCCAGAGCTGGTCAGTAAGCATAGTCATGTGCATACAAAAGGGCCCTAAAGGTTGAGTCGCCCTTTCCCTGGTTTATCCTCTAAAGGCACCCTAAAATAGAGGTGCCCTAAGGGTTGAGTTGCTCATTCCCTGATGTCCTAAAATCTCCCCTTATCTTGAAATACCACAACACTTCCCTTTATACTAAATTTCCTTGTCTCCTTCCATCCAGTCATAAGATCCCCTTGTCTCCCTTATCTCGTGTCATTCATTGTCCTTATCTGGTGTCCTTTCCTTTCAAGACTTATCTTGTCCCTAAATCTCCAACCCCCTTTAGAAACCTTAAAACTTACATCACCATCCTATAGGCTGACTAGCTTTCTGGCTATATAAGTCTGGTCCTTGTCCTATATCATCGCCTTTGTTTAGCTTCTTGCTAAGTCTCAGGCCCTTATGTTTTTGCATTAATAAAGCTCCCTTTGGCTAAAAAGGAGGTCTGACTGAATTCTTTCAAAAATCTGAACCTGCTCTCCCAACTCTGAAGCCCAACAATAAGACTGAAGTCCAAGCTTCCTGACCCCTCCGTCCAAGGCTCTCATTACCCCACCTCACCCACCTCCCTCCCCAAGGTTCCTGTTAAATAAAAAGGGAAGCTTCCATAAACCTACTCAGTAACCATTCATCAGCCTTACAAGGCACCTTAGAGATCACTTAATCCAATTCTTACAGAACAAATTACCTCTAAAACACATCAGACATATTATTGTCATCTGTCTATAGGCCACTTAGGAGAAGTTTGTTGATGGGGAACTCACTGCTTCTCAAGGCAGCCTACTTTGAAACAGTTTGGTTACTAAGTAAGCTCAAAGATCTGCCCTCTTGACTGGAAAGGTGTATAGGGAATTGAGGGGGGCTAGAGGATATTAGGTGTTGTATTTAAGATAAGCATGACTTTGGGGAAATTCTCTGGGGACATGAGGTCAGCTCAAGTGAGGGGGGCTGATGACCTAGACCTATGTGGACACAGTTGGAATGTTTCAAAAGCAGACCCAGACTCAATAGTTCGGTAATTCTGTAAATTGTTTTAATCTCCTTAAATATTGGCAAAGCCACTGGGAAGGTGGGCTTGGGAGTGGCAATGCCCTGGAGGAAGGGAGGTAGGGTAGGATGGGGCTGGGGACTACACAAACAAGGTCCCCCCTTCCCTCCTTCCAGGTCTAGTGGACAGTAAAGAGTCTCTGCAAGAAGGAAATATGTGAGCTCCCCACTTCTGGCCTATCCTGAGCTGCCATTTGCCATCTTGGGTTCCTGTGTCCCTTTTCTCCATCTTGAGAGTTAGGGACAATCAGCCTTACCCTTCAGCAAGATGAGAGAAAGAGAGGGAAGCCTTTCTCTTAAGATTATTGGACTTAAGAGCTAGAAAAGAACTTTAAGTCAACTAGACCAAAGGAGAAATTCAGCTGAAGAGAAGGGGAAAAGATTTGCCAAACATCCCATAGTAAATCTGTAGTAAATTCGGGATTCAAACCCAGGCCCTACAGTTCCTAAATGTTAGTTCTTTTCTCCAATGTCCTTTGTGCCGCCACTAGCTGCTACCCTCTGCGCCCAGCCCACAAAGCATCAAGCCGGGGGCCCAAGGCACAGAAGGAGGGCCGGTCCTTGGGGTTGTAGGCCCAGCAATTCCTCATGATCTCTCGAACCTGCAGGGATAGGAGGAGAAGAGAGTGGGCTTAGTCTTGGAGACAGACCTCCCTAAGATCATCCCTCATCCCCAGCTCCTCCCTCAGCTTTCCCTCTGGGATGAGTCTCACCTCACCAGTGAGAGAACACCTGAGCTGGGCTTCACCCTTTCTCAGCTCCTCCAGCCCAGGCCCCTGGGGATATTGGAGAGGGGGATATTGGCTTACCTCTCCCGGGCAGCCAGGAGGAGTGGGCAGCCTCTTGCCCTCTGTGAGCAGCTCCAAGAGGTGGCACAGGATAGGCATGGAGCGATCACAAGCCATCATTCGGAAAAACTCCTGGTGGGGTGAGGGAAGGAAACACTTACTGGGAGAGACAACAGATGGGAAAAAGGGCAACATCCATCAAGGAGAGGCCCAAGGGGGAGGAAGGAAGGTCTTACACATGATGAGAACCTGTCGGTTCATATAGGGATCTCAGCAAGGGTCAGAGGAGGCCCAGGTAGGCCCTGAGGTGGGGTGAAAGAATGAATGAAGAGGGGGGCAGGAGTCTCTTAGTCTAAAGGATAGAAGAGCCCTGTTCCACTCCCCCATGCTGGGATCTATCCCACTGGACAAGCTTCTAGCTGGAGATAAGCCAAGATCCCTCATCTGGTGTCCCTTTGGGCACTGGGGCATATGACTGGACAAAACCCTCTCTTTGCCTTACAACAGAAGCTGCTCTAGGATTGTGGGGTGAGGAGCCAGGGAGCAGGGCCCAGTGGAGGTGGGGGGCTCTCACAGACTTACTTTAGAAGTCAAGGGAAAACCAGTTGAGTGGGGCTGGCCAAGAAGGAGGCCTTCCTACCCCTTGCCTTTCACCACAGAGTGACACGGTGGCATTAATCCTGTAAGATCCAGCTCCAAAGCCACTTCTTTCAAGTCTTCTCTAATCCCCAGACACGCCACATTCCTAGCCCTCACTCCTCCCTCTGCTATGTGCTAACATCCACTTTTGGATCAGAGTGATCTTTGGTCTAGTCACATCTCCAAGGAGGCCAAGAAATCCGGGAGGGCAGGGACAGGGTCTCGTTTAGATTGATTGATTTAAATTTAGATTTTGAATTGAAAGAAATCTTGGAGACTCCTGTAGGGCAGGGGCATTTAACCTTGTTTTTAAAACCTTTTGATAACTATTTCTTTTTAAGGTGGGGAGGGATCTGGGGCTCCCTGTCTCCCAGGGTTTGCAAGCCCGGGGGCCACTCACAGTCCTGCCTCACCAGCCTCAGCCTCCCTCCCAGGATTACAGACATGCATGTACCACCTCATTCACTATTGTAAAATGACTCATTTTCCTTCTAATCATATGCACTTAATTTTATGTTTTTAAAGACATTCTGAGAAAGAGACTTTAGGTTTCACTACACTGTCAGTGGAGTCCATAGCACCAAAAAAATTTTTTAAGGACCCCTAATTTTGTGCAACACTTTCATTATACATATAGGGAAACTGAGGTACTGAAAGTAAATCAATCAAGGTCACAGAGATTGTCTGTGGCAGAGACAGGACTTTCTTGAGAACCCAAAACCCAAACCTCCAAAAATAGGGCCTCTTTCAAACATACTGCCTGTATTTATTTGTCTACCATTCTCCCCTAGTGCCTACCATGGGTCATTGCACTAAATAAAATAGTTATTGAAGAAGTAGATAAGTCTTGATTTCATTCATGAGTGTCAGGATGAGAGGACACACCAGAGAAGGATTGGTCCCAAGCCAAGATCAAGGGATAACCTTAATGAACAGCTTGGTGCCCCATTAATATCATGCAATATCAAGAGGGGGGCAGAAAATCCCCCAAGGGGAGGATGCAGGGACAAGAGATGAACAAGGCAAGGTCTGAGGTGCATCTAGGCAAAGGACGTCTAATAAGACTATGGATACAGAAGAATCTGGGGGGGCTAGGAAAGAACTGGAGGTTCTTTGGAGGCAAGAGCCTGGAACTGGAGGTCGGGAGATCTGGGCTTAAGTTCTGGGTCTGCTCCTGATTGACTGTGTGACCAGAAGGCAGTTGAGGAAAGGGGTATCCTGGGGCAGGGGGTACTCACACATACATTGAGCCCAAGTCCCCATCCTTTCATGTATAAAGGGAACTTCAAATACATGTATGTGTATATATGTGTGTAAATATACCTATACATATATACATATATGTACACATATACATACATATCTAGAGAGATATAGATAAATAAATATAATGTCCAACCCATGGCCAGGAAGAGATTTTCTTCTTGGGGCTGGGGGGTCCATGAACTTGGATGGGGGGGAAAGGTCATCTTTATTTTCACTAAGCTCTAATGGAACATTAGAATTTCCTAACATGATTCTGAGAAGAGGTCCATATGTGTCACTGCCAAAGAGGTCCCAATCACAAAAGAGAATGCCTCAAGTGGAGTGAATATAGCCTGGGGGTGGGGATGGGGTGGGGTGGAGGGAGATACAACAACTTCATTTTACAGATACAGAAACTGAGTCCCATATAGGTTATGTGAATTGCCCAAAGCTGTATAGCAGAGACAACATTCAAATCCTGTGCCTTTTTCACTATGCCACATTCTCTCATTTTATAGAAGGGGAAACTGAGTCATAGGGAGCAATGGACTGTCTAGACCCATGGAAAATTAGATTTCCGAGGAAATACATATATATGTATGCATATATGTATGTACATATGTGTCTACATATGTGTGTATATATACATACATTTTAAAAATCAGACCTGTGATTTCTTTGGGGTAGAGAACTTCTGATGAGTTCCCCCAACAGGCAGATCAGCAACTGTTCTGTGACTCCGAACATTAGAGAGTTTCTTGGGGCACTTGCCCCAAGGTCACACAACTAATATGTGTCAGAGAAGGAATTTTAAGCAAGGTCTTTGTGTAAAATGAGGGGGTTGGACTAAGGTCCCTAAGATTCTTTCCAGACCTGTAGCCTATATGACTCTCAAAAACCACACACAAAGTAGTGCCAAATATTAATATTTCTTACACATGAGGAAACTGAGGAACAAAGTGGCTAAGTGACCTATCCAAGATCACATAGCTGACAAGTGAAAGGGCAGGGATTCAGAGCCAGGTCATGGGATCATGGATTTAGTCCTGGAAGGGATGTTACAATCATTTCATTTAAGCCCCTAATTTTATACTTAAGGAAACTGAGGCCCAGGGAGGTGATGACTTGTCATCATCCCTTTTGACCCTTTGGGGTCAAAAGTCCCAGAAGTGACTTTCTCACACCAAAGTCAGCACTCTTTCCTCTCTCCAGCATCTGAGGTGAGAAGGAAGGATTGGAGACAACCTCAAGGGTACAGACTAGTGGCCAGTTCCAAAGGGCCACAGGGAAGGAAGAAAGGAGAGAAATGGAATGGTGAAATCAGACTGAGAGGTGGTCCATAAGCAGGGTCAGGACAGAGGCAGGAAGCCCCATGTCCAGAGTCTCTAAGCCTGGCAGGGGGGTAAGACCAGGAGGTAAGGAGGAAAAGCACTCACCTCTGAAGGGCTGTGGGCTTTGTCACTATAGGTATAAAGCTCATAGAGGACCACACCAAAACTCCAGACATCGGACTCCCTTGAGAAGATGTTGTCTGACAAGGACTCTGGGGCATACCTGGTCAGGCAGAAAGAAGAGGAAGAGAGAGGGGAAGGAAAACAATATTGTAAGAAAGGTAGGGACACTGGAGCCCTGGCTCAGGGTGGAAAATTTTATAGTGCTATCTCAGGATAAATTTCCTCCCCTGTTCATCCCAGAACACATTTCTTCCTCCTTCAGCAATTTAGGAACCTCATGGCATCACCAAGCACCCTCCCCTGTGACAGATGAGTCAACCCCCAAACCTAGAGGCCACCTGACCCAGGTATAAAAATTGTTAGCCAGGGCTCCGCAAAGGGAGAAAAGAAAGGAGAAGGGAAGAGGGTCTGATGACAAAGGGAAGAGGGATAGGAAACAAAAGGAAGGAAAGGAAGAGAATGAAGCCTAGCTCTCTCCCCCTGCTGGGCTGCTCACTTTGTTAGCCTTGAAGCTCTATATGACTTCTTAGAATCGTTCTAATGCTAAGATATTCATTATAACCTCAGCTGGATTATCCTTCCACTCCACCCTAGTTCACTCCTTACAATCAAATGCTCCCAATCTCTTCCTCTCACCCTCACCCCAGCCCCAGCCCCATAGCAGGGTGGCCCAGGGTTCGAGCATTGTCAGGGCCCACCTATTCACACCTTCTCCACTCCCAGCTTCTGTGAAGGCTCATGAAGCTTCTTAGCCTCCTTCCACGTGAGACCTTTGCTTGTTCTCCACCTCCTACCTCCCCAGGTGCCAGAGCCTTCCTCCTTCCCAATGGCCTTGTATCTTCTAGCTAACTCCTTGTTTATCCAAATGTTTATCAAAAATTGGAAGTTCCTGGAGGTCCCTGGACTAGCATATGGACTGTTGATGTTGGTTAATGTTGGTTAATTATCAGCACTTTCCTCCACTCCCTGGCTCCACCCAGTCTCAGAAGATGATCGTGAGGCTGATGGGCCCCAAGTCCCTGCCTCCTCCAGGACTCAGCTCCAGCACCCCAGCGGTTTCCAGCCTTTCCTTCCTTGACCCTGGCTCCTGGCCATCTCCCCTCTCTAGAGAAAAGCCTTGCTCTTTCCATCTCTTCTTCCCCTTCAACACTAAGCATCTTGAAAAGTCTGATGGATCCATTTGTCTACCTTCCCCTTCTCATCCCCTCCCTGTCTTTGCCACTGCTCACTCCTTCCACTCCAGTGACTCTCCTAGTTCTCCCCCTACTTGTGAAATCCCTTCTCTGTCTCCTCCTTCTCTTTCTGAGCCCTTAACGTGAGTGGTCCTCAAGGTACTGTCCTGGGGTCTCTCCTCTTAGCTTCTCTGAGAAATCTCCTGTACTGTAGAGTATAGGAGATCTATAAAATACATTCTTAGCTTCTAACGCTCTCCTCTTTGTAGATGACTCCCAAATCTCTCTCTCTCTCTCTTTCTCTCTCTCTCTCTCTCTCTCTCTCTCTCTCTCTCTCTCTCTCTCTCTCTCTTCCTCCTCCTCCTCCAGCAATCAGGGTTAAGTGACTTACCCAGGGTCACACATAGCTAGTAAGTATCTGAGGTCAAATTTGAACTCAGGTCCCCCTGACTCTAAGGTGGATGCTCTATCCACTGAACCACCTAGCTGCCCTTGGCACCCACATCTCTCATCTCCAGCCTTACCTTTTTTTTTAACCTCTCCACCTCTCACTGGCACCAGGACACCTCCTCTGGACGGCCCACCACCCCCTCCAAACCAGACTATTGTCTTTCCCCGTAAAGAGGGGAAATCCTCCTAATGGTTTTGTCATTTCTGCCTGTGGCTCCATTTGGCCCCAGGGCTCCCTTTCCCGTAGCCTCTTGTTATCTTTGACTCTGGCCTCTCTCCCAAGTTCATCACGGAATCAATAATCCCATCCCAGCAGAAGCAGCTCTTCTCGCTTTCCAAGACCATCTCTGAGGATGAGTCCCCATCACCATCTCCCTGAACTGAAGCTCCAGCCTCCTTCCAAAGCTTTCCCCTCTGGATCTCCCTTCCCACCTCCACGGCTGCTTCAGGGTTTGGGTCAGAAATCTTCCAAAGCTCCCTATTGCCTCCTGGGTAGAGTTAGAAATCTTCCAGCTGGTCCTTCAGGGTCTGCTACAACCACCCTCAGGAAGCATATTGTGGCTCCGTGGAAGGAGGGCTGGGGTTCAAAGGCTGAATCTTCCACGCACTTTGCAACTTGGGCAAACCTGGGCAAATCACCACCTCTCTGGGCCTGAGCTTTGTCATCTATAAAATGAGATCAGGTGGCCTGGGAGGTGCCTTCTAATGCCAAATCTATCCTTGTCCAGACATATTCCATCATTCTACTCTCTGTATGCTCCAGCCACACTGTACAGTTCCTCTGCCTCCATACCTTTGCCCAGGCTCTCCTTGTTCCCTGACAGCTATCACCCCTAGGTGGCCCAGAGGGCTGGACTTGGAATCAGGGAGACCTGAGTTCAAATCCAGCCTCAGCCACTTACTAGCTGTGTGATCCTGGATAAGTCACTTAACTGCCTTTGGCCTCAGTTTCCCCATTTGTAAAATGGAGTTAATAAGAACATCAACCTCCCAAAGATATTATGAGGGCTCAAATGAGATAATATTTGTAGAGTGCTTTGCGAGCCTTGAAGTACTATCTAAATCCTAGCCAATATTATTACTATGATCATTGCTCCCCTGGATTGCCACCCATCCTTTAAAGCACAATTTCAAAGCTTCCTCCTCCAGGCAGCCTTCCCAAATGACTGTCCAGGTTCAGAGCCCAGTTGTCTGTCCGTGCCTTTCTAGTTCACATGTCCTCTCCCCATAGCCTAGCTCAGCTCCTGGCACCAAGTAAACTTTTAGTGAACGAACTGCCGTTGAGTTGAATGGTGTGTATTGGTGCTGGGTGGCTGAAGGAGGCTGGGAGCCCCATCAGGACCAGGGCCCAGGTCAGAGCTTTATGACATAGTGGGTGCTCAAGAAAGGTTTGTGGTATAGTGTGATTATTCCTTCCTTCTGGGGGGAAGCCAATGGAGCAGAGAGGAAGAGAAATGCATGTGTGAGGAACACAGAGACAGAAATACAGGGCACACACACACACACACACACACACACACTCCTCCAGGGACTAGAAGAAGGTGAAGGAGGGAGGCAGGAGGTGACTAACACTCAGTCAGGACCCATGAGGCAGGGGAGAGCTGGGGGCCCTAGGCACCCACCAGAAGATGGGGCTCTGGCCAGGCTCCCTGACCACATAGTATTCTTTGTCCTGGGGAAGAAGTTTGGCCAGGCCAAAGTCTCCAATCTTCACGTGGCTCTCACTTTCCACCAAGATGTTCCTGTTGGCTAAGTCCCTGTGAACATATCTCTGAGAGCCCAGGTACTCCATCCCCTGGAAGGAGGGTTGAAGGTCAGTTGCTGGTTGTGATGACCCCCAGACCTGGTTCTGACCCCAAATCTTTAGAGCCAATCTGGGATCCTTTTCCAGATCCTGATCTCTCTACCCTGCCTCAGACCCTGATCCTTTCCCAGACCCCACCAGTCAAGGCCTGTGAGCATGTTCTGGAGAAGGAGCACCATGGCCCTGAGTTTTCCTCCCCATGTCCTTCCCCAGCTTTGTCTGATGGCTAGACATTCAGGTACAGGCCCAACTGACTTGATGGAAAAGGGGAACCAGTTCTATACCCAGAGAGCTCACTGGTCCTGCCTCCACAGACCCTCCTCCCAGCCCCTCTGCCCCGTGGAACCTTGCAGATCTGGGAAGCATAGAGGAGGAGGAAGCAGGGGTCTAGGTGGGCCCGGTGACGCTGCAGGTAGTCCCTGAGGCAGCCATTGGGGAGATATTCCATAACGAGGCGCAGACTCTGTCGGCCTGGGAGGGAGTAATAGCTGTCATCAATCCTCCTGTTCTCCTCACTTCCCGCTCTCCCTGCTCCCCCCTGTTCCCACTGCTCCCCCCTGCTTCCCCCCTGCTCCCCCCTGTTCCGCCCTGCTTCCCCTGCTCCCTTGGGAGAACCCCAAGGTCAGAGAATTTGAGAATCCCAGAATCAGGTGCTAGAAGGGGTCTTGGAGGCCAATAGGAAGGGCAGAGTGGGATGGGAGAAAGCTCTGGACCTGATGTTAGCATCAGGTTTGAATCTAGGTGCTAACATTTCCTGGCTGTGTGACCCTGATTTAATTACTGCCCCTCTCTAAGCTCAGTATTCTCAAGTGTATAACCGGGGGAGCCCCATCGGCTCCTTCTCACAGGGCTATTGGGAGAAAATTTTGGTGGCATTTTAAAGCCCATAGACAAGGTAGCTGTCCTACTCAGCTCCTGGTTTCAGCCTCTTCTCTGCCTCTTAGAATCTTTCAAGGCTTAGACCAAGTGCCATCTCCTACAGGAAGACTGTCCTGAGCCCCCAGTATCTCCTCATTTATGTACATAATGTATTATATAATCCCCCCCCCCTTTGTAATTTAAACTCCTTTGAATTGCCCCTTAGTCTATCTTTTCCAGGCTAACACATTATTCCCCCTCACATACTCTTTATTCTAGCCAAATTGGGCTATTTTCTGTTTCTGCCTCCTATCTAGATCCCCCAGTTGTTAACATTTCTTCCCTGTAAAAATTACTTTGGATTTATTTTTATCTGTATTTCCTTATTTGTGTATATTTGCATCTTCCCCACCCCCACCCCCACCCCAGTGGAACAGCTCCTTGAGGGCAGGACTTATTTCATTAATGTCTTTGTAATTCTAGTGCCTAGCACAGTGCCTTGGCACACAGGAGGGATTTAATGGAAGGAATGTTAAAATAAGCTGAATCGACTCTGTCATCTGCTCTGCCCTGCTGTCTGGTGGGGGAACCTTCTCTAGAACATTCTGACTAGTGGCCGGCCAGCTTTGTCCTGAGCGGTTCTAGCAGCAATGAGTGCCATATATTGAAAAGACTATTGGAGTCAGGAGCCCTGGGTGTGAATCCCAACTCTACCAAGGTATGACTTGAGGAGAAGAAATCATTTCCTTTCTTTGGGTCTCTAGATGGTCATTTTTAAAATGGAGAAAGTTGGACTAGGCAGGATCCCCTTCCAAGTCCACATCTGCTGACCTCCCCCTCCCATCACTGCTGTCTCCTCACAGGCCACTCTCTCCCAGGCAGGACTCACCTGGGCCATAGCAGACGCCTCGGTATTTGACAATGAAGTCGCTGTGCAAGGCTTTCAGAATCTGCACCTCTCTCTGGAAGTCCCGAAGCTGCTGGGGCCCACTGTTCTGTAGCTGCTTGACAGCCACCAGCGCTCCCGTGTTATCTCCCAGGGGGTCATAGCGGCACAATTCCACACTGCCAAAGTTGCCCTGTGGTTCAGATCAACCAACGTTTATTAAATGCCAACAATATGTGGGCACTGTGTTAGGGAGATAAGAGAAAAAGAAAAACCAGAATATTTCCTGCTATCAATGATCTCCTAGTTTAAATGGGGAACAACATGTATACATACTTATATGTTAAAAAGACATAATGAATGAATGAATGAAAAGGATTTAAGTACTTCCTATGTGTTAAGTTCTAGCGATACAAACAGAAAGAAGACTATCCCTGCTTTCAATACACTTACGGTCTGACTGAGGGTGCAGAAAGGGGCAGCTAGGTGGCACAGAGAATAAGAGCATCAGCCCTGGAGTCAGGAGGACCTGAGTTCAAATCTGGCCTCAGACACTTAACACTTACTAGCCGTGAGACTTTGGGCAAGTCACTTAACCCCAATTGCCTTGCCCTCCCCTCTCCAAAAAGAAAAAAAAAAATTTTTAATTGAGGGTATATAAGATCATAGATCCAGAAATGGGACAGACCTGAGGGGCCATTTGGTCCCATCCCATCATTTTAAGGTTAAAAACAGTTAAGGAAACTGAGGCCTAGGGAGATTAAGACACACCCAAGGTCAGATGTGAACCCAAGTCCTCAGACTCCAGAACCATTTGCCCTTTCTACTATACCAAGCTATTAACTTCTGCCCAAGTCAGAATCCTGAACCCTGAACCCTCTAAAAGCACTATGAACTGAAACTCTCTGGGAGCTAACAAATAGAGATTTCAGCTGCAGGGCAAGGGCCAGGAGGCTTTAGGTACCATTGGGATGTCTGCCCAAGGAAGGGGCATCTGGAGGGATCAGGAAGAGCCTAACTGGGGAGATGGAGCATAGTCTGTCAGATATCACTATGGCTAAGCCCATCCCTATCCCATGTGCCCCTCACCTTGCCCAGCAGGGAGATATATTTAAGGTGTCTCTCTTCAAAGAGGGTGGGGTCCTGGCCAGCCATCAGGTGAGCACTGCTCCAGAGTCCATCCCGAGCTGCCATGGCGCTAGGTGAGAGATCTGAGAGGAGCTCATAATCTAGCAGGATATTAACAGGATTAACTCATTTATAGAGGGCCTCCAAGGTGCAAAACACTTTACAAGATGCTCTTATTTCATTTTGTATAGAACCTTGGAGCTGGAAAAGATCTCAAAGTTGTCTACCCCAAACCCCCCGAAATGGGAATTGTGCCCTCTTCAGGGGTGGGCAACCTCAAGGCCACATGAGTCTCTCTAGGTCCTCAAGTTCAGACTGATTCGGTCAGAGGGACACACTTGAGGGCCTAGAAGACCACATGTGGCCTTGAGGCCGCAGGTTCCCCACCCAGGGGTGGGGAATCAATGCATCAATCCCACTAAGTCCCTGCTTGGTGCTCCTCTGCCCATAGGGACCTCACCCCTCCTGTGACCAGGGTATGTTGTGGGGGAGCTCTGATGGTTAGGAAGCTCCTTCTTAAACTGAGCCCAAATCTGCCTCCCCTGATGTCCCTGCCCTGGTCCTACTTTACTGGGTCACAGCATTTCGAGTTGAAAGGACCTTAGAGATAAAGTCAGGCCCAGAAGGTTGAGGACCTTGCTCAAGGTCACCCAGGGTAACAGAACAGAACTTGGAATCTGGGTCTTTTGACTTCAGACCCCTGGGAGCCAAATCTTGCAAACTTCAAGACTATGTGATTTTCTGCAGGGGTACTCCCTCCCCCACTAACCAGAATGATAGGCCCTCAATGCCTAAGAAGGTGGCCTTCTTGCACTGCCACAATGTCCCAGCCATGCCACTTTTATTAAGCAAGTGCTTAATAAAAGCTTGTTTTCTTCTATGAGCTTCCACATTTTGTTAGACCAATCAGTACATGGTGGGGGTGTGGCGATAAATCCCTGGGCCCATATCTGAAGCCTTTTTGGGTTGGTAGAATCTTCCATGACCCAGATTCCCCAGGCTGGGCCCTTGGTAACTCAACATCACCCTTAGGCAGGGGAGCCAGACTTGACTGGAGCCTGGGGTCCAAGATAAGAAAGAGTCCCCATCTTTAGAGCCTTTTAAGACTCACCAAGCACTCCTGCCACTCCCACCTCCCAGGGACATAGTGCAAATATGAGTATCATTTATTTCTCTGGACAGAACTGGTCCAGCAGGGAGAGGCTGCCTACCTGGTGAATGGCCTTGCCTGACATGATAGCTAATTCATATATGCTTGCCAACTGATTGATTGATTATGTCCAACTGGGTGTGCCCTTCCCACACTACTCTGGTCAGAGGCCTCCCATCCTGGGGCCTGTCCTGTGTCCTCCAGCTGCCTGTGGGTACCTGAGGTGATAAGGCTATTGAGGTCCCGGATGATGGCTCGGAAGGAGGGCCGCAGGTGAGGGGCGTACTCCATGCACTGGCCAATCAGGGAGGCTAGCTCTGTCCATTTCAGGGCTGGCAGCGGCTGCTTCTCCTTATAGAACTGGAGTTTCTGAAGGGGGAAAGGAAGGATGAGACAAGACCCCCAAGTTAGGGCCCCCACCTTGGCTACCTAAGCCATCGATAACCCTAATCAGAGGCATTTTAGAGAGCACAGAATAGCAGAGGTGGGGATGGGAACGTCCTTAGATTAGAAATGTATGTAGAGTATGTAGAACATGGGATATTAAAGCTAAGAAGACAGCAATAGTACAGAGTATCAGGGCTGGGAGGGCCCTTAGAACACAAGATGTCAGAGCTGGGAGGGCCCTTAGAACACAGGATGTCAGAACTGAAACAGATATTAGAATATAAAGGAAAGGAAAAGACCCTTGGAATGAAATCAGGGAAGAGAAAAGGGAAAGGAAAAAACATTTATTAAGCACCTACTATATGCCAAGCACTGTGCTAAGAGCTTTATAAATATTATCTCATGTGGTCCTCACAACACTGTGAGGGAGGTGTTGAGGAAACTGAGGCAGACAGACAAAGGTAAAGTGACTTGCCCAGGATCACACATCTGGTAGTGTCTGACTCAGGTGGTCTCTCCAACCCCTCAGCCACCACCTCACTGCCTCTATGGACTTTGTGTTTCTTATCTAATTAAGTGCCTGTTGTCTTGGCAAGGATGATCCCATTTCCATCTTTGGACCCCCATGCTTAGCACAGTATCTGGCATATAGTGGAGGCTCATAAACTTTCGTGAAGACTGAGTACCAGACTGGGAGGGACCTTGAAAGCACAGAATAATGGATATCAGAGCACAAATTGTCAGGAACCTAAGGGGACAACATCAGAGAGCCAATCCACAACAGGGCTGGCTTCAGAACTGCAGCGTTCTGCCTCCCCCAACTCTGCTCTCACCCTGGCAGGCTCCAGGGTGCTTAGGGGCATGGTGCCCCCACTGAATATCTCCCAGAGCGTTGCCCCAAAACTCCACTTGTCAGACTCCAGGCTCAGCAGCTTGGCATCCCACAGACACTCGGGGGCCACCCAGGGGATCCGGTCAGTGAGCACTAAGAGGGAAGCAACATCACTGGAGGGGGCAGGGTGCCACCTCAAGCCCCACCCCCCTCCAGCCATTCTCCACCTCACCCCCATCCCTGACTGAGCAGTCCTCTTTCCCTGCCTCCCTGAAGGCACACCAAGAGAATAAGGGCTGTGGCCAGGCAGGTGCCAAGGCTGGACAGCCTCCTCCTCCACACTCACTCTCTTTGGTCAGCACAGTGGGACTGACCCCAGGGTCGCTGAGCTTGATGAAGGGGGGGCTTCCCCCAGCCCCCTCCCTCGCTAGCAGGACCTTCTTGGAGGAGATATTACCATGGATGATGCCTTTGTCTTCCTGGGTGGGAGGCAAAGAACAGGGCAATGAATAGGCTGGGGGAGGGACACCCCCATCAGGTAACTTTCCATGGCTGGAAAGCAAAGCTGGGCAGGGGAGGGGGAGGTGGGGAATGAAGCTTGGCTTCCCAGGGTGGGCAGGGAGGACTCTGCCCACCACATCTGTAGAGGTCATGTCAGGGGGAGCCACAAAGTCTCCAGGGCTGGAGGAAAGCTCAACCCAGGCCACTCCACTCTTTCTTAAACTCACCAGATAGTTGAGAGCATAAGAAAGTTGCTTGGCCACTTGGAGCTTCCAACTAGCAGGTACCAGGGGCCCACACTTCCGTAAGTGGGTGTCAAGTGCCCCCCATCTCACAAACTCCTGTACCATGATACCTGGAGAGGGGTTAAAGCAAGCATGACAGACGAAGGGAGAAGAGTGGGAAAGACGAGATGAGAGTGAGGGGGAGGGAGAGATAGGGAGTGATGGGGAAGGAAGGATGGGAGAGGCTCTGACCAAGGCTAGGGGAAAGGGAGAAGGCTCAGAGCCTGGGCTGAGGAAAAGAGGGAAGGGGACATGGCCCCTGGGCTGGGAACTCACTGTCTCCTGCCATGCAGACACCATGCAGCAGCACCAGGTGCTGGTGGGACACTTGACTCATGACGCTTGCAGCCTCCAGGAAGGACTGAGGGGGAGAACAGTGTGAAAACAAAGATGCCCTAGCCTCCTTCCCTCTCCCCACTTCTCAATCAAGGGCCTGGGCCCAGCAAGCAGGCATTGCCTTGTGGGAAGAAGGGGCATGGGTTTGGGTCATGCTGCCATCAGGCCAGAATGGGAGCTGAGGGGACCATCTAGTCCCCCCTATATCTGAACAGGAGCAGTCTCTACCCCCCCATATATACTATACATTTATACACTCCTGTCTCATGTACACACAGATCCCATGCCTTCCTCTCTCTCTCTCTCTCTCTCTCTCTCTCTCTCTCTCTCTCTCTCTCTCTCTCTCTCTCTCTGTCTCTCTCACACACAAATATACTATACATCTATACATTTCTCTCATACACACAATCCTATGGCTTCCTTTCTGTGTGTGTGTGTGTGTGTGCGTGTGTCTGTCTGTCTGTCTCTGTTCTCTCTCTCTCTGTCTCTCTGTCTCTGTCTCTGTCTCTGTCTCTGTCTCTCTCTCTCTCTCTCTCTCTCTCTCTCTCACACACACACACACACACACACACACACACACATACACACACCCTCTCAATAACCAATCATTCTGACAGCTGGGCAGTTTTGGTCAGGTCTGGACTAAATTCTGTTCTCAGGACCCTCTTGACACAACAATGTCCTGTCTGCCATGTGACTATTATCATTCCCAAGTCATAGGTCTGATGCTAAAAGGGTTTGGGGGGGGGCATGAGGCAGGAGAGGGGGGATATCTATTGTTAGAACCAGAAACTAAGTGAATGATGCGCAGAGGGGCTATGTCAGGACACGACCTAATGATTGGAGATCCCCTGCTAGGGGCTGCCGAGCTAGCCTGACCTTAGCCAGGGAGAGGCCTCTGCTCTCTGGGACACACATTCCGGGGGTCACCAAGAGCTGTCCCAGATCCAGCAAACCCACATGCAGATCTGGCGATTTCCATGAGGGGGAAATGAGAGAAGCTGGGGCCCCAGAGCTGGAGGGGAAATTCCTCATTGCGTACAGCTCAGACTAAACAGACTGTGCTGTCCCTTCTAGCTTGAGATTGGAGATTCTGAGGCCTCAGCTTCTCCTGTTGGTTGCCCCTCATTCGTCTGCCCTTTTTGTCTTTCTTACTTTGGATCCTAGGAAGAAGCAGGGGCGTTCAGGAGAAAGAGAACCAGGCTGAGGATCATGACATTTGGATTCTAGCCCCAACTCTGCTCTGACTTCTTGTATGATCTTGGAAATATTATTTCTATAGTCTCTAGGCATCAGTTTCCTCTTCTATAAAATAATGGAGCTGAATTAGAGTCTGGAAGGCCCTGTGTTTTAAGGAAAAGGAAAGATGTTTTATGTTCTAAGGGCCCTCCCAGCTCTGACATCCTGGGTTCTAAGGTTCCTCCTAGCTCTGACATTCTCTATTCTAAGGTCCCTTTCAGCTCTGCCATCCTGGGTTCTAAAGTTCCTCCCAGCTCTGACATCCTGGGTTCTAAGGGCCCTCCCAGCTCTGACATCCTGGGTTCTAAGGGCCCTCCCAGCTCTGACATCCTGTGTTCTAAGGGCCCTCTCAGTTCTGACATCTTGTGTCTAAGGTCCTTCCAAGCTCTGACATTCTGTACCCTCCCAGCTCTGACATTTTCATTTCTAAGGGCCCTTGGTATTTTATGTTTGAAAGTGTTTTCCAACTTTAATGTCTTATATTCTAGGAGTCCACGAGTGTGTGTCTAGAGTCTCCATATCACATGCTGACTTTCTCATCACCACCACCCTCCTTCCTCCTAAAAGCTCCTATGACACTATGTCCTATATATTTGGACCCTCAAGTGCATGTCTAGGCTCTCAGAGGACTAGGAGGAAAATCCTACCATTACTCTCTATTTCAGTATCTCTCGAGCTTCTCATGGGAAATCTTTCTTCTAACCTGTACAAAATGAGGAATTTCCCCTCCAGCACTGGGGCCCCCAGCTCAAAATCTCCAGGTCTTCGTGGGTTTGCTGGGTCTGGGATGGCTCTTGGTGACCTCCTGAATGTGTGTCCCAGAGAGAACAGGCCTCTCCCTGGCTAAGGTCAGGCTGGCTCAGCAGCCCCTGGCAGGGGGTCTCCAGTCCCCCTCCTTGCCTCGGCTTTCCCTGTCCAGCGCTGGATGTAGGATGGCCCCTGTGCATTCACACCATCTTTGCTCAGAGCATAAGAAGTGGCCTGAGAGGGCCCAGCATGGCCCTCTCCAGGAGGAGGCTCCCCTCTTAAACGTGACTCTGAAGGTTCAGGGTTCTTCTTCCCTTTTGCCTCTGGGCTGAATTCTATCCTCCATCCTCCTGATGGGTCAAGCTGCCCTACCTCTCCAGAGCTCTGTCTCTTCTTTATTTCTATCTTTTGAAGCTCTTCCTTCATTCCCCCTCCCTTTCCCCCAGGAAGATCTCATCCTCCCCAATAACCCAGAGAGTGGAGGAATGTTCTAGGAAGGAGCCTGGCCTGCTGCATAAGAACAGAAGGCAGTCCCTTGACCGTGGCATTGGTACAAACATCATGCACTTTCTGAAGGTCGCAGGGCTGCCGACCTTGCTTTTTATGCTTCTTGGAAGAGTGTGGTCTGGCAGGAGGCCCAGAGGAGATGCCCTGACGAGGCCTTGGCCACCCAAGGGGTGAGGAATGCTGGGGTGCTGGGATCCGTGCCTGGCTGGCTGCCCAAGGCTGCCTTGTGGGGGTGGGCATGGGTAGGGAGGGACAGAAGCTCTGGGGGAGGAGGGAGCAGGGCCAGGGCCCAGGACACTCACCTCGATGCAGTTCTGGTGGGCGCCGTCCATCACTTTAAGTAGAACTTCTACCTTGTAGGTCTCCCCGTCCACCTTATCCAGGCGGCTCCCTCGATAGATCTTGGTGAAGGAGCCATGGCCCAGGTTCTCATGCTGGGAGGAGGGAGGGAAATAGGGGGCAAGGCTTGCCTTGAGTGGGGTGGGGAGACAGGACTCACCTCATGGACCTTCCTATAGTGCACCTACCCCCAAGCCTGGGAAGCCATTCCTATTCCCATTTTCCAGATGAGGAGACCAAGGCTAAGAGAGGGAAGACTTGTAGAAGGTCACTCATCCAGTCAGGGACAGAATCAGGACTAGAACCCAGAGGCTAAGCCTCCTCTACTAGCCTATCCTCCCCTCTCCCCAACCTTTTCCTCTGCCTTGCTCTATTCCCATCCCTCCTCCCTGCTCCCATCCCTGTGCTCACCCACTCCAAGCTGTCAGCAGGGATTTTATGGAACATCATTTGGCTGAGTTGGCGCTGGGGCTGAGGCCAGGCCTGGGCTGGGTTTAAGGCTGGGGATGGGGGTAACTGGCTGCAATCCCTCCTTACTATGATCAGGTTGGACTTTTCTGTGGGTATTAAAAAGAGGTAAATTTTCATCAGGTCCTCTCCTTCACCCCCAGATTCCAACCTCAGACCTTCATTCTCATGAGAAGCAAGGGATGGGCTTCACTCACCTTTAGGCCTGGGGGGACAGCAGCTACTGAGGCTCAGGGCAGTCCCATCTACAAGGAGCCCACAGCTGCAGGAGGATGCCAGGAGCTGCCGCAGGCTGCTGTGGGCCTGGCTTAGGCCGGACAAGAAGAGGTTCCCTGAAAGGTCCCGGTGGATTAAGCAGCCCTTGTAGTCTGGGCCCAGGGGTGTCTGGGAGGGGAGGCAGGAAAAAGGGACTGTCAGTAGGGCTGGCTAGACAAGAGTGGCCTAGATGCCCTGGGCTCCAGGAGGTTGAAGTCCTCGTTTATGGGAAGGTATCTGTGAGCTTTGTGGCTATTGTTCAGTCATTTCAGTCGTGTCTGACTCTGTGACCCCAGCTGGGGTCTTCTTGGCAAAGATACTGGACTGGTTATCCCTTTCCTTCTCCGGATCATTTTACAAAAAAGGAAATTGAGGTAAACAGGGTTGAGTGACTTGTCCAGGGTCACACAGCTGGTAAACGTCTGAGGCTGGATTTGACCTCATGAAGATGAGTCTTCCCGACTCCAGGCCCAGCACTCTGTGCACCATAGCACCCAGCTGCACATGTCTGTGGGTTTAGTGAGCCCAATAAAGCCTGCTCTCTATGTTCCATATGGTGGAAAAGGATATAGGTATAACAAGTCCCCCAGGACCCCAAGCTAGGCAGAGGGAAAGAGTGGGTGCTGACTGTTGGGCCTGACCTGGATACAGACAGTGAGGAGGAAGCTGTCGAAGTCCTGGGGGCTTTGCCGAAGGACATAGGATCCTGGAATTGACCCCCCCATCTTCAGCTTGTTCACAGCAAACTCAGACCTATGGAGACAGAAGTAAAAAAAACAGCAAGAGATGAAGAGATTCAGAGACAGGAAGAGGCTCAAAGGTCATCATCATTTCCCCGTCCAGCCCTGGGGCTCTTTGACCTGAAGAGTGTCCAGACCCAGGCCCAGACCCAGACCCAACCCTCTGCCTCCCCGTCTCCAGTGCTTCTGCACTCCTTCCAGAATAAGACCCTAGGATTTAAAGCTGGAAGCAATCTTAAAGGTCATGTAGTACAAACCCCTCATTTTACAGATGGGGAAACTGAGGCAAGAGAAGGAGAGATGACTTGTCCAAAGTCACAAATATACATGAGGTAGGGATGCTGGCCCATATCCTTTAACTTGTATTTCTTTCCACTCCATCCTATTGTCTCCCCTGGGGATCAAATTCAGTGATACAACTACTACCCTTACTCACTCTTAGGGAACCCATCTCTACAAAGCCCCATGGCCCTCCCTGGCCCCTTCATTGCCAAGGTCATTGCTCCTCCTTTCCATGTCCAAAAGAGACTAGGCCCATGGCTGCCTCTAGGCTAGAGGAAGGATCCTTGGTCCTGGTGGTTTTTGACAGGCTTATGAAATCTCATAAACATCCACAGCCCAAGAAAGGGTCAAGATCTGGGGGAGAGGCTGGGTAGTTGTTTCTCACGTGATGGGACCGTGGCATTGGTTCTCAATGTTTTCCAAGAGCTGGGGTGGAGCCACCTCTTTGCAGAAGTAGTGGTGGGCATCAGTGGTGAGTCGATAGTAGCCATCAACCAGAGAGATAAAGGACAGTGCCTCCCTTAGAGTTGGAAATTCAACTTCCTGCAAATATAGAATGTCAGCGATAGAAAAGAACTTAGAACCTAGAATGTCAGAGCTGGGAGGTCCCTTAGAGCCCAGGATGTCAGAGCTGGGAAGGCCCTGAGAACACAGGATGTCAGAGCTGGGAGGTCCCTTAGAACCCAGGATGTCAGGACTGAGAGGGCCCTTAGAACCCAGGATGGCAGAACTGGGAGGGTCCTTAGAACACAGGATGTCAGAGCTGGGAGGGCCCTTAGAACCTAGGATGTCAGGACTGAGAGGGCCCTTAGAACCCAGGATGGCAGAACTGGGAGGGTCCTTAGAACACAGGATGTCAGAGCTGGGAGGGCCCTTAGAACCCAGGATGTCAGAGCTGGGAGGGCCCTTAGAACACAGGATGTCAGAGCTAGGAGGGTCCTTAGAACAGAGAATGTCAGAGCTGGGAGGGCCCTTAGAACCCAGGGTGTCAGAGCTGGGAGGGCCCTTAGAACAGAGAATGTCAGAGCTGGGAGGGCCCTTAGAACCCAGGATGGCAGAACTGAGAGGGCCCTTAGAACCCAGGATGTCAGAGCTGGGAGGGACCTTAGAACACAGGATGTCAGGGCTGGGGGGGCCCTTAGAACACAGGATGTCAGGGCTGGGAGGAGCCTTAGGACACAAAATGCTAAGTCTGAGAGGATGTTTAGAACCCAGAGCATCACAGTTAGACAGGATCTTAGCAAGTAGAACATCTGAGCTAGGAAAGCCTTTAGGACATAAAATCTATCCTGTCTTCTCCAGTAGATCATCCCTTCTATCATCTCCATTCTGTCTCTGATTTTTAATCTCTCCTTGCCTAATGGCTGCTTCCTACTGCCTACAAACATGCCTGTGTGTCCTCCATACTCAAAACCTCTCCCGTGATTCCCCCATCCCCACTGCCCTAAATCTCTCCTTCCTTTAGTGACTGAACTGCTTGAGAAGGTGATCTGTATACCAGATGCCTCTGCTCCCTTTCCTCTCACTCTTTTCCTAACTTTCGGCAGTCGGGTTTCTGCCCATATCATTTGACTGAAACAGTTCTCTCCAAAGTTACCAATGATCTCTTGGTTGCCAAATCCAATGGCCTTTTCTCATTCTTCATTTTCTTCCACCTCTCTGAAGCCTTTGACAATTGATCACCCTCTTCTCATTGATACTGTCTTCTCTCTAGGTTTTCAGGACCCCCCTCTCTCCTGGTTCTCTTCCTCCATGTCTGACTGTTCCTTTTCTGTCTTCCCCCTGGCTCTTTGTTATGTTATACCACTAATGTTTACCATGTTATACCACTAATTGTGAGGGGCTCCCAAAGGCTCTGTCCTGGGCCTTCTCCTCTCCTCTCCTCTCCTACCTTCCTCTCCCCTCCCTTCCCCTCTCCTCTTCTTTCCTCCCCTCCCCTCCCCTCTCCTCTCTTCTCCTCTCCTCTCCTCCCCTCCCCTCCTCAAGCCCCTCTCCACTCCAGTCCCTCCTCTCTCCATTCAGCCACCAGAATGACCACATCACTTAGGGTGGCATACTTCCTTATTCAATAAACTCCAGTGGCTCCCTAGGGTCAAATAGGAAAGCTTCTGGCCCCTTTCTACCTTCCCAATCTTCTTCTACCTCCCTGCACTCTGATCCAGGGACACTGGCCTCCTGGCTGTTCTGTGAACAAGACTTTCCATGTCCTGACTGTGAGTATTTTTGCTGGCTGTTTCCCAAGGCTGGGATGCTCTTCCTCTCCCTCTCTTCCTCCTGGCTTCCCTGGCCTCCATCAATTGTCATCTGAAGTCCCACCTTCTGCAAGAAATCCTTCCCAGCCCTCAAACTTAGTGTCTTCCTCCTGAGACTCCCTCCCTGCTCGCCCTGTTTGTGGAAAGTCACCTACACGCTGTCTCCTCAATTAAACCACGAGCTCTCTAAGAGGAGGGATTGTCTTTTGCCTGTCTTTGTATACCCAGTTCTGATCTAACTTGACATACAAATTCCTAAAAATAATTGAGCAATAAAAGCCATGGGACTTATAGGAAATATGGGATTAGGGGCATAACATTCAAAACCTTCATTAATGACACAGTTGTGTCCCACTCTTCGTGACTCCATTTGGGGTTTTCTTGCCATTTCCTTCTCCAGCTCATTTTATAGATGGGAAAAGTGAAGCAAAGTTAAGTGACTTGTCCAGGGTCACACAGCTAGGAAGTGTCTGAGGTTAGATTTGAACTCAGGAAGATGAATCTTCCTGACTCTAGGCCCAGCCCCTCTATCCACTGCTCCATCTAGCTGCTCCATAAGGAAGGAATCTAATAAAAATGGTAGCACAGAATTGTATATGTTAAATAGTTAAGAAATACATAAACACTATGTAAATAATGGCAATGCCAGTAGCCTCTGACTGATGCTGTCTTATACCCCCAGGTCCATAGGGCCCCAGGGTGGTGTTGGTGGGTAGCAACCCCAGAAAGCAGGTATAGAGACAGCAGAAGGTAAGGAGGAGGAAGTATGGACTGAGTGGGTTTGGACCAGCTGTCTTCCACCCACAGCTCCTACCACACCAGAATAAATAGACCTTGAAAAAGACCTTAAGTTTGCTTGTGAAAACTGGAAAGGGTTATATAGCTTGTAAATGACTCTAAAATGGTGTCATCCCACCCGTAGGTGTTTGAGGCGTGTGTGTATATATGTGTATGAGTGTGTGTGTGTGTTTTATACTCTGTTCAGCTGGGTACAGTTTTCCATTCCTTGTTGATAAGACTGAGAAGAAATAAATTCAAAATTTCAGGTCATGCTCAAATTATTGCCTAACATATCCATTATTTTGGAACAAATTCACATTTTCAAAACAAGCATTATGACAGAACTGATTGTATACTGTCGTTCCTGACATACAGTAGGAGATTAATAAGTTCTAGTTGATTGGCTGAGAATGTAAGAGCAGAGAGGGACCTAGAAATAGAGAAAGCTAGAGCTGGGAAGGGCATAAAGGAACAGCTAGCTCATCTTTCCTGGCATTTTACAGATGAGGAAGTGAGACACAGAGTTAATTAATAATAACCTTCCCTCCCCTTTGCATCTCAGCCACCTCTGCCCCGAAGTCCAGCAGCAGGGAGCACTGCCTGCTATGGTACCCACCAGGATCCTGTTGTCAGTCTTGGTAACAGTGACTAGCCGGTTCTCACTGAGGTGACCTTCCCTGCAGGCCTGCTTGATGCCAATATCAACGATTTCAGGGAAATCGCAGAAAGGCTGTGGGCTCTGGGCAGGGTAGAAATTGAGAGAGGTAAGGGGAGATCAGATGAGGGGCCCCTCATCAGAGCCATTCATCCCCCATCCCGCCCTCAAAGCAAAGGGGGACCCAACAGCACACCTCACTGTCCCCAGAGGTCCAGGAGATGCCACTGTCTCCAGCCACGTGGATGAGACAGTTGGGGTCCTGGCCAGATGCAGCCCCTGGCGTCCGGCCCTGGAAGGTCTCCGAAGCCCGGGTAGGTTTCAGCCTCTCCAGGTCCATGAGGTATTTCAGCATGATGGAGTGCACATCTGCCTGGCAGGAAGCCACTCTCTGCAGGGCTCGACGCACCATCTGCCGATAACGTTTCCGAGTCATGAAGCTGAGACCCTGAATCAAGCGTCGGAAGCTTCCTGGGATACAGGATTTATAGCTGGGGGAAGAAAAATCCTGGATTAATCTAATATACACATCAGCCGCCTCTAGAGGCCTGAGGAGGTAGGGGCCGGCGAATGGTCATCAGAGTAAGATGGCATGCTGCCTAAGGCCTCCTTTCTACCAGAGTTCCTTGTCCTTTCCCCTATTTCTGGCTGGATACTGACCCTACCCTCCTCCCTTCTACTTCCCGTGGACATTTCTGTCCATCCCACATCGATAAGCAAAGAGTCACCAACTGGTAAGATTTGACCCAATCATTTGCCCAGATACTATGCCCTTCTGATTCCTGGGCACTGCCATCTGATTTGTCAATGCACCCTAAGCCCCTGGTACTTGCCTTCTTCCCTACCACTTTAACCTTAGGAGAGCTCAAAGACCACCATCTTTTCCATAGACCTCCAGATGAATCCTCTTCTACGTCTGGATCCTCCAATTAGAATGTAAACTCCATGAGAGTAGGAACTGTATTGCATTTTTATTTGTATCCCTAGTTGTTAGCACAGTTTCCCATATATGTAACCTGGCTCTCCAGCCAAGTCTGGTACATTTTGCCTTAGACTCTCCTAATTGGTGTAGAAAAAACCGGATTTGATCCTGTGTGACTGGGTGAAAGCTTTGGAGAAGAAAGATTCTTCCCTTCTTTGAGAGACACATGTGGTTCCAGACTCTCTTTGGGATTGATTCCAAGGCAGAGAAAGAGCATCTCTTATAGACATGCAGGGGAATCTGGCTCCTTAACATGTCCTCAATTTACAGCTTGCCTCCCTAGAAACTGTAAGGAATTTCCCTTTGGGTAAGACTGGGGTCTCCATTTTGGTCGATCTGAGATACTCCTAGAAAGAGAACTCATGTACTCTGTGTACTTTCTGGCATGATTTAATATGTAACTTTGTTAATTTCTGTTTGCTATTTGCTTAAGTAATTGGGTTTACTCATTGCTTATTCACTATATATGACGGACATTTACGTAACTAACATTTGGTGACTAAGAGTCCAGCTGGTAGGTATAAGCTGAGGGTTATACTTTAGGTTGCCTCCTCCTTTTAAGGAATAATGATCAGGAAGCCTAGGAGTTTTAGGTAACCCTAGACCAGTAATATTTAGGGGAGTAGACAGATATAATTCAAATCCAGGATACCCTTTCTCAGAGGAGAACAGAGCAGTCAGCCTCATGGTCCCTTCTGCTGCTCTCCTCAAGGCAAGAATCTCAGCCTCCCACAGACACTTGGTGGAAAGGATTCCAGAGACATTTATCCATGTCTCCCTGCTGAACTGCCTGTCTGTATGTTTAGATGTCCTACATAGACACATACATTTTACATGGGCAGTATACACATTACACATAGTAAGTGCTTAATAAACGTATTTTTATTCGTCCATCACATATATATCAGCAAGCATTTTATTAAAAACTAACTAAGCACCAGGCACTCTGTTAATCACTGAGGATACAAAGAAAGGCAAAAGTAATCCCTGCCCTCAAGGAGTTTACATTGTAAATACGACAAGTACTGTAACTATGTACAGACAAGATATAGATATAGATATGGAGAGAGAGACAGAGAAAGACCGACAGAGAGATTGATTAGACAGACACAGACAGGCAGATAGATAGATAAGATAAGTAGACTTATTAGATAGATGGATAGGATAGATCGATAGAATAGATGATAGATAGATAGACAGATAGATAGATAAATAGGTGATAGATGGATAGATAGGATAGATGATGGATAGATATGGTAAATTAGAAATAATCTCAGAGAAAGACACCAGTTTTGAGGGAGATCTTTAAAGGCCTCTTGCAGATGGTGGCATTTTTGAGTGGAGTCTTGAAGGAAGTCAAGAGATGGAGATGAGCAAAGAAGAGCATTTCCAACATGGCAGCCACAGAGTTGAGAGATGGAGTATCGTGTGTGAGGAGCTGCAAGGAGGCCAGTGTTGCCAGATAGCAAAGTATTTGAAGGGGAGTAAAGGGTAAGATTAGAAAGGAAGGAAGGATCCAGATTATAGAAGACTTTCAGTGCTAAATAGAGTATTTTATATTAGCTCCTAGAGGTAATAGGGAACCAGTGGGTTTTACTGAGTAGGTAAATGACCCTGTTAGACTAAAGGCTTCCTTTCTAGCAGTGTTTTTCAGGAATATCACTTGGGTGGAGAAGTAGAAGATGGGCTGGAGTGGGGAGAGACTTAAGACAGGCAGACATAGCAGCAGCCCATGCAATACTGCAGGTGGGAGGTGATAAGGGCCTTCACCACAGGAGTGGCATATCAGAGGAGAGAAGGGGATGAATTTGGAAGATGTGACAAGGGTAAACTTGACAGATCTTAGTAACTGAGTGAATATTGGGGGGGGGGGTGCTGTTGAGAGAGAGAGAGACAGAAACAGAGGCATGTAGGTTTTAAGCCTGGGAGACTGGGAGGATGGTGGTGCTCTTGGCATGTATAGGAAAGTTAAGAAGGGAAGGCTTCAGGGAAAGAGAATAAGGTCAGTTTTAAGCACTTTGGGCTTCAGATGTCTGCAGGATATCTACCACAAGGCATTGGCCATGTGAGATGGGAGGTCAGCAAAGAGGTTAGGGCTGGATAAATAAATCTGAGAATCATTAGCAGAGAGATGGTCATTAAATCTATGGGAAGTAAATCCAGTGAAGTAGTATAGAGAGAGAAGAAAGGGGCCCAGGACAGAACCCTGTGGAACATGTTATGGTTAGAGGGTGTGACCTGGAGGAGGATCCAGCAAAAGAGACGGAGAAGGGGCAGTCAGAGAGGTAGGAGGAGAACCCAGAAAGCACAAATCCTGAAAACCTAGACAGTGGAGAGTATGGAGGAGACAGTGATCCACAGTGTCAAAGGCCACAGAGAGGTCAAAGAGAATGAGGTCAGAGAAAAGGCCATTGGATTTGGCACCTAAGAGATCACTGGTGACTTTGGAGAGAGCCATTTCAGTGGAATGATGGGGACAGGGAATGATTGCTGACAGTTTAGAGGAGAGAAAGTGAGGGCACCATTTTATTCACAACACAGGGGAGCATAGGGATCACAATGTGTGGAAGTGTTGGCTAGATAATAGTTCCTATGACAAAGACAGGAAGTAGGCAGTGAGATGATGAATTGGTACAGTCATTCTAAACATCAGTTTGGAGCTGGGCCCCCCCAAAATCACTAACTCTGCATACCCTTTGATCCAGCAATATCATGTCCCTCATGCCTGGAATGGTCTCCCTCCTGACCTCCCTGGCTTCCTTCAAGTCCCAACTAAACTACCATCTTCTGCAGGGAATCTTTCCCACTACCTCTTAATTCCAGTCCCTTCCCTTTGTGAATTATCTCCTATTCATTCTGTATATAGCATCACTCTCTCTTCTAGAATCATAAAGTGAGGTTGACAACTTTGTGCAACTCTGCCTCACTTAAATCTAATTCACTCATGAGTCAAGACTTCACCCCATGATGTCACCGGTCCTCTTTGAAAATGAAGGACAAACAACATCCTGTATATAGCCTGTATGTACATATTTGTTTGCTTCTTATCTTTCCCATTAGATTGGGAGCTACCTGAGGGCAGGGACTTTCTTTTGTCTCTTTTTGAATCCCCAGAACTTAGAACAGTGCCTGAAAAATTGTAGGAACTTAACAAATGCTCATTGGCTGATGACTACAGAGATTTAAAAAGGGGAAGAAGGACCTCTATGTGCAAAAATCTTCATAGCAGCTATTTTTTGTAGGTGCAAAAACTGGAATCTATAAAAGCCCATAAATTGGGGAATGGCTAAAGACATTATCATATATCAATATAATTATGCTGCAAGAAATGAAGAGGATGGTTTCAGAGAAACCTGGGAAGACTTATATGCCCTGATGCAGAGTGAAGTGAGCAGAACCAAGAAAGCAAGTTAAGCAGTAACAACAAAGACTTCAGAGCTCTGATGAGCAAAATGACAGCCACAAGGGACCATTGATGAAGAATGCACAAAGGTAATAGACCAAGATCCAGAATTATAACATACACTTTCGGATACAGTCGATGCAGGGATCTGTTTCATTTGACTACACATATTCATTATAAGGGTTTCATTTTTCTTTATTTTGTCTTGTTTTTTCCAATGGGGAGAGATCGGAGGGAGAGAAAAGAATACTTGCTAATTGAAAAGTTTAAATAAAAAAAAAAAGATCATGTGTTAGTGGGCTGCAGGTTCAAAATGAGGGAAAAGGATGATACTGTAGCCAGAAAAGCAAGAGAGGCCTAGCTTGGGATGGTCAGGCCTTCATCAGCCCTGGTCAGACCCCATTCACGAAATATCTCCATTTCAGGAAGTGTACTGACAAACTGGAAGGCTTCCAGAAAACAGAGACTGGGATGAGGGGAGGCCTGGAGGTCATGACATACAAGGCTGGACTGAAGGAAAGGGGTAGGATGTTCAGTCTGCAGAAGATTTGGGACAGAGTGTTAGTTGTCTTTGAGTTGGAATGAACACAGGCTCTGGGTTCATTCGAATCCTGCTCAGTACCTGTGTGACCTTGGGCAAGTTAGTTAACCTCCCTTGGCTTCAGTTTCCTCACCTGTAAATCGAGAGGGCTGGACTAGATGAGTATTAACATCCACTCTGGCTCTACATGCATGATCCTAAGTTAAGCACACGTAAAAGATTTCCACTAAGGCTAACTTGGTGATCCTTTGACAAATTTTAGCTTAAAGTAAGCAAACACTTCCTCATCAATAGAGCCCTCCCAACAGGGGATGGGCTGCCTTGGGGGATTGACTTCCCCATTCCTGGAGGCCAGCAAGGTGAGACCATGAGTCATAAATGTTGTTTAAGGATTTCCCATTCAGGTCTGGGTCGAACTGAATGTTTGGGAAGAGATTCTGTGATTTTAAGATTACTTTTAATTAATGTACATATATACGTGGGGGGGTATATGTATATATGCTCCAAATATGTATGTATACATAAACATATATTCTATCATATATAGTATATAACATATACATATATTCTATATTGTTCAATATAGAATATCTGTATAAATACATTTACATATAATATTGATTATACATTACATGTTATATACATGTATAATATATAACAATATATACACACTATGCATTACATTATAAATTATACATTATATAATTTAATATATGTAATATATTGCTATGTTATATATAATATGTATATACATACATACATTATATATATTCTATATTATGCATTACAGGATATATGCTACATATAATATATTGTATATTATATGTAATACTATATATGTGTATATATTATAGAATTATATAATATATGATAGCCACATGTCTATATGCATATATGTACACATATTCTATATTATACATGATATAATTTATGCTATGTATAATACAATATATGCAATATACATATATTATACATCACATAATTTACATATTATATGCACTATATTGTAGGTTATATCTAATATAATATATACATATATGTATAGATGCTTATACACTTCACATATTACACAGTATATAATTTATGTTATATACAACATATCATGTACTATATATTATACAATAGACATACATGTATATATATTGTACATTATATAATCTGTATATCATATGCATTATATTGTATGTTACATATAATACAATATATAAACATATGTATACATACTTATACTCTTCATTTACTATATAATTTATGTTATATACAACATATTATATACTATATATTATACAATGGACACACATGAATATGTACATACATTGTACATTATGTAATATATGTTATATATTATGCAATATATACATAACCATGTGATATACATACATGTATATATTATACAATGTGTGTACACACACTCACACACGTCATATAGTAGAACACCTAGAAGTACGCGTAACTCAGTTTCCTCATCTGTAAAATGGGAAAGGGGGAAGGGATGGACAGAATATAGAATATTTATAAAAGGTTTCTCCACCAGCTAATTGGGGTGACTGATGCCTGTTGAGGAATAGAAAACTCTCCTAATCTTTCCACAGCTTTCCTAACCTCCACTCACCGGGGAGACGATCTGACTCTAAGACTATTGTGCCCAGGGACTGACAATCTCTCATATTTGATTTTCAAGGGAGAACCAGAGGACACACAGAGTTGGCTCGTGGGGCACCAGGCAGGAGGCAGAGAGGCTAATGTCATGATCTGCAGCCAAATTAACTAGAATGAGCTGAGTAAGCCCTCACTCTGAAGCCCAGGACCACTGAGGGAAGTGAAACCCCGTCCGGCCTCCACCCCAACCCCAGCAGCTGTGTTGGGGAACAGCTGTATCCACACACTCACACACACCCCTCCCAGAGACTGTGGAGAGAGAATCCTGGCCATGCTGGGCTATAGGACAGGGCCTGGTACAGGCTCTCATGCCCTCTTGCCTAGACCACTGCTCTGGCCTGCTTGTGGGTCTCCCTGCTTCAAATCTCTCCCCACCATAGTCCATCCACTGCTCAGAAGTCAAGGGGATTTTTCAAAAGCACAAGCTACCACCCATGTTACTCCTCTTTCCACTTAGTAAGGTTCAGTGTCTCTGTATTACCACTAAGATTTTTTTAAAAGTTCCCCTTTACAAAGTTCCTTCATAACTCACCCCATTCCTGTCTTTCCAACTACACTCCCTTGGGCCCCTTGCTATTCCTCACACATGACGTTCCATCTCCCACCTCCATACCTTTGCACTGGCTGTCTCCCATGCCTGGGATGCTTTTCCTCCTCATCTCTGCCTCTTAGCTCCCCTGGCTTCCTTAAAGACTCACGATCCCAACTTCTGAAAGAAATATTTCTGGTCCATCTTCCCCCTTCCACTCCCTTCACCATTCTTAGTGCCGTCCCCCTGATATTTCCTTTCATATATTCTGCATATATCTTATACATATCTCCTCATTTTCATGTTGTCTCTCCCATTAAAACGTGAGCTCCTTGAGGGCAAGGAAAGTGTTTTCGCCTTTCTTTGTATCCCTAGCACTTAGCACAATGTTTGGCATGTTTTAAGTATTTAATAAATGTTTGTTGATAGAGTCATTACAGCTGTCCTATCTTTTTCAAAAGACAGAGAGCTTCCTGGTGACCATGGAGGACTATGTCTCTCAGCTCAGTCTCTGGGGATGTATATCTCCCCTTGCATCTGTCTCCTTTCCTGGGGCCTACTCCAACCCTGATTAAGCTTATTGGGGAGGCGGGGCACAGTGGATAGGCAGGCATTGGAGAGAGGCTAATGAACTCTTGAAGGAGCCATGGACTGATCACTAGAGAAGGTAGCACAGGCCAGAGCTCAGCCTTCTTTGAGGAGGGATGGAGTCCTCACCTGATGCTCCTGAGGATCTCCTTGGGGTGCAGGCCCTGTTCCTGCGCCATCCGAGTCAGATCCAGCACCGCCAGGCTCAGGCACTCTCCCTGCTCTTTAAGGCTCAGCATCAGATTCATCCTCTCGCTGATGAAGTCACTTCTGGACTGTGGGAAGAAGCCCCTTACTCTCCACAGTGGAATGGGTAGGAGTCATCTGGGCCAATATCCTCATGAGCTCCTCCAGATAAAACTCTGGATTTGGAGTTAGGGGACCTGGCTTCACACACACACACACACACACACACACACACACACGCATGCACGCAGGCACGCACACACCACTGAGTCATTTACTCCCTATGTGACCTTGGGCAAATTACTTCCCTTCCCTGGTCCTCTGTTCCTTCATCTATAAAATGAGGTTGGCCCGAATGGCCCCTGGAGTCTCTTTCAGCTCGAGACCTTGGATCCTATGACCTCCATGATCTCAGCTTCCTCATTTTTATTTTAAGCTTCTTATTACTCTGTGACCCATTCGTAACAACCATACTCCCATCCAGGGCATAGAGGCAGCAATAGCCTGAGACTCATTGGCCTGTACCAGTCCCCTTTTCCTTTTCGACCATGGTATGGACAAACTCCTTCTCTCCTACATGCTGGGGCTGGGCTGAGAAGAAAACAGGATCAGGGTCTGGGAGCCCTGAAATCCTGACTAGGACCTGAAGCGGAGACTTGGCTTGGTTTTTGTAGATGACAATGATGATGAGAATTCTTCCCATTTCTTAAAGGTTTGCAAAGCACTTCCATATAATAAGCTTATGGAGTTGGTGGTCCAAGCATTATTATGCCCATTTTACAGAGAGGAAAACAGAAGAGCTTAATTATATTAGCATTAGAAATTCATTCTGATACTTTAACCTCTCAAGACTTCCATTACAAGTAACTAGTGTGTAACTAGGGTGTGGCAATCGAGATTTTGTCCCAGGGCACTGATATAAGGTAGAGTAGGCTTCTTGCATCAAGATTACTATTACCTCACACTCTAGTTCCTCATACCATCTACCAATGTCTCACTGTTCTAGGTCTTGCTCCATCTCCTGGTCTCCCTACCCTCACCTCCTCTGTGCTGGTGTGACCAGGTCCACCTCAGCACACTGCCTGCTAGGGTTGGAGACACACATTCCACTTGAGATCAGGGCAAGTGCTCCCCCACAGCAACCACCGGGCCTCTATCAACTGAATTCTGGAATATTAGTAGCTACTGCTCAAGCTCTTATATTTTATTTTATCTTCGATGAGTTTCTCATCAATGTATGAGCTCCTTTTAAGGATGTCGCATATCTTAGCAGAACTAAGAGGTAATCCACGTACCACGTATTGTATCTCTAATGAAGGTTGAGCCCTTATCTTGCTCCCAGGCTGACCTATCTCCTAGTGCCCAGGCCTACAAGGTCTGAACTGCTTGTTGTAATGCCTCTGCCCTGATGAGGAATATCTTTAGAGGTCTTCCTTCTGGGGAGGCCCCTGAGGAGGGTCACTGATGTCCCACAAGTGACCGAGGCTTCTCCTCCCTTGTATGAGAGAAGAGTCTGGGGAGGAGGAACTGACCTGAGCAAAGAGATACTCGAGGACTGGGAAGTCCAGGATGGCTTTTTCTCTGTCCTTCTGCAACCCAAAGCGGTAACACTTCTCCAGGCCAAGCCAGTTTGGAAAGAAAAAGCTGATGGGAGAGTAAGACAAATCCTGAGTCAGAGGTAAGGAAGAGGGGGACAGAGAACTGTCCTGCCTGGCCTGTTGATCATATGGGGGTCAGCAACGGTCATTTCACCTTTCCTCCCACAGAGTACCAGAGCCTCCACCTCAGAGGGGAAAAGAGGAGCCATCTCCTTTGTGGGGGCTAGAGAAGGAAGGGAAGATATCCAGGGCTCTCCTGAAATACCATTCCCAGTGTCCCCACTCACTGAGAGACACTCAGCTTTACTGGGACAATGTGACCTTGGGTAAGTCTCCTCTCCACCCTAGGTCTCTGCTTCCTCCTCTATAAAATGAGGGGGTTGGACTTAATGATCCCAGAAGGACCTTCTAGTTTTGTCCTGAGGCTCCTTCTAAGTCAGACATTCTATCCTGAAAGGACTTATCTAGAACTGTAGGATACTCTATGTTTCTTGCCCTAAGGGCCCTCCCAGCTCTGACATCCTGTATTCTAATGTCCCTGCCAGCACTGATGTTCTCTGCTCTAAGGCCCTCCCAGCTCTGATACTCTGTGTTTTAAAGACCCTCCCAGCTCTAACATTCTGTGTTCTAAGGCCCCTCCCAGCTCAGATATTCCGTGTTCTAAGGGCCCTCCCAGTTATGATATTTTATGTTCTGACTGCACCCCCTCTCCCAACTCAAGAGTGTGTGTCTTAAAATTTAAGGTGACGTTTTGTTCAGATGACAAGTGGGGACGAGAGGCAGGCTTGTGTGATGGAGGCATCTGTGCAGATAGCATCTGGAGGAAACCTCAGACCCTCCCCTCCCTGACTCCCTTCTGCTTTACTCATTCTGTCCCCACCCACCCCAACCCCATACCGGATCCTGTAAAGGAGGATTTGTATGGTAGAATCTTCCACTGTAAAGATGTGGTTGGGTGGGAACCAGCAAGATAGGTCTTCAGTGGCCAGGGCAAAGAGAGCATGGCATACAGGCAGTATCCCTGCAAGAGGCAGAGGGTGGGCCAGTCAGGTTGGAGACTGGGAGAGAGAGGAGACCTACCTCGATCTCAAAGTGACCTTAGGGGGATATGGGGCTGGACAGGGGAGATAGACAGTGTCAGTGATGGGACAGAGACACTATGGAGTAAGAGGGAGCCCAACAGAATGGTAGGGAGCACAGCGGGGCTCAGGAGGGAAATGGGGCTCAGTAATCAAGTAAAATCAGCAAGCATTTATTAAGTGCCTACTGTATGCCAGATGCTGTGCTAAGCACTACAGTAAGGAAAGTGGGAGCTCAGTGAGGAGACAGGGCTTTAGTGAGGGTCATAAGACTTGGACTGAGGCATAGGGCTCTCTAAGGTTATGGGGCCTGAGTGAGAACAGAGCTCTGTGAATGGGGCAGGGCCTCAGCTTAGAGGGGATGGGGAGAGCCTCAAGTGAGGAGATGGGGTCTCAGTTAGGGGCCTGAGGACTCAATGAGGGGATCATAAAATCTCCTGTTCCAAGCTTGGAATCAACAGCCCTCACACCTCGATGCTTCTTCCTGTGCTCACCGCAGGCCTTGGCAGCCTGTACACAGAGCTGCTCAGCTGAGTATTCCCCAAAGGAGAAGGTGAGGACCTGTGGAGACCCTGGGTTCCGGGGACACAGGAATACTTGCAGAGAGCCAGCCTCACTGGAGGACAGGCTGTAGGACCGCTGTTCAATCAGGGGGGTGTCCTCCCCCAGAGGCGCCATGACAGCCTCAAGCCTGGAAAAAGAGAGAGCAGAAAATAGTGGCACCCTCTTCCCTGGCCCCGCCAGGCAGCCAATGATGCCCAGTGCGTAGGAAGCCCAGGAGAAGGAGCAGGCCAACAGCTCCTCCCTCTTACTCTGTGGGCACCGAGGCCCTCGCCCCAGGTTTTCAGCCACAGACCTAGTCTTTGTGTTGCCAATGGAGCCTAGGTTCTAGGTTTCCCTACTCCTCTGAGTCAAGGGCAGCCCCTGTCCTCCTCAGAAACAGATACCAGGAGGAGAAATGTGGCCAGGGAGATAGCATCCCAGAAAGATGACTGGGGCAGAAAGCGAGAAGACAGAGTTTGAGAACAAACAGAGCAAAGCTCAGGGCCCACCCTGTCTATCCAGGGGTCATGAACACTATGTCTACACCTTTGGGTCTGTCAAGTCTGTGGCTGTGATCAGATCCCTGCTCATTCAGACACCTATGGCAGCCTAACCAGATAAAGTCTAAACCCCTGGGCTTGGCATTCTAAGCCTTCACGATCTGGATTCAACTATACCAGGTTTTATGCTGGCCAAAGAGTTGAATAGAATAAAGAGAAGCAGCAAGCTGACACATGGAAGGATGGGGGTCAGGAGGAGGAGGAGGAAGATGAAGGAGTCTGGGGTAGGAAGTGAACAGAGTGGGAGGCTGACAATTCTGAGCTGTGGTAAGAGGGCCATAGACTGCAAGCTCTAAGGAAGCTTAGAGGTCTAGTGACATCCCCTCACACTATAGAAAAGGAAATGAAGGGAAGACCAAGGAAGGCAACGTAAGCTAAGCTGCCTGAGCAAGGCCTCCTACAGCCCCCATATCACCAGGTGGTCTCCCCACCTCCCACCCGCTCACCTTCTCACTGCAGACAAGACAGGGCATGCTCCAGATGACCAGGCCTTGGACAGGTGAAGACTCCACAAGGTAAGGGTCTACTCCTTGCTCTGCTTGGACTGCTGAGAAGAATTTAGCTAGGCTACACGGTCCCATTCCCATGAACCTCCCAACCTAGCCCGGGAGGAGGCAGAGGGAGGAGAATTGTGTGTAAGGAGTGAGGAGTTCCCCCTTTCATGAAAGTAGAGGCAAAACTGAGGCCATGTGGATTGTAGATGGTGGGGAGATGGTCAGATTCAGAGGCAGGAGGAAGCGGATTTGGCCCAAGCAAATCACTTAAGCTCTCAGACCTCAGTTTCTGCATCCCTAAAATGAGAGGATATGAACTCCGTGACCTTTTTGGTTTGGAGTCTCCAGTCACAAGACTAAGGGATGGCCACTGCCCTCTGAACAACTTTTGCTTTTGGTTTCAGGGTCTTCCTGCTCCCAGCTCTACACTACATCCCCTCCCATCCCCATCATGGGGCCCTCACCCAAGCCTGCCTCTGCCACACCACAGAGCAGGCCTGGCTACCTACCTGGCTGTAGGTTCCACAAAGGAAGAAGGCAGCTGGAAACAACTCCGAGGATCCCTTCTTACTGAGTGAGAAGAAAACCCCTCAAAGCCATGGGTTCCTTTAGCCTCTGGCTGGACTCCCCCTTCCCCCTTACAGATACTTGGTTTCCTGCCTAAAAGCTTTGACTTACAGAAAGTCTGCAGGGGGTGGGGGAGCATGTCTGAGAGGAAGCTGAGCTCACTGACAGCCACAGAACATCAGAGGCGGAAGGCATCCTACACATAAACTAGTCCTACCTCCTCAACAACAGAGGGGGAAACCAAGATTCTCAGAGAAGGTACTTGCCCAAGGACAGAATGAGTCAGGGACAGAATGAAGAACAGAACTCAGGATTTTGGCTTCTGGGATAGAATTTCATTAACAAGAATTTTATTGAGCACCTACTATGTGCTATATATAAAGGACCCAGCTAGATGCTACAGAAAAAAAGGAATAGATTGATCAAATTCTAGAGACCCAGGGCATTAGAGGAGGCAGTATACCAAAATGCAGGAGTCAGCTGGGGCCTAGAGGCCAGTATCCAGGAGTTCAGGCTAGGAAAAGCTCTTTTCACCTGTGATGTGAATCAGGAGAGTAGGGAAGAAGGGGAAGCCAAGGAAGGCTGGCAATACCCTGTGTAAAGCCAAGCACAAGCAGCTTTCCAGAGGACTGCTGCTGTGAACAGCTTTTAAGATTCTGATTACACAGTATAGTGAACTCTCTATTTATTCAATAACAAATCAGAGCAAAACATTCACAGAAAATCAAAATACAGCATTCACAATGATTTATCACTAAAACGGCCACATAATTTTCACCAAAGTGGTCACAATAGTTTTCAACAAAGTACAACCATTTAGTCAATCACAAAATCCTTAATTCAGTCACAAAGTACAAAAGTCAAAGTTCTCCACCCCTAGGTCACAGTAAATCATAATCTTCTCAGGCAGTACATAGTATCCAAGCAAAGTTTTTTGTTTTTGTTTTTGTTTTGCTTTTTGGAGGGCAATTGGGGTTAAGTAACTTGCCCAAGGTCACACGGCTAGGTTTTTTCGTTTGTGTGTGCGTTAAGTTTCTGAGGCCGGATCCAAACTCAGGTCCTTCTGACTCCAGGACCGACGCTCTACTCACTGCGCCACCTAGCCACCCCTCAAGTAAAGTCTTCTTTCAGCTTGACTTGAGCTCCCAGTTCCTTGTCTAGCTTCTTGTCCAGTTCTTCATCCAGTTCCCGTTCCATATTGAAGTTCACAGTGTCCAGTCCACCTCAAGTCCTTCACAGTTCCTGTTTCTGGGAAGACAAAGCTTGACAGAGCCACAATAATATTCATTCACATTGCCGGCACCATCTTCAATTCTCTATCTGCCTGTGAAATCAACTCAGACCCACCAACGAGGTCTGAGAACTCAACACAAATCATCGACATAGAAATCAACACAGACCCATAAACAAGGTCCAAGAGGTCAGCACAAAATATCAGTAAAGTCCCCGGACCTCCAAAACCCTCCTCCAGGACTTCTGTAAACATATAACCAGAAAATCCTCTTTTAGGGCTTCCAGTAAGGTCCCAGGGCTTCTGTACAAAGTATCACAAGCAAACATCAACACAGACAGAGCAGACAGAGTGCTGGGACACCACAAGTTTTCTCCTTGACTCTGACACCTCTTCTCAGTTTTGTTTTGTTTTTTTGCTCTAGCCCTGGGGCTCTCTTTATATAAGCTAGCTCCTCCCCAGGAGTCCACAAATTGTAGGGTTCACAAGTTGTGTGATTCACACATTCTGTTTCTTAACAGATCTGATACAAGGCTCAAAAGAAACTTGAACTGAAACAAGGTGTTAATTCAATAGGTGAAACAAAGTGTGAACTACTTCTGTGCTTGCCATGACACCCTGTCATTCTGGTGTTTTCCAGGATGAGAAGGAAGACATTCCAGGCAGAGGGAACCGTGTGAGCAAAGGAGTGGAGATGAGACAGCTGTTGGAGAGAATGTGTGTGGTAAGAGCGGGGGCTAGAAAGGTATAATGGGGGCCAGTCATGAAGAACCTGTATAGTCTATGGAGTTGGAACATTCTTCTGTGAAATGTCCAGTGTGGGGGAGGGCAGCTCTATAAGGTATGAGCCCTGGAGAAGGGTGGGATTTAAGATGGGCTTTGAGACAATGCCTCTGATCACCTGTATTAAAACATAAATTACCCCCAGAAAAGGTAAGAAACCACAAGGAAGAGAATTACTGAGGAGAGAGGTAAGATAAGGAGAAGGGAAGGTTTGAGGTTACATAGGATGGGAGAAAAATGTTCATGTAGGCTATTTGTGCTGGCCCTGGGGTAGAACATTCTGAGCTTGTATTGAGCTGATCAGCCATAGTCTGAAACACTGGACCTTGACTTTAGCATAGTGATGTCATTTTGGTCCTTTTTGAGAACGAAGGACAACAACCAACCAACCAAGTATAAGAGAAAGATGGGTATAAAAACTCTGAAAACCATGGGCCCTAGAGAATCCCAGGGATACTGCTTTGCCATTTGAGAACTTGGGAATAAATATAACTGGTTCCTAGATTCAGGGTTGAAAGGCAACCTCAGAGGTCATCTGCTCCCTCTTCCTTATCTTACAGGTGAGGAAGGTAAAGTCTAGAAAGCTTATGTGACTTGTCCAAAGTCACACACATATTCATTGTCCAAGATAAGACCTGAAACTGTGTCCTTTAACTCAGGACTGGAGAAGATCCTGGATCAGAATCAGGACTGGAAGAGAGAGACCTTGGAACAAGCAATGTAAGAGCCAGAGAAAACTGGGAGATCCCAGTGAAGGTGCTGGGCAACACGTCATCTCATTTATGACACATTGATTCCTATGAACCTGTTTCCTCACCTAAGAGGACTGAGAATAACTGTCTTATTTGCTTCCCAGGGAAAATGAGGTTGTGTATGTAAAGAAAGAAATGGTCCAAAGACCATCACTGGCCTGCTATTATTCTTCAATATTTAATGTCCTGTGGACTGCTGAAGCAGAGGATAGACTTTTATAACTGAATAGAGTATCATGGTGTAATTTCATCTGCTGTAGTCTCAGCAAAAGTATTTGGGGGTAACTAAAGCAGGAGACAAGATGATAAGAATAATACATAGCTTGTCTTGTTCCCCTATGTCTAGACTTTCTTTGATCAGGTCTCTATTTCTGGAATATTTGTCATTCCACATAGTTGGAATATTTAGTATAGTAACATCGATTAAAAAACTTTGTTCTTAAGTTTTTATGAATCAATGTTATGTTTGGGCAGTTGTGGGCAATAGTTCTATTTGTTGGCTCCAAGAGAGTTTACCTGCTAAATTCTCAAGGATGTACGGGGGGTTTGTATTGGGACTAAGGGAATTTGTTGTTTGTTAGTTTAGGAAGGATAGTGAGCTTCTGGTGGATTATTCTGGCCGTGCCATCATGTCTGGTCCCATCAAGTGTCTCGGGGGCACTACGTTTTTGCAACTGGAGGTAGGAGACTTCATTGCATAGTCCATATCAATCAACATGAAAAGGACCTCAGTAATGCCTCACACCAGAAGTTCTAGTCCTCCTTGGACACCCCATACTTCCCTCTTAAGGGTACCAGAGAACCCTGGGGAACAGTGAAATATAAAAGACTGACCTTCAGGTAGTTAGGACCAGGAGGGTCACTGTTACATATATTTACAATAAGTGACTAACAAAGCCATGAGTGCAGAACTAAGTTGAAAGTTTTGCAATAGTCAATAAAGGTGGGATACATTTAATTACGGTGCTTCTCATTGAAATAAGCAGCAAATTAACAATGAGTCATTCTTTATTTCCCTGAGACTTTTTAGCAAACCCTTAATGCTTTGTATAAAGTATATTAAACACATGATCGACATATCCATAGGGGTAAATAGTGTTCTCATTTTTTAGTAATAAAAATGTGATACTTTATGTTAAGAAAGATGGGGTCCAGAGACCTCTGGTTAAGATATTGACATAAAAGGCCTTAGTAAAGATAAATTCCCCTGCTAAACATCCCAATGACAATTTAAATGGGTGTCAGTTGAGGCCATAATTAAGAAAACCAAAGGGAAACACTAACCAATTCCTCTATGTGGTCAAGAGCTACAAAAGATGTCTGGAAGTCTGAGGGCATTGTGAGCAGGGATGTCAGCCAAAGTCAGCCAAATCTCACGTAAATATGGCCTCAAGCCAGTAAGGTTGTGGCCTTGGCCTTCATGAGTGACAATCAGAGATGGACTCAGTAAGCTTTTGCTCAGAGAAATAGTACCAGGCAGTAGACTTGTGCTTCCTAGGGCTTCTGAGAAGTTGGTGCTCTCTCAGAGACACTGGGGAGGTTAGTGCCAGCCAGAGATAGCAAAGCTCATACAGAGACGTAGAAGGCCTCCAGGAAGTCCAATAAAACCATTATGACCTTTGATCATCCAGTTAAGGATTTGCAGAGAGAGAGAGAGAGAGAGAGTCTTAGTAGAGACAGAGCAAACACCTAGTTGGTGAGTCAAGGGCAATGTCTTCATTAAGTCACCAGGAGGTAGAGGTAGAAGGCAGGATATAGTCCCAAACACCCCATCCAGATTAATGGAAAGGTAATAACAGGAGTGGAGCAGTTAAGTGTTGCAGTGGATAGAGTGCTGGTTCTGTAGTCAGGAAGACCCCCTTTTGTGAGTTCAAATGTGGCCTCAGACACTAACTTAGCTGTGACTTGGGCAAGTCACTTAACACATTTGCCTCAGTTTACTCATCTGTAAAATGAACTGGAGAAAGAAATGGCAAAGCACTCTAGTATCTTTGCCAAGAAAACCTCAAATGGGGTCATGAAGAGTCAGACATGACTAAAAATGACCAGAAACAATATCAGCAGTGGTATCCAGACTCTAAAAGGCACAGGAAGAGTCATGCGAGGGTACAAATGGAGGTGGAGACCAGATGTGGCATAAATTCAGTCACTAAGCATAAAGATTTGTGTAAACAGAAGAAAATTCTAAATTACAGTGAGGAAATACTGTGGGTTAAGAAAAGCCTCAAAGGTAAATCCAGAAGGGAGATACACCATAATAAATTCAAGTAGATCATCAGAAAAAAAAAAAAAAGAATTGCTTAACTACAAGGACCTCCAGAATACATTGAAGAAATGAAGCAAGAGAATTTTTAAATGAAATTAGAATTCTTGAAGAAAAAATTAACTCTATGTGAGTCCTTATTTAAAGTGTATTTTCTATAAGTAACATATTGCTGGATTCTGATTTCTAATCCATTCTGCTATCTTCCTCCATTTTGTGGGTGAGTTCATCCCATTCACATTTGATTGCTTGGTATATCTCTCCATCTCATACTCATAGCTTTTCTTGTTTTTGTCCTCCATTCCTCTCTTTACAAAGAAGATGAAGGAGAAAAATAAAATGTGATCATCATTGAAGTGGTTTGCTTCCTCTCTTCTGCCCTTCCTCTCTTCATCTAGCCCAAACTTCATCACTGATTCTTATACTTTCTTTCTCTTCTTTTAATATTCCCTTTTTGATCTACCCCCAGTTGTGATTTGTTTTACTTGTGATTATTTCCTCCCCATCTCTATTTTCCTCTTAAATTCCACTTTATCTCTCTTCACCTATCTCCATTTATGTTCAATTCTCATTTGTCCAATTCAGATAAGTTTAAAGTTCATAAGATGCTATTTCCAGTTCCCTGTCCCCTTTCTGCATCTCTGTATACTTTTCTTCTGGTGTACCCCAATTATGAAAAATAGTCATTTCTTTCCCTTACTCATTTATTCTTCAAGGTATTTTTTCTCCTCCCTTCTATTAACTCTTTTGAAACAAACCAAGTAGAACAAAACAACACACAGGTCCCATACTTATCTTTTTTAATTTCATCTGTGACCCAGACAGAAAGATTCTGGAGGGGCACTTGTTGCTTCACCTCCCTATCAGAATATATTTACTTTATTACTCTTATCACTAATGATAATAAAAATTAATGCATTTGAAAATATTTCTAGTCTCCTGGATTCACTTAAAAAATTCTAGCCACCTCTGGAGTTTTCATCAGGACTGAAAATCTTTTGTATGAAAGGTTCGTTCATTTTTCCCCTTGTAGGAATATATTAAGTTTCATTGGGTAAACTTTTCTAGATTATAAGGCTTTATCTTTCACATTTTAGATATACTACTTCAAGATTTTATCCTTTTTATGGTAGTTGCAATATAGTCTTGTGTGATCTTGGCTGTAATTCCTTGGTACTCCTTTTCTGGCTTCTTACAGTATTTTTTCTTTGGATTGAAGGCTCTGGGTTTTGGCTATAGCATTCTTAGATGTTTTCAGCTTGGAGTTTCAGGAGATAATTGGCTGATTATTTCTATTTTCACTTTTTCCTCTGTTTCTAATAGATCTGAGCAATAAAATTCTCTTATGATTCTTAAAATAATAGTTTCTAGTTTTTTTGTTTGTTTGTTTGTTTGTTTGGTCTTGGTTTCCAGGGAATCTCAATCAGACATCACTCAATGTAATTGACTTACTACATTTGGTGGTAAAGTACTCTTCAAATAAATGACTATGTGAAAACTCAGTGTCCACACTAGAAAGAATAGGAAACGTACATATGCCTTATGTGTTCAACAACAAAAAAACTTACTGAAGGGTATTCTATACAGCTAACTGTGACCACGGAAGGGCTAGAAAACAGAGCAGACTGCTATAATCCTCCAAACTATGTACAAATTGGGATGGTGGTATGACAGCTCCACAGATATCTTTCCAGCTACACTTTCTGTATAGTAAAAGTCCCATCTGTGATGTGTGCTACAGATTTGGAGGGGGGGGATAAGGGTGGGCTCCAAGATGGTGACTGGTAGAAAGCAAGGTTATCTGATACCTTTGCTTTTAGATCATTTTCTTGTCTTTGTCCTCCATTCCTCTCTTTACAAAGAAGATGAAAGAGAAAAATAAAATGTGACCATCATTGAAGTATAATAGTAACAGACTGAAGAGGAGGACATAGGAGAGTGGAACGTTCCCTGATTTACTCAAGGTTGACTAACAAGGGAAACAAGGTAAGTTTTATCTCTGATGGCAGTTGCTACGGGGCTGTTTGAACCAAGATGGACACTTTATTGGGTTATTATTGGGGAAAGAGGAGAGATCTCCTTGAATGGTTTTAGGAGTAAAGGCAAAAAAGCAAGGGACAATTAATACTTATAGGATGTATGCAAAATGACATGGACATAATCTTCCCAGGGAGTTCTCTTAAATTATTTGACAAATGCCAGTAGAATGGCCTTGGGTTATTCTTTCAAATACCTTATTGAGGTGCTTATGGAACTTTTACTCCCCTTGAGAGTTTACATATGAAATGCTTACACTTCATAGAGGAGGAAAAATGAACTTCAAAAAAATCCCTACCTTTTTTCTTTTTCAGTAATGACTAATCCATGTGATATATTGCCACCAAAAATTCAAGAAATGCTATTTTAAACTTATGTATGCATGCTTATGTACAAAGAGGAATGGTCTCACCTTTCTCCCACTTGGAGAAAGCAACGCTAACTAATAGGATGAAGTAGAACACAATGGTTAGAATGTCAGAAGATCCAGTCTAGGGAAAGCAGAGACCAACCCTATTTAGGTGGGCACCAACAAAATTATGTAAGATTAAATTATTGAAGGTTCCACATAATCTTAATGGACTCCCTTCTTATTCTCAGATCACATTCTAGAGCAGTTTTGAATGTTTGTATTAGGGCAGGTAGAATCCTTGAATAGGCATTTTCTTCCTCATTTATAAATTGTCATTCAGATACCAGTGTGAAGGACATAAAGACAAGCTTCCAACACCATATACTATAGGAAAGTCAGGGAGCTGTCTAAGGCTGCCCTCTTGTGGAAGAGAAACACAGTGCCCCGACTAAAGTGATAGATCCTGCTGGGATGGTTCCCTGAGAATCCAGTAGAATTAAGAGACCATCCATTAGCTTTCCACAAAAAGTTTGCAACTGGATCCAGATACAATATCATTTCACAGCCAGTAATTTTGTATATACATATACATATATGTATATACAGATACACATACTTACACTTATATAAATATGTATATTCTGTGTATTTGTGTGTGTATGTATGTATATTTATAGCCCTCTTTATGAAGGGTTTTCTGAGTTTAGGCCCCCAACCCAGGGATGAAAAGTCTCACCTTGCACTCTTCGCTATTGTCTAACAAAGCCTTATTTCTCCTGCAATGTTTTCCCTTTCCTTTTCCTCTGCAGAATTGCTTCAAAACAGCCAAGAACAAAACCTGTAATCTCACTCACAGAAAGACAGTGTATTTTAAGGAGCTGCCCATCCCTGACATGAGCCATTCTCTGTTTTGTTCTTGTTGAAATTTCCATTTCCAGTTGTAGTCACGAAGAACTGGAAAGTGGCAGAATTTGATATAGCAAGAAGAGGGTTTAGGAAGAAATGGACATTTGTAAATACAGGAAATGGAATATTCATTACAAGGACTGCTCAGTCCCAGCTCCCAAATCCTAGAGTTGTGTAGCAATAAATAAACAGAGGGAGAGAAAAAGGGAGAGGGAGAGAGAGACAGAGAAACAGAGACAGAGACAGAGATAGAAAGACAGAGAGAAAGAGAGAAAGAGAGAGACAGAGACAGAGACAGACAGAAAGAGAGAGAGAGAGAGAGAGAGAGAGAGAGAGAGAGAGAGAGAGAGAGAGAGAGAGAGAATGGATGAAAAAATCGACATTTTATTCTTCATTTCTTCAAATCTCTGGAAAAGTTCATCAAAGTCAATATTCTCAGATATTGAGGTGTTGGTATCAGCACCTCAGTTGCTGTTGTGGTCAGTTGTGTATTTGGGACAGATGGCAACTCAGGCAACGCAGATTCAAAGATATCAATAGTTTTTAAGGATGATTCTGTAGGAGATTCTGGCTCAGGGCCACAAGCAGCAGCCTGTGCAGAAGGAACATTCTTATCAGCATTAACATCATCAACAAATTCATAACTTTGGAGAGAGGGGTCTGCTCATATCTGAAGTGGATGGATGTTGGAAATGGCTGATAAGTCTCCATTGGCAAAATCTGACAGACCCTTTAGAGGTGGTTATGAGAAAGAAAAACTTGTTAATGGCATGGGCCTAGAAATAGGCACAGATACTGTTCCACTGGGACTCAACAGCTGGTACTGTGAAACTGCCCCCTCCTTCTCTTCCTCTTTTATGACTAGCTTTTTTTTCTTTTGTAAAAAGAAAAAGTACATTTTTACATGCATTTATAATCTGTCTCTTCCACATGCCCAAGAAAGAAAGAAAGGAAGGAAGGAAGGAAGGAAGAAAGAAAGGGAAGAAGGAAGGAAGGAAGGAAGGAAGGAAGGAAGGAAGGAAGGAAGGAAGGAAGGAAGGAAGGGAAAACTCATTATAAATATATATATATATATAGTCTAGCAAAACAAGTTCCCATATTGGCCATGCCCAAAAATATATGTATCATTAGTTCATCACCTCCCTATCAGGAAGTGATTCATATGTTTCATCTTCAGTTTTCTGGACATTTGGTTTATTATTGTATTGATCAGAGTTCTAAAGCCTTTCACATTTGTTTCTCTTCAATGTTGACATAAATTTTTCTCCTAGTTCTGATCACTTTACTCTGTATCAATTCATAGAGTTCTTCCGAGTTACCTCTAAAATTGTCTCTTTTATAATTTCTTTTGGTATAATAATATTTCATTACATTCATATACCACAATTCCTTTGGCAACTCCTCAAAAAGAGGGAGTCTGTTTAGTTTCCAATTTTTGACTACCACAAAAAGAGCTTCTATAACCATTTTTGCACACATAGATCCCTTTCTCATTCTTTGATCTCTTTGAGGTATAGGCCTAATAGTGGTGTAGATGGGTCAAAAGCTATACACAGTCTAATAATTTTTTGTACATCATTCCAAATTGCTTTCTAGAATGGCTTGAGTCAGGGGTGGGGAACCTGCCACAGTTTCCCCACCCCTGGGCTAGACCAATACAAAGGCCCACCAATAGGGCATTAGTGTGCCTGTTTTGCTGCAGCATTTCAAAGATTTGTTACTGACATCTTTTGTCATCTTTGCCCATCTGATAGGTGTGAAAAGGAATCTCAAAATTGCTTTTATTTGCATTTCTCTAATTATTGGCAATTTAGAGCATTTT